>CAWUFW010013106.1:0-496864 GCA_963921515.1 Calotriton arnoldi
AATTTATTACTTCAATTTTACACTTTTATTTTTAAAATATTATTAATTAAATTTTATTTTATCATATATATATATTTTTTTAAATCCACATCATTAGCCCCTATAAATCCAACATCCCACTACTACATTTATTTTCAAACATAAAAAAAAAATTAAATTAATATTTTCTAATTTCTAATTTATTATAAATTTAACATTCATTTTTACAAAACTCACCACACTTGTCCCCTATAAACATCCCACTCCTAAAAATATATTTTAAATTTCGAAATAATATTTATAATTTACATATGTGTTTTAAATCTTAAAAAATTTTAATATTTTTTTTGTAAATCACCACCATTATCCCCTATCAACCCAACATCCCACTCCTATTTTCTCTTTTTAATTCGAATTTTTATTTTTAAATTAATATTTTAAATTTTAAAATTATTACAAATTAAAACAATATTTTTTAAAACACTCCCCACACTTATCCCCTATAAACCCATCATCCCGCTCCTCAATTTTTATTTGAAATTTGAAATTAAATTTGAAATTAATATTTTACATATTTTAAATTATTACAAATTAAAATAACGTTTTAAAACACTCCCCACCCTTATCCCCTATAAACCCAACATCCCGCTCCTAAATTTTTATTTGAAAGTCGAAATTAAATTTGAAATTAATATTTTAAATTTTAAAATTATTACAAATTAATCAATATTTTTTAAAACACTCCCCACCCTTATCCCCTATAAACCCAACATCCCGCTCCTAAAAAATATATTTCTAAATTCTAATTACAATTTTAAAGTAAATTTTTTATTTTTTTATTAATAATAATTAAAATCTATATTTTTAATACACTATCCACCCATATCCCCTATAAAACCAACATCCCGCTCCTAAAACAATATAATAATATTCTTTTATTTTATAACATTTAAAATAATTTACAACTTAGCATTAGCTCTAAAGAAATTCAAATATCAGACAAAAACGATATTTTAACATGTCGATATTTTTTCAATCGATATTACTAACATCGATATTTAACAAAACACTTCAAAACGATATTTTAAATATCGATATACAGAACATCGATATTTAAGACTGTCGATATACTTAACTCGATATTTCTGTACATCAATATTAAAAAGTCGATATTTTGACTGTGCACCAGCTCAGGAGATGACAGGAGCAGAATTGGCAGTAGTGACGAGGGGACAATGAGGTGACCTCAGAACCCATACTATCAGGAGCAGCAACTACCACCCCCAATGCCTCCGTTTGGCTACTGGCAACAACCCTTTTATCCACAAGGCTTTCTTTTCTAGCAAGGTCCACCTCCTTTTTTATTCAGAGGTAGGGGCCGGGGAAACGGAAAACGAAAGTATCCAAGACAACTGGCCAGATTCCACTGGTGGGACCAAACCCCGAACCAAGTGGTGACAAGGAGCAAAGGGAAGGACCAGGGACCAACAACAAGCAGGGGCCCACCAACATAGTGAACCTGAGCAGCCATACACTATTGCCGGATAAAAACGCCATCCTCTCCAAAGGACTGGGGTTTGTACCAACACCAAGAAGTAACCTCTTTGCACTACGTATAGAACTGGCACAATTCTTTCGGAGGATTAAACTGAAGAGCTTCTTTGAGGACCAGGAAACCAGTTGGGATCAGGATTCCGCCTACACAGGCCTAAGGAAAAAATCCTCCTTTATACCACCAACACAATCCATCCCATGCCATGTGATGGCTTTTGAACAGGCCGTCATAAAAGAAATAGACGCAATTGATTGCCAAAATAACAAGGTCTTTCAGAATCTAAAGAGGGGAGAGAAAACAGCCTTGGAAAATCTAAAAGAGAACACACCGTTGATTATAATGCCAGCCAATAAGGGCGGAGCGATAGTTGTTATGGACAAACATATGTACCACACCGAAGGCATCCGAATCCTGTCCGACAGTGACAGTTATGAAATCCTCCAGACTGACCCTACACCCAGATTAACCAACAAAATAAAAACCTTAGTGAAGGAGGGTCTTCTGAATGACTGGATCACAAGACACGAAGCTGAGTTTCTCGTGGGCAAAACACCACGCACACCAAGATTTTACACCCTACCAAAGATCCACAAAAACAAGAATCCACCTGGTAGACCGATAGTATCGGGGATTGGTTCAGTGCTAGAACCACTTTCGTAGTTCTGCGACTGGTTCTTTAGACCCACTGTGAAGACATCAACCTCGTATCTAAAGGACACTAAAGATGTCCTATGTCTTTTTAGAGACATGGAAATGAATCCAACAGACGATTGGATCATTACGATGGACATTGAGGGGTCGATTCCGATTCGGGCCGGAAAAAGCACCGACCGACTCGGAGCCGGAATTAATTCCGACCGACACGTACCTGTGGCGCCCCACACGCCAAGTACGATACAAGGTGTGCAAAATCCGACCGACACGTACTGAACCCAAGCCGAACGACCGAGCCGCACGGAAAACAGCAATCCGGCCGGAAAAACACGCGAATCGAACCGACCGACACGCACCCGGAACAAATCCAACCGAAACGTACACGCGAACTCCAAACCGCAAAGTACGATGCAAGGCGCGAAAACCACGACCGAGTCGTACGGAGGACAAGCCGTACGACCGACACGCATACAAAACCGAGCCGAAGTAACACAAAACACCGCGACCGACGCGTACGCAGCATAGAAAACTGCACAAACACAGCGTGAACGAAACGGAGAAGACCGTACGAGACAACTGCAGGGTCCGACTCGGTCACAAGAACGTTTCCAACATGCACAGAAAGTACTAAGGAAAAATACACAAAAAAGGCCAAACAAGCAATTACAAAGCCAATAAATACTGGGGGGTGGGGACAGAGAACAAAGACACACCCACAACTCCACCCATATAAAGGACACAAATCCCAACCATGATCCTTTGCAAATGCTATTCTACTGCCAGCACTCAACAGACAGCAACCACACACCCACAGCTCATCCCTCACACAAGCCACACACCATCAGCACACCAACAAATAGCTACCTCACATACACCCAGCAAAACACACACTCACACACCCTCACCTGCACACCAACACACACATCACTCACCATCACCACCCATCACCATGCCCCCCAAGAAGAATCACAAGTTCCTAGATTGTGAATTGGAAGTCCTGGTAGACGAGATCCTCAGGGTAGAGCCACAGCTGTTTGGCACACTGGTCCAACAGACACCCATCTCCCAGAAAACCAAGATGTGGGAGAGGATCATCAACAGGGTGAACGCACAATCACCATGTCTGCGCACAAAGACTGACATCCAGAACAGGTGGTATGACGTGCGCAGGAGGGTACGGGAGCTGCTCAAGAAGGACTACCTCCTGAGCCAATACACCGGCAGTGGCCCTCCTGCCAAGCCAGTATACCTCAGGCCCTGGGAGGAGAAGGTGCGGGCCATCCTTCCGCCAGTGAGCGTCTATGGACTAGAGAACATCCCAGAGCCTGGTGAGTACACAACAAATGTACACAATATTCTGCCACAATACACACACACATCACTGTCAAGGGGAGAGTCAAACCATGCACTCATAGCAATTACACAGCAACCAGAACAGAATCATCCCAAAATGTGTATGTCAGTCAGATAAACACAACACATGCCATCTCAAAGTTACATTTAACCGTGTCATCACATGTACAAACACAACTACAACTACAGCTAGGCAGTGGCACAAATATAACTAACAAACACATCCAGACATGTAGCCACCACTACAACACCAACACACAGTGAAGACCACTGAAAGAAAGGAATTCTGTGTATGCTGGGCAAGTCAGTGTAGCCAATAGCATCATGGGAGTCGTAGTCACAGATATTGCTCACCCCCACAACTGTCCCATCAACACCACCATGAACCATGCGCACATCACAGGGAGTGGAAAAGGACTCACAAGATGGCTGACACTGGCTACTGCTGTGGGGAGCACAAGGCCCTGCTGGCAACTGTGCAACAACCAACAGCAGGACACCACTGACTGACATCCTGAGAGACAACTTCCACTCCCTGCAATGGAAGCACGTTCCATGGTGGGATATCTGGCTGGGTGGGAAGGAGGACTCGCAGCACTGACCATAGTCACAAGCACCTCCCTCACACACCCCTCAACACAAACTCCACAGAACCCACCTGGGAGAATGCAATGCCTCACATCCTAACTCAAGATCCCACAAAGAACCTCCACCCTGGGTTATGTCGTGTGAAGCACAGGGACACTCTTTGGACTTTTAGCCAAACAACTGCCAGGACAACACTCCCAGCCATCCTGTCAGCACAGGCAGCCCACCCCACAGGGAAGCAGAGTCAAAAGGAAGGAAGCATGGGCATGCTGGGAAGGGGGTGGAGGCAATAGCATGATGGGAGTAGTAGGCACAGATATTGCTCAGCCTCACAACTGGCCCATCAACACCACCCTGAACCATGCTCACATCACAGGGAGTGGATAAGGACTGACAAGATGGCTGACACTGGCTACTGCTGTGGGGAGCACAAGGCCCTGCTGGGAACTGTGCACCAACAAACAGCACAACACCACTGCCTGACATCCTGAAAGCCAACTTGCACTCTCTGCAATGCAAGCACGTTCCATGGTGGGATATCTGGCTGGGTGGGAAGGAGGACTTGCAGCACTGACCATAGTCACAAGCACCTCCCCTCACACACCCCCTCAACACATACTCCACATAACCCACCTGGGAGAATGCAATGCCTCACATCCTAACTCAAGATCCCACAAAGAACCACCACCCTGGGTTATGTTGTGTGAAGCACAGGGACACTCTTGGGACTTTTAGCCAAACAACTGCCAGGACAACACTCCCAGCCATCCTGTCAGCACAGGCAGCCCACCCCACAGGGAAGCAGAGTCAAAAGGAAGGAAGCATGGGCATGCTGGGAAGGGGGTGGAGGCAATAGCATGATGGGAGTCGTAGGCACAGCTCTACATCCCCCACCACATGGCCCAGCAAGCTCACACTCACGCATGCACATCCCACAGAGAGTGGAAAGGCCCATCAAAGATGTCTGACACTGTTGCTGTGTCGTGGGGAGCACAAGGGCATGCTGGGAACTGCACACCAACCAACAGCAGGACACCACTGTCAGCCATCTTGCCATTGCTCTCACACACACACACACTGAACTCCCCACAAAAGCAAGTAAGTATGGGAATGCTGGGAAGTGGGGTGGAGGCAATAGCATGATGGGAGTCATAGTCACAGACATAGCTCACCCCCACAACTGTCCCATCAACACCACCCTGAACCATGCTCACATCACAGGGAGTGGAAAACAACTCACAAGATGGCTGACACTGGCTACTGCTGTGGGGAGCACAAGGCCCTGCTGGCAACTGTGCACCAACAAACAGCAGGACACCACTGACTGACATCCTGAAAGACAACTTCCACTCCCTGCAATGCAAGCACGTTCCATGGTGGGATATCTGGCTGGGTGGGAAGGAGGACTTGCAGCACTGACCATAGTCACAAGCACCTCCCCTCACACACCCCCTCAACACATACTCCACATAACCCACCTGGGAGAATGCAATGCCTCACATCCTAACTCAAGATCCCACAAAGAACCTCCACCCTGGGTTATGTTGTGTGAAGCACAGGGACACTCTTTGGACTTTTAGCCAAACAACTGCCAGGACAACACTCCCAGCCATCCTGTCAGCACAGGCAGCCCACCCCACAGGGAAGCAGAGTCAAAAGGAAGGAAGCATGGGCATGCTGGGAAGGGGGTGGAGGCAATAGCATGATGGGAGTAGTAGGCACAGATATTGCTCAGCCTCACAACTGGCCCATCAACACCACCCTGAACCATGCTCACATCACAGGGAGTGGATAAGGACTGACAAGATGGCTGACACTGGCTACTGCTGTGGGGAGCACAAGGCCCTGCTGGGAACTGTGCACCAACAAACAGCACAACACCACTGCCTGACATCCTGAAAGCCAACTTGCACTCTCTGCAATGCAAGCACGTTCCATGGTGGGATATCTGGCTGGGTGGGAAGGAGGACTTGCAGCACTGACCATAGTCACAAGCACCTCCCCTCACACACCCCCTCAACACATACTCCACATAACCCACCTGGGAGAATGCAATGCCTCACATCCTAACTCAAGATCCCACAAAGAACCACCACCCTGGGTTATGTTGTGTGAAGCACAGGGACACTCTTGGGACTTTTAGCCAAACAACTGCCAGGACAACACTCCCAGCCATCCTGTCAGCACAGGCAGCCCACCCCACAGGGAAGCAGAGTCAAAAGGAAGGAAGCATGGGCATGCTGGGAAGGGGGTGGAGGCAATAGCATGATGGGAGTCGTAGGCACAGCTCTACATCCCCCACCACATGGCCCAGCAAGCTCACACTCACGCATGCACATCCCACAGAGAGTGGAAAGGCCCATCAAAGATGTCTGACACTGTTGCTGTGTCGTGGGGAGCACAAGGGCATGCTGGGAACTGCACACCAACCAACAGCAGGACACCACTGTCAGCCATCTTGCCATTGCTCTCACACCCACACACACTGAACTCCCCACAAAAGCAAGTAAGTATGGGAATGCTGGGAAGTGGGGTGGAGGCAATAGCATGATGGGAGTCATAGTCACAGACATAGCTCACCCCCACAACTGTCCCATCAACACCACCCTGAACCATGCTCACATCACAGGGAGTGGAAAACAACTGACAAGATGGCTGACACTGGCTACTGCTGTGGGGAGCACAAGGCCCTGCTGGCAACTGTGCAACAACCAACAGCAGGACACCACTGACTGACATCCTGAGAGACAACTTTCACTCCCTGCAATGCAAGCACAGTCCATGGTGGGATAACTGACTGGCTGGGTGGGAAGGAGGGCCGGCTGTCAACCAAATACAACCAATGCAGACCATGTTCACACCCCAACAAATACATAGAAATGCCCAAATAATGCAGGACAATGTGCTACACCAATATCAACCCCTGACTGTGACAACTTAGGACAATGCAATGTACAGGCCCGCACCCAGAGGCACAGTCACAACTGTCAGGTGTGTCAACCATTGATGCCTGCAGAAACATAACATACATTGTGTGTGTCTCCCAAAAACAGGTGATGATGGGGACACAGCAGCAGACGCTGAGGAGTCCCAGTCCCAGGCTCAAGAGGATACAGAGCTCACTGGTGTCGTACAGCCTCTGCCCTCCTCGGACGAAGAAGACCAACCTGGCACCTCCGGTGCAAGTCAACATGCAGCACCAGCAGGACCACCAGCTGCAGCACCAGCAGGACCACCAGCTGCACCCCCTGCACCCACCCCTCCAACGACTGTCACCACAAATACCATCCCTGCCGACATGGACAGAACAAGGAGCACCACCAGCACAGGGACCCTGGACCAACGTGGGGCCATGGACACCACCACCACCACCAACCCCCAAGGGGGACCAGGGTCATCTGTGCGTGCCACTGCACGCACTGCACATGTCGGCAGGGGTGGTGGGAGGGGTGGGAGACAGAGGTCGCTGCTTGCAGAGGTGTCTGGTGTGCATGACGACCCACAACTGGTACGCATAGCCGATGCGTACCAGTCCAGCACCGGAGATCTCAGCCAGGTAGTGGGGCTCCTCAGAGACATGAAACAGCAGCAGGCTGCCCATCATGCCCGCTTGGACTCTCACATGTCCCGCGTGGAGTCCAAGTGGGACGCACTGCAAGAGATGACGGCGGTGCACAGGGACATATTACAATGCCTCCGCCAGATGAACAGTAACCAGTCTACACCTCCCTGTGTGCCAACAACATCTGGTGCTGAACAAACTGCAACTGCCACAGGGAGGGAGGATGACTCTGGCGGAGAGTCCCCTGCACCGCAGCAGCCTGTACTTGAGGGGCCCCCCCAAAGAAGAGGGGTCGTCCGAGGAGGGGCAAGTGAGAGGCCGATGGCCAAGTGCAACCCCCAGGAAGCCTGAACCTGTTCTGGATGTTCACCTTTGTGCACAGACTGTTCACCCTGTTGACGGCAACACAACTCCCACACATGACATGGGGAGTACAAGTTGGACCAATGTCTCAGACAACTGTGGCCCCGATACTGGGGATTTTGTCTACCAGGACTTTCAATTCACCTAGGAACTTCTGATTGCAATATAAATGTACAGCACTAACAATCCTATGCACTATTCACACAAATGTATCACAATAAACACACTAATACACCATACTTGCCTCTGTTGTGATTCCAACGTGGGTGCTGTCATGGGGATGATGAACTGCAAAATTACACTGTGTATGCGGACTGCAACAGCAAGTACAACACAGGCATGTGAGTAAAGGCAACGTGACACATATGAGGGAGACACACCACCAGGGCTACACAACACATACACACCTAGGCCATCTGACTCATTGCCTACACTGATGTTGCCAGGGAAGACGGTGCAATGCACAGACACCACACCTATTCCCAGTTGTAGTCAAGTAGCCCACAGGTGCAGTAAGCAAATGGCAGTCAAATGTGTGACCACAGACAACGCACATCACAAAGTGAAGCACAGGTTTATTACACAGTTGCAACATGTCGTAACCACTACAGATGCAAGGTAATCCCACCTGGCAGCGGGCACACAGTCAACAACTGTAGAAGGAAGGAAGTCCATGGGTGTGGCGCACATCACCTGTAGGGACACAACAGCTACCACCCTGGAAGTACAATCACGTCGTCGGTGGACACAGTTGACCAAACGAATCTGAAAGTACCCTGTGAAGGACAGAAATGACACACAGTCAAAAGCAATGGAGAACAGGACAGAACAGCAAAACTCATGCACAATACATGTTACAAGATACCCACCCAGAACCAAGTTAGCATGTCAACACTGTTGGGGAGTACAGACCACCTGTAAGCACACATCGCTACACACATCCAGTCAAGTAGCCCATGGACACACTCCAACAGCACCAGAGCACCACCTACACATATCATGCCAACTCACATCATTGACATGACACCTCAGGATACTCACATTCAGCTAAAGAAGTTGGTGATGAGCTGTGTGCGGACATCACCCTCATCATCATCATCATCACTGGCATCGTGGTCCAGGCCAGGATCCTCCACAGGTGGCGGATGTTGGTCATTGTCATCCTGGATGAGAGGCAACTCCTTCCGCACTGCCAGGTTGTGGAGCATGCAGCAGACGATGATAATCTTGCACACCTTCGCTGGGGCATATGGGAGGGACCCTCCTGTCTTGTCGAGGCAGCGGAAGCGGCTCTTCAGGAGACCAAATGTCCGCTCAATCACTCTCCTGGTCCGACCATGTGCCTCATTGTAGCGCATCTGGGCTGGTGTCACAGGGTTCCTGAGGGGTGTCAGCAACCACGGCATGTTGGGGTATCCCGAGTCACCTACGGACAGACAAGTGCACATTAGCTGACTTGGAAAAGTGGGCGGAATACTACAGATCAGATCACACACAATGGCACAAAGTCAGTACACACCGACAAGCCAGGCACGCTGGTTCTGCATCTGTGCCATCATCCTGGGGATGCGACTACTCCTCATCACAAAGGCATCGTGTGCTGAACCAGGGAAACGGGCACACACGTGTGTGATGGTCATATCTGCAAGACACACCACCAGTGCATTGACCGAGTGGTAGTGCTTGCGGTTACGGTAGGCCTGCTCCTGGGCCTGTGGTGGTACCAAAGCCACATGTGTCCCATCAATGGAGCCAATGACATGCGGCATCCTCCCCAGGGCATAGAAGTCACTCTTCACGTCAGTGAGTCGTTGCAGTCTAGGGAAATAGATGTACCGGTTCAGGTATAGCAACATTGCCTCCAAAACATCGCGGAGCACACGGCTCAACATGGTCTGTGACATCCCACCAGCAGTCGCCACAGTATGTTGGAAGGTACCGGTGGCAAAGAAGTGTAGGGCTGCCATCACCTTCACCTTGGGGGTCAGCGCTGTAGGATACGGCCGGCCAGGCTGCAAATGTGGGGCCAACTGCACTGCCAAATCCTCAATCAGCTGCCTGGTGAAGCGGTACCGTCGGATGCTGTCCCGTTCCACCATCGTTGCCAGGTCTGGGAATGGTCTATGGACAGCAGGAGCCCTGCAGTGCAGAGGAGAAGAAAGCAAGATTGTCAGTCACCCCACATATGCGGCATTGAACACACTCAATATCACATCATACATCATTATGAGGCACAACTACATGAAGTGTGCAGTTCCGTAAGGACATGTATGGTACATACATGGCCAACATCTGTCATCACGGTTCAACAAGTGGCATCAATAAGTCCCAGGTTGGCCCATTGGATATCATGAGGCCGTGTCACAGTTCCCATCTCCTGCTGCCATGTCACAATCACCCCCCACAGTGACATGTGAGGACAGATGTGCCCCAGGCATCACAGCTCAACGACAGGTACATTCCCAGGGACCCTGTATTGCCACATGGACACTGGCATTACATGGAGTATCATGTATACACCACAGCAAAACAACCATGACCCCCACAGGTAGTGGTCCCACTTGCCACTGCAGGACAGACATGGACGTCTGTGACACACACACGCACAACATCAAAGTCCATGCACACACAACGTGGATGTGGAGACTGTCTCCCATTGTGCACATGAAATCAGAGACATTGTAAACACTACATGCACACAGACTGTGGAGGACCATCACTATTGTGCCACTGGGACACCCTGGCTCAAACATACCGTCCCACATGGGACTCACGGGGTATGTGACATGACATACACATACACCACCGTGAAATGTGACCATGGCACATGCACAGATATGAACAGTTGCACATCACAGTGGTCATGTACACGTAACACCCAGGATCCTGTCCCCATGAACACGTGCACAGCCTGGGGGTGGCTGCCCCCAGGTGACACCCACAGGACAACATGTACACCAACATACACACAATAGGAAATGCAGCCTTACATGCCTTATGATACAGTTTGGACAGGCTGTCGTGTTGTAGGTGTGCCCCTCACTACCTGGGAGCTATCTGTGGCTGGCATATGTTCATCTGAGACAGGCATGGTGACATATGCCAGTCACTTGTACAGGGATGCGTTGAACAGCAATGGACCGATCGGTGCACCCGGCCGGCCCATTGCATTCAATGTGTGCGGGTACGCGTTGTACCCCTGTACGCGTTGAACAGCAATGGACCGATCGGTGCGCCCGGCCGGCCCATTGCATTCAATGTGTGCGGGTACGCGTTGTACCCCTGTACGCGTTGTACCGCAATGGACCGATCGGTGCGCCCGGCCGGCCCATTGCATTCAATGTGTGCGGGTACGCGTTGTACCCCTGTACGCGTTGTACCGCAATGGACCGATCGGTGCGCCCGGCCGGCCCATTGCATTCAATGTGTGCGGGTACGCGTTGTACCCCTGTACGCGTTGAACAGCAATGGACCGATCGGTGCGCCCGGCCGGCCCATTGCATTCAATGTGTGCGGGTACGCGTTGTACCCCTGTACGCGTTGAACAGCAATGGACCGATCGGTGCGCACCCATTGACAATGGCCTAGCCTGGCAACGGACGCGTTTTCGAAATTCGAACGAGTCGGTTGCTGGAAATTCAGTTGGTCACCCACAACAATGTTGCAAAATCATGTATGTCATGAAGTTGAAGATTTGAAGGATGCTGTGGGCGTGTATTGGTGCTGCTATTCCATGGATTGGCCAGATTCAGAAGATGCAAACGACTTGGACCTATCACTTTGGACACATGGGACAGTATCTGCCTCTGCAGCACATATATATTGCTGGCTGTTCCCCTGAGAGCTCACTTGCCTGCACTACATGCTCCAGGACGACATCTGCCACTGCACTGCTGCTGTCTCTGCCCCCTCTGGACCCTGCAATGGCACGTACTGTGGAGAGAGCCCCAGCCTTCAGCCTTGAGGAGAACCAGGCCCTGCTGGACAGCCTACTTCCACAGTACAGCAAGCTGTATGGGACACCAGGGGAGCAGGTGAGTGTTCTGTGCACTGCCTTTCTGAATGTGCATTTTGTCTGACTAGCAAGGCTGAAAGTCTGCACGCCACTGGCTAGCAGGCTCACTGAGTAGTTGTCACCCCCCATAGTGTGTAGTGACATGCACTGGACAGGTATGGTGCAGTGACAGTGCATTTGAACAAGGTTTTACTTCCCATGCAATGATACCATGTAGTGACTTCTGGCAAACTGTCCATGGGCAGCGTTGCACTGCCTGTGTACATCATGTGCCCCTGTGATTGAGACATGTATATACAACTGTGTCATGCACGGATATGTTGCATGTGTAGTAATGGCCTTTTCACTTTGTCATCCTCACAGGTTAATGCCCATCGGAAGCAGGAGATCTGGAAGGACATCGTCCGGGCTGTCCGGTCCGTGGGGGTCTACAAGCGCCGGATCCGCAACTGCCAGAAGAGGTGGCAGGACCTTCGGGGCTGGACCCGGAGGATTGCACGGGTCCAGCTGAAGCTGTCGCCTCCTCGCAGGAGGGGCGGAACACGGACCCTGACCCCCACATGCTCCAGATCCTGGCGGTGGTGTTTCCAGACCTGGATGGGCAGCTGAAGGCCAGACAGCAGCAAGGAGGGGTGAGTCAAAGACTGCACTGTGAACTCTGTATTACATGCTATGTGCCCTCCTCTGGCCTGGTTAAACTGCCACAGTACAGCAGTCATGTTGTCCAGGAGCCATGTCCCTCTATTGTGCACTGCCCACTCCTCATCTGATACCCAGGTGTGGCCCTTACATTCAGGGAATTGTGTCACTTGGGACTGTGTCCTTGCAGTTTGCTTCACTCAAGGTGGGGGACAGCATCTGTTTCCCTAACTCTGTTGTGGGCATCATGGGTGGGTCCATTGTTCACACAATGCCTGTGTTTGGACATGTAATCTGCGTGTTGCTTTCATATGCGGTCCACTTGCTGAGCTGAGCCACCACATGTGCCTGGGGTATCTGGCACACACCCATGCAGCGGGTGGGAACAATGTTTGGGCCCCAGGAGTGTGCAGATTACGTGTGTGACACATACATAGCCAGCTATCCACTGTCCAGGGCTCATCCCTCATTCATGTGGGGCAGGACAGTCATGCCTACTCCAGCCCATCCAATACACCTGTACTCCCACTCCCGGGTATCAGCTGACACGTTGTGCGCAGTGATTTGACCCCTCAGGTGTCTGCCTCTGTGTCAGTGTGCTGTGGATTTGTTGCCAGGACTGCTGGGGTGTTTCTCGGTAGGGGCTCAGCATGCCACTGGAGATGTGACCATAGGAGACGATACTTGTGTGTCACATAGGTGTTTGATCAGCTGCCCGTGCAGACTGGGGTATGCGAATGTGAAGTTCAGGCAGCTGTTTCCCATTCACAGCAGATTGTGAGGGGCTCAGGTTCAGAGGGTAGTGTCACAGGTCTCCCATATGTCCAATCGGTATGACCTGGACAGATGAGGGTTAAGATGATGTGTTGTGTGGGGATGTACATGTGCACTTGTGCAGCTCCAGGACTTGCATTCCCCATGACCTACTATTGTGACACAGTGCAGAGTGTTGTTGTCTGGCTGCCAAGTCATACATCACTGAGACAGTGATGTATGACTTAGCAGTCATGCCTCCGCCATGGCATGTGTCTACTTATTGGTGATCCTGCAGGGGAGTGACATGTGCTACATGCACACCATTGTGGCGATGGCTATCAGGACATGGGTGCATCATGGTGTCTGTCGCTGGTATGCATCACATGCATTTCCTATTTGACTCTGGGCATCCCTTTCATCCGGAAACCTGTACTGACTCAGTGGCAAGAGTTGTGATGTGTGCATGTCCACATGCTACACCGTGTCCTCTGCACTGTCCAACTACTGTGTAGTTGGTGCATGTGTCCACACTGGGGTGTTGCTATCCAACAGACACCAGACAGATGGGTGCAAGGCCATGTGGGATGTGAGTGCCATGGTTGGCATCAGACTGACAATTGGCTTCTCCTGTTCAGTTAGGGCACTTTTAGCAATGTTCAACTAATGATGCCAGGGCTTGCTCTGTAATGTGCTGTGCTCACAGTGGTGTGTGCGTTTGGTGCAGGTGACTGATGTCTGTCTGTTTCCCCATTGTTTGCAGATACATCCACGGCCACGGAAGGGGACAGCTCCACGGACCAGGAGGAGCCGGAGAGCCAGACTGGGTCAACAGCCGAGGAGTGGTCGGAGGGACCCAGTGGCACGGAGGGCGAGGGGAGCCACACCGAGGAGTCCTCAGCAGCATCCACCTCAGCTGAGGACCACAGCGGCTCGGAGGATGACTCCCTTATGGAGGCGGGTGTCAGCAGCCACCACACCCCAGCTAGTGTTGCTGTCCCCGCCACCACCAGCACCACCACCGCCCTCCCATCGGCTCCCATTCCCCAGGTCCGTGGAGGCTCCCATGTTCGGGAGCGTGTCTCCTTTGGGCCAGGCACCGCACCCCCTGCCCCTGTGTCCCCTGCTGCCCTGAGTGAGGAGTCTGTGTACCTCCTTCGCCAGCTCCATGTAGGGCAGACAGCCATGCTGAGTGTCCTCCATGCGCACACCGCTCTGTTGACTCAGCTGGTGTCGTTCATGGAGGGCATCTCATCGGGCATGTCTGACCTACAGAGGGGCAATAGGTCCATGGACTCCTCCCTGACGGCAGCAGTGTCCCTCCTCAGACAGTCCCTCACCCCTCCTGCCTCTGCTCCATCCACACTCCCCAGCACCTTACCCGTCCCAAGCACACACACACCGGCACAGGCACACACCAGCACACACACGTCCAGCACACAGACACACACGCCACAAACAAAACGCACACGCACGCACAGTCAGGGGACTGAAACCAGACTCACAGGGGATGGGGCCCTGGAACACACACACGCATCCACGAGCACTGCGCAGTCCTCAGTTGCCTCTCCCTCCAAAGCACCCTCCCTTGCCTCACCTGCAACCCCAAAGACCCAGCGGCTCTTCCTCAGTGACCTCGGCCTCTTCCCCTCCGATCCAGCTGATACAGCATTCAGGGGGAAGAGGAAGCCCACCCACACGGAGCAGAGTGCCCCTCGCCCCCGGACACCCTCCCCCAGGCGCAGACAGACTGAGGCCCCCACCCGCAAGTCCCCCCGGAGTCGTAAGAGCAAGACCCCGCCGCCGCCCTGCAGCTCAGGCACCAGGTCTCCTTCCTCCATCCCTCAGGCCCCCACTCCACAGGTGCCCCCACCACACCCTGCCCCAGGTTCCCCCACCCACAGATATACCATCCCCAAGAGGATCCGGCCTTCTCCCCCTGCCACTTGCTCTCCCGGCACCACACCCCCGCTGCGCTTGTCTGTGCCACTGATGTGGTGAGGGTGTCCTCCCCCTCTGTCCAGCCCACCTTGCCTGTTCCCCATTCTCCTCCCCTGGTGGTAGGCACTGCAGTGGAGTCCACTACCACCCTGTCTGACTTGGGCACTGCAGTGGCGGACCTGTCCACTCCATCTGCAGGGTCCACTGCAGTCGTGCCGGCACCCACAACATCTGAGTCATGCCCCCCAGTTGTGCCGGCACACACCATGTCAGACACCTCCACTGCAGTTGTCAGTGGCTCGCCAGCACCCACCACCCCTTCCCTGCTTCCTCCTGGTGAGCCCTGATCCTGTCCCTGCGGTGCCTGGCCTGCCCCCCGGTTGCCCCTCCTAGTGGATTGTCCCTGGTTTTGTGCAGTGCAGGCATGCGTAGGGTGACATCTGCCACTGTCACCCTGTTTGGACTTTGACAATGGACTGGCCATTGGCCTTTGTGTTTATTCTGGACTTTCACTTTTAAACACACATATGCTGAATAAAGCAACTTTCTGTTCTCTAGTGCTTATGCTTCTGATGTACATGTTGTTGATGATGCTAACCATGCCCTTGCTGCAGTGATGGTGATATTTGGTCTCATGATAATGAAGTGTTACTGTGCAGGAACACATGTGGTCCAGGGGGAATGTGTCCTATCCTGTGGTGTATCCATGTCATCCATAGCAGCATCTGAGGGTGTCATGTGTTCAGTATTTGGCAATGGGATTTCCTACTTACATTAGCAATTTCACATCTGTGGCTTCCACCCCTGCACATCTGTTGTGCCTGCCATTGTTCAATTCGTCTACTTCCCTGACCGTGTGGCCATCTCCACTGGACATGCAGGTTTGGGCATCAATGGGGAAGGACTCATCTGTGTTGTCAGTGCAACATTGCTATACAAGTGTGTTGGATCTGTGCTGATGATTTCGTGGGCACTTCCATGACCAGGCTGATGTGACAGGAGCCTTCATTTGGTGCTAATTGTTGATTGTGTGACCAAGTGCTCAGCTGACATGATGGGGCCCTACTGAGGCAACATATGGCACAGCTTTCCTCACACAGGAGTGGAGTCCCCTCATGGCAGTGTGTACTCCTGTGACATTGCCTGCGCCCAAGGTGTGTGTTGTATGAGCATGTCTGTGTGTTCACTTCCGTTTTGCTGTGCATGCTGTGATCCCTAGTGTTGTACCTGTTTGTGATGCTTGCTGAGTTGACCTATGTTCCCCCAAAGTCTTCTCCCTGGGTTCTCTGTGATGTGGGTGCATGGCACATTACTGGTCATCAGGGTGTCACCCATAGGTGTGTTTGCTGTCAGGGCTGAGTTTGTGTGCAGACGCAGATGGGTCACAGTCAGGTTTCCCCTTGGCACTTGTTGTTTGCACCTGTCATGTGATTTCCAGTTTGTGTTATCTTTCAGTGATTGTGACACGTTGTGTGTGTGACTGCTGGCACTCCTCAGGTTCCGGGCTGCAATGTTGGTTGTTGTCTATGTGTGTTCTTTGTGGGTGACCTTGGCTTCTTCATTGGTGTGTGACTGTGGCTGGGATCCCATTGGTTGGTGTGGTATTGCCGTCATGTCCATGTACAGCGTAGTGTGCAGTGTGTCAGACATTCAGGAGTCTTGTTGAGTGGCCATGTGTGATGTGTTTCTGCACCTTGGTTCCCACCCACCACCCTGGAATTGTCATGGGTGCATGTGCAATGTCACCAGTGCATGTGTGCTTCACTGCTGCACATTGTTGGAGGTCGAGGTGTGTGGTGTTGAGTGTGTGCAGATGAGAGTTGCTGCCCGGCTAGACCCCTGCCTCCATGTTGGCCTTGGCTTACTGGCCGTGCTGATTGATTTGTGCTTGTGTAGGTGTGATGGTAGTTTGTTGCTCAGGACACATGACTGTGGTTCACAGTGTGAACGACATTTAGCTTTGTCATCACAGTGGGATTGTAATGCAGCCCAGGGTCACCACATTGTGGGGGCCCTGGGGTAGTGCTGTGGTGTGTCTGTGTCTTGCTGTGTCAGTTGCTGTTCCTACGTGCCTGTGTGACATGTGTGATTTGTGCTCCCTCTCATCTGACAATGCCTGATTGCCCACATAGGGGATTTGGATCCATGAGTTACCTTTGTGTGGCACTGTATGCACATCTGTATAATTGGTATTCAGGAGTCCTCATGTGTTGTGTGGTTGCCTGGGGACACTGGCACCCCCCTCACCTGTTGTGTTTGATGTGCAGTGTGGGTCTGCCTGTTTGTGTTTGTGCATCTGCACCACTGCATTGGCATATCTTAGGTGTGCCATTGGCTGTATGTAGTTTGGTGGGTTTCCCCTCCTGTCCCTGGGACTCCTAGGTCATCAGTCAGCACAATGATCATGGTTTGTGTGTCCCATTGCTCCCATGGTATGGTATCTGTTCACCTCACATCTACAGTCTCCACAGGGTATCTGCATTTGTGTGCTCATTGGTGCAAATATGTGGGTCTGCATTCTGATGGTCACTTCTGTCATTGTGTCATTGATGAATGTTGACAGTGTCAGCCCCCATGGGTGTTGTTTGTCTGCACATGGCCAAAGGTATGTGTTATTTGCACTGCAGTATTTGCCTCCCCCAATCTATGTTGCAATGGGACACATGCACTACTTTGCCACTGATGTGTTTTATGTTCTGTGACCAGGAATCATCCATGCAGTTTGGCAGTTGCAGCTTTTTCTTTGTCAACACTTACATTTTGGTCACTGTGATGATGGGGGTTTGGACCCCATTGCCACACTGTTCAAAATGTGCTTCAGCTATGGACCCCACACTTACATTTTGGTCACTGTGATGATGGGGGTTTGGACCCCATTGCCACAATGTTCAAAATGTGCTTCAGCTATGGACCCCACACTTACATTTTGGTCACTGTGATGATGGGGGTTTGGACCCCATTGCCACACTGTTCAAAATGTACTTCAGCTATGGACCCCACACTTACCTTTTGGTCACTGTGATGATGGGGGTTTGGACCCCATTGCCACACTGTTCAAAATGTGCTTCAGCTATGGACCCCACACTTACCTTTTGGTCACTGTGATGATGGGGGTTTGGACCCCATTGCCACACTGTTCAAAATGTGCTTCAGCTATGGACCCCACACTTACCTTTTGGTCACTGTGATGATGGGGGTTTGGACCCCATTGCCACAATGTTCAAAATGTGCTTCAGCTATGGACCCCACACTTACATTTTGGTCACTGTGATGATGGGGGTTTGGACCCCTTTGCCACACTGTTCAAAATGTGCTTCAGCTATGGACCCCACACTTATATTTTGGTCACTGTGATGATGGGGGTTTGGACCCCATTGCCACAATGGTCATGGCCTGCTTGCATTGTGGGGGCCACACACATATATGTGTGGCACATGTGATAGGGGGTCACATTGTATGTTCAAAGTCATGTTCAGTGTTGTAGGCATTTGACACAGTCTACACACGCTTGTCATGGTGTTGGGGGATGTCTTTTCTTGCATTCCCTAGGTTGTGGTGTGCTGGTTGTGTCATGCATTGTCCATCCTATGAGTGGGGGTGGTGTTGGTGGTAGGCATCCAGCCTCCCATGGGTAGAGGTGGTAGCAGTGACAGGCATCCAGCCCCCTGGGTAAGGGTGGTAGTAGTGGTAGGCATCCAGCCCCCTGGGTAAGGGTGGTAGTAGTGGTAGGCATCCAGCCCCCTGGGTAAGGGTGGTAGTGGTGGTGGGCATCTGGCACCCCCTGGGTAAGGGTGGTAGTAGTGGTAGGCATCCAGCCCCCTGGGTAAGGGTGGTAGTGGTGGTAGGCATCTGGCACCCCTGGCTAAGGGTGGTAGTAGTGGTAGGCATCCAGCCCCCTGGGTAAGGGTGGTAGTGGTGGTAGGCATCTGGCACCCCCTGGCTAAGGGTGGTAGTAGTGGTAGGCATCCAGCCCCCTGGGTAAGGGTGGTAGTGGTGGTGGGCATCTGGCACCCCCTGGCTAAGGGTGGTGGTAGTGGTAGGCATCCAGCCCCCTGGGTAAGGGTGGTAGTGGTGGTGGGCATCTGGCACCCCCATGGCTAAGGGTGGTAGTAGTGGTAGGCATCCAGCCCCCTGGCTTAGGGTGATAGTAGTGGTAGGCATCCAGCCCCCTGGGTAAGGGTGGTAGTAGTGGTAGGGCATCCAGCCCCCTGGGTAAGGGTGGTAGTGGTGGTGGGCATCTGGCACCCCCTGGCTAAGGGTGGTAGTAGTGGTAGGCATCCAGCCACCCTGGGTAAGGGTGGTAGTAGTGGTAGGCATCCAGCCCCCCTGGGTAAGGGTGGTAGTAGTGGTAGGCATCCAGCCCCCTGGGTAAGGGTGGTAGTTGTGGTAGGCATCCAGCCCCCTGGGTAAGGGTGGTAGTAGTGGTGGGCATCCAGCCCCCTGGGTAAGGGTGGTAGTGGTAGGCATCCAGCCCCCTGGGTAAGGGTGGTAGTGGTGGTGGGCATCTGGCACCCCTGGCTAAGGGTGGTAGTAGTGGTAGGCATCCAGCCCCCCTGGGTAAGGGGTGGTAGTAGTGGTAGGCATCCAGCCCCCCTGGGTAAGGGTGGTAGTAGTGGTAGGCATCCAGCCCCCTGGGTAAGGGTGGTAGTTGTGGTAGGCATCCAGCACCCCTGGGTAAGGGTGGTAGTGGTGGTGGGCATCTGGCACCCCCTGGCTAAGGGTGGTAGTAGTGGTAGGCATCCAGCCCCCCTGGGTAAGGGTGGTAGTGGTGGTGGGCATCTGGCACCCCCATGGCTAAGGTGGTAGTAGTGGTAGGCATCCAGCCCCTGGCTTAGGGTGATAGTAGTGGTAGGCATCCAGCCCCCTGGGTGAGGGTGGTAGTAGTGGTAGGGCATCCAGCCCCCTGGGTAAGGGTGGTAGTGGTGGTGGGCATCTGGCACCCCGCTGGCTAAGGGTGGTAGTAGTGGTAGGCATCCAGCCCCCTGGGTAAGGGTGGTAGTAGTGGTAGGCATCCAGCCCCCTGGGTAAGGCTGGTAGTGGTGGTGGGCATCTGGCACCCCCTGGCTAAGGGTGGTAGTAGTGGTAGGCATCCAGCCCCCTGGGCAAGGGTGGTAGTGGTGGTGGGCATCTGGCAACCCATGGCTAAGGGTGGTAGTAGTGGTAGGCATCCAGCCCCCCTGGCTTAGGGTGATAGTAGTGGTAGGCATCCAGCCCCCCCTGGGTGAGGGTGGTAGTAGTGGTAGGCATCCAGCCCCCTGGGTAAGGGTGGTAGTGGTGGTGGGCATCTGGCACCCCCTGGCTAAGGGTGGTAGTAGTGGTAGGCATCCAGCCCCCTGGGTAAGAGTGGTAGTGGTGGTGGGCATCTGGCACCCCCTGGCTAAGGGTGGTAGTAGTGGTTGAGCATCCGGCCCCCTGGGTAGGGGTGGTGGTGGTGGTGCGCATCCAGGCCCCTGTGTGCATATGTGGCATTAGTGATGGGCATCCCGCCCCTATGGTGCTGCTGTTGCTGGTGTGAGCAAATTCTGCATCCCTCTGTGTGTGTGTGATGTGTCGTGTACGTGTTGTATGTGTTTTGTGGTTGGTGTCTGACTTACCTTCTGCGCCGTATGCGTCCGTGCCTGTTCCGGTAGTAAATGTAGAATATTGGTAGGATCGGGACGAAGGGATTCATGGTTGGTTCGTGTCGTTCGTCTTTCTCGTTGCTTTGCGTCGTCCTCGTCGCTGGCGTGTTCGCCTTGTAGCCGTGGATCGTGTTGTGGCGCGAATCGGAGCTTATGTGCGCCTCTCCCGGATGCTTTGACGTGCCGTGCGTAGCGCGACTGGTTCGGCGCATACGGAAAGCGCATCGTACTTGTTCGGCCGGACGGGGCTGCATTTTCCCTTCCGTGCGACTCGATTCTGCGCTTTCCGGATTCGCCTCGGTCGGAGGAACAGGACCTGGATTGGGTGAGTACGACTCGGCCGGATTCTGTGCTGTTGTGCGCATCGTACTTACTCGTTCGGGTATGCTAGTACGGATCGGTCGGGAAACAGGCATTCGCATGGCTTTTTCCCCGACCGAATAGTATTGGGTGCGCCTCCGACCGAGATCGGAATCGGCCCCTGAGTCTCTCTACATAAGCATACCACAAAGACGCACCTTGAGAGTGGTTGAACATATCCTCTAGGAGAGGGATTGGCATTTCATGACCCCAAGACACTTCATTTTAGAATGTGCAGAGTTGGCCCTGACTGAGAGCTTTTTTGAGTACGAGGGCACCATATACCATCAGATAAGGGGCACCTCGATGGGGAGTACTTTTGCTCCTAGTATGGCTTGCCTGTATGTACATCAATTCGAGGTTGACTACATCTTCAACCCGGACAACCCCTACAGAGAGCAGATGAGATTATGGTGTCGACATATTGACGACGTGCTAATAGCGTGGCCCGGGAATAAGGAACAGGCAATAGAGTTTGCAGAGTGGGTGAACTCCAAGGATGAACATCTGAAGTTCACATATACAATCAATAAGGATGAAGCAGTTTTCTTGGACCTGGTCATAACATTGGACCAAGATGGCATAAAAACGAAGATCCATAACAAGGCAACTGATAGGAACAGTCTCCTCCTTTTTGAAAGCTTTCACCCGAAAGCACTTCAACAGAATCTCTCCGTAGGTCAGTTCCTACGAATTAGAAGGAACTGCTCTTCCCTGGAAACTTTTGACACACAAGCACAAACATTGGAGGACAAACTAATCACCCACCACTACCCCAGGAAACTGGTGAAAAAGCAAGGAAACGAGCAAGGAACAATAATCTAGAAGCACTGCTTGAAAACCAAGAGAAAACATACAACGACTGAATGGTATGTGTCACCACGTATACCCCCATATCAAATAGAGTCCAAAATATAGTGCGGAAAAATTGGCACATTCTGAATGGGCAGAAAAACACTGGCCCCATCCTCTGTTTGCCTTCAAGAGGAACACGAGTCTCCGAGACAAACTGGTCCACGCAAGAACACCACCTCTGCATGCCCAAACCCAAACAACCCGTTGGGACAACCAGTGGCCGGTGGGACACTATCCTTGTGGGAACTGTGTAGCATGCCAATACACTAAGACCACTAAAGAAGTTGACATCAAAACAGGGAAACCATGGATCCTGAAGGACTTCATCAACTGCAATAGTGAAAATGTCATTTATCTCATTACCTGCCCGTGTGACCTTTTCTACGTAGGAATGACCACCAGAAAAATTAAAACACGAATCAATGAGCATAGAAGTACAATCAGGTGCAAAAGGAACACCACTAAAACGACGCGCCACTACTTGGAGAAAGGCCACCGGGACGTAGATTTGAAATGTGTAGTACTTGAAAAGATCAACACAAATTGCCCAAACATACAGAACAGACTCCACACCTGTGAACAACGATGGGTGTATCCCCTTAGAAGGTGGGAATCTGGACTGAATGACGACATCCCATGGTTACAGATCGGAAAATAAAATAAAAATCTAGCATGAGGTACCCATTGACAACTAACAAGGGAGAACGCTGCCAGAAACGTAGATGTAGATTAGAAAATGTGCCCCCTTATCAATCACAGTAGCAATTATTGTTATCTCTTTTAAAACTCAGGGCTCCCCCGTTTTTAATACCCACATTGTCGCTTTTACATCCACAAATTCGTTGTTTACATGCAACATTGCAATTCAAATTGTTTAGAAATTCCTTAATGAATTTTCCATATAAAAACGTATTTGTCTTTATATATATCTTTTCAATCTGGCACAATCACCCTCCATTGTATTATGTTCTGTGGACTATCGGTCCATTCTTACCATTATTCTTATGGATCTTTCACTAGATGACATCACCAGTCTTATGGCCACCAACTAAACACCCAGTTATTTATCCTAGCTCCAGTTGCGATTCTGGTGAGCGCTTCTAACCACACCCCCGGGCCCATCGCATCATACACGATCACCGGGGACACACGCGTCAGGCTGGAACACAATCATTTCTGCCTGCGAGCGAAGCTTCACTACGCGGCCCCCAGGCATTCCCGAATGGGATGTCGGAGAGAATGCACGTTTGGCAATTATGTCTCTCACCTGGCGGCTGCACCACACGCAACTGCCAGGCTTTTTTAGCATTAACTCAAGACGTAGCCTCCAGGCACCATCGTGGACACCGGATCTAAGAACCAATTGACCACATAATTGCGCACTGTAAACTACTAATCGGTCAATTTAGCAGATGTCGATGACCTGTTAAACGAGATTGCAAATCCATGCCCAGTTGCATTGCCTTGTAAAGTTTTATAATTGAAAGTACATTTTAACTACCTGTACTAAGTCCTGCTTGGTTCTAGAATTAAAACATAAGTATACCTTTTTATACTTACCCAATCGGTCTGGATTCTGCCCCCGAGTGTGTGTAATCAGTCCTTGATTGAGTGAATACAATAAATGCTTAACACACCCTCCTGATAAGCCTAACTGCTTGCCCACACTACCACAAAGAGAGCTGTTAGTGATTATCTAATTTAGCCTCTGCTATACCTCTGGGGATCCCCTGGACTCTGTGCACACTCTACCTTACTTTGGTATAGTAAATACAGAGTCAGCTTCCTACAGCGTGGACGCGGTTCATTCCGACCTCATGGGAATGGTAGCCAGAAGTCGTCTGTCATCCAGTCCCCGGCAGCTGCAGCCTTCAAGCATTCCTAGTTTGGTTCTGCAAGACCACGCCGCTCCAGTTGGAGGGAGAATTCAACACCATCTCCTTCACTGGAGGTTCATAACATTGGACAAATGGGTCTTGCAGATCACTCAAGATGGCTATTCTCTTCCCTTCCTTTTGTTTTCCTCTTCCTTTATCGCCAACGCAAGAACGGCTGCTGGAGGATCATTTAGTTTTACTCCAAGAGGAAGTTGCGGCTCTCCTAGCCAAGGGAGCCTTAGAAAAGGTTCAGATTTCAGAAGTAGGCTGCGGTTGTTACTCCCGCAACTTTCTGATACCGAAAAAGAACAAAGGTCTTCGGCCCATTCTGGACATTCGGACTGTCAAACTCTTCCTCAGAAAGGAGAAATTCAAGATGCTCACATTGGCTCAGGTCTTGTCTCCCCTAGACTAAGGAGGCTGGCTGGTAGCGCTGGACTTGCAGGAAGCGTATTTTCACATCCCCATCCTGCCTGCCCACAGGCGTTACCTGCGGTTCAAGTTAGGCACAAGCCCTTTCAATTCACTGTGCTAACGTTTGGCCTTACCAGCGCTCCTCGGGTGTTCACCAAGGTGATGGCGGTGGTTACAGCTCATCTGTGCATGTTAGGGTTGTCAGTCTACCCATACCTTGACGACTGGCTGTTGAAGGCATCTTCGCGCCAGGCTGTTGCCTCCCACCTCCAGACTACGGCGGATCTACTGCATTCGTTGGGTTTCACTATAAACGTGTCAAAGTCACACCTGACTCCTTTTCAGATGCTCCCTTTCATCGGAGCTGTTCCTGACACTGTGCAGTTTGGGCTTATCTTTCTGAGCAATGACTCCCTGATATTCAGGTTACGATACAGATGGTTCAATTTCTATCCTGGATTTCGGTAAGAATGACTCTGAGGCTGCCTGGACTCATGGCTTCCTGCATCCTGTTGGTAAATCACACCAGGTGGTGTATTCAGGCTCTGCAGTGGGACCTGAAGTTCCAGTGGGCACAGCATCAGAGGAATCTCTCCAATGTGGTCCAGATCTCGGAGGGAACTGCAAAAGGCCTGCTGTGGTGGTTGACGAACCATGATTGGGTCAGAGGCAGACTCCTCCCCCTTCCCAACCAGATCTCACAGTAGTGACAGATGTGTCACTCCTGGGGTGGGGTGGCCATCTGGGAGAGGTGAAGATCAGGGAACACTGGTCTCCGGCGGAGTTGGGGCTCCACATCAATTTGTTGGAGCTTCGGGTGATCTGCTAGCATTTATAGCATTTCTTCCCTCTGTCAAGGGGAAGTTGGTGCAGGTGTTCACAAACACCACCGCTGTGTGATACTGCAACAAGCAGGGCGGTGTGGGGTTGTGTTCCCTTTGTCAAGAGGCCCTCTGTCTCTGGACGTGACTGGACCAGCAGCGTAACCCTGGTGGTTCAACACCTGGCAGGTTCTTTGAACGCCAGGGTGGACCAACTCATCCGTCAATGCCCAGTGGATCATGAATGGCGTTTCCAGTCGGAGGTGGTGCAAGGTCTCTTTCAGCAGTGGGGAAAGCCTTGGTTAGATCTGTTTGCCTCCACAGAGAATGCAGAATATTGGCAGTTTTGCTAGCAGGAGTTTCCAAGGCAGCTATTGCTCAGCAACGCTTTTTGTCGCGAGTGGAGCTCGGGCCTCCTGTACTCCCTTCCTCCCATACCACTTCTGCCCCGAGTTCTCTAGAAGATCAAGAGCGACCAGGCTCAATTCATTCTTGTGGCTCCGGACTGGGCACGAAGAGTTTGGTATGTAGAACTTCTTCGAATAAGCATCGATCCTCCAATCAGGCTGCACCTTCGGGAGGATCTTCTGTTGCAGCAGTGGAGGGTTCTCCACTCAAAACTATCTTCTCTCTGCCTCTTTGTGTGGAGTTTGAGTGGTGACAGCTGATAGCTTTCGACCTTCCTCCCAAGTTTGTAATGTTATTTTGGCAGCCTGGCGGCCCTCCACTAAGATGGTATATGCCTGCTGTTGGCAAAAAGTTGTAAAATATTGTACAGAAAGGTCTATTGACCGTCTTTCTGCTTCTTTATCTAATGTTAATATCTGAAAGAGACACGTTAGTGACAGATTCCTTACCTTAGAATATCCCCAGGCGTCAGACTGGATCCGGAAAGTTTTGCGTAGCAGTACCCTTGCGCATCGGTAGGCGGCGACGTGCGGCTCCACGTCCATCGTCGGCATCGGGATCGCCGGGATGACGTCGCGGCCAGTACTTAGACGCCGCCCCTGCGCGCTGACGTCAGTTCTTTCCTTTCGCGCCAGTAAGCGCAGATCCGGAGAGAGCAGTGCCCCAGTCAATTTTTGACTGATTTTTTGTGACTTTTTGTCACTGTTTTCTCGAGTCTTAACGACTCCTACGGTGTCGGTAGGGATGCCCGGCTTCAAGCCATGCGATGTCTGTGGTCGAATGATGTCGATCACGGACCCGCATCAGGATTGTCTCTACTGCCTCGGGCGCGACCACGACTCCAAGTCGTGCCCTGACTGTCGGGCCTTGCATCCGAAGGCTTTGCGAGAGCGGTCTCGAAAGCTCCTCAAGGTCCGGCAGTCGGCTCCGCGCCAAGCCAAGCCCCGGTCGAGAGAGACGTCGAGGGGCCGGTCGCGGAGTCCTCATCGTTCTTCGGGGTCAAAGTCTTCGCACTCCTCCGGTAAGTCGAAGCATAAGAAGTCTAAAAAGCGTCATCGCTCGACGACTTCCCCTCGCCGGTCGCGCGACTCGGCTGAGGGTCCCGTTGGCACCGTCCCCACCCCCGCGGCACCGGGAGTACCTGTGGAGCCGCCGCCGCATTACCCGCCCTATCCGGGTTTGGCGGCGACTCCGGCCGAAATACAGGAGTTCCTGTCGGCCATGGCCCGCCTCTTCGGGCCTAAAGGTCCCCCGGTGCGCCTTCGGGCCCCGCGGGTCCTAGTGGGGTTCCTACGGCGCCGCCGGCGACTCCGGTCCCGGCGCCGCCAGCGACACCAGCCCCAGCCCCGGCCCCGGCTCCGGCCCCGGCCTCGGCTCCGGTGCTGGCGCAACCCCGATCGACGCCCGTTGACCTGACGACACCTCCACCGGCGTCGATCTCACCGGTGCCGTTCACGACGCCGCCCGGGGCTCCGGGCGATGTCGTCCCCAGGTTCTCTCCGGATCCGGACTCGGCGCCGGACCGACGTCGATCGACGCCGGCTCCGGCGCCGCTGAGACCTTGGGTCCCACATGTCCCTCCTCCTTACATTGATCCTGATTTGGAGGACGAAGAGAACTGGGAGGGGTCTGAGGACCCTCTCACTGCCCAATGTGAGTACGATCAGGGCTGGGCTGAGGAACTTGGGGAGGCCAGTGGTCTGGACACCTCTCCAGACATTGGCATGCTGTCTCCTCCTTCCGTGGCAACGGAGGAGGGAGCAAACTTTGCTACAGTGCTGCATAGGGCAGCTGAGGTCCTGCACCTCCAGTTACCTACAGTGGCTGTCAGGACTAACCTCCTGACGGAAGTGCTTCAGCCGGCGGCTACCTCTGCGGAGCCACTGCTGCCGTTCAACGAGGCACTTTCAGACGTTCTTTTGGGCACCTGGTCCAAGCCCACCACAGGGGCTCCTGTGGATAGGAACGTAGCTCGGCGCCATCGCCCTGCTCCGGGCGACCCCCTGTTCCTTTCCCAACACCCCACCCCTGAGAGCTTGGTTGTCCAAGCCTCCGCCTCCCAAAGCGCCTTCCCTACCGCTCCCCCGGATAGGGAATCCAAAAAACTGGACCAATTTGGGAAGAAGGTTTTTTCTTCCACCAGTGCTGGCTTGCGGTCCGTCAACACCACTTGCCTTTTGGGCCGATATTCCCACTCCTTGTGGGATTCGGCGGTGCAGGTCCTGCCCCAGTGTCCTGAGGAGGCCCAGGCACTGCTTTCCCGCGCCATTGCGGAAGGAAGAGATGCGGCGAAGTACACTATCCGGTGTGGCCTAGATACCGCCGACTCGCTAGGCAGATCGCTTGCGACGACAGTGGCGCTGCGCCGTCACGCCTGGCTAAGGACCACTGGTTTCTCGGGCGATGTCCAAAACACACTTATGGACATGCCCTTTGATGGTGTCGGCCTTTTCGGCAACAAGGCAGACCATGAGCTGGAGCGCTTTAAGGACTCGCGGGCTACAGCCAAGTCCCTGGGCCTTTCTGCTGTGCGCCCTCCGCAACAGTCTGCTTTTCGCCCCTTTCGTGGCCACGGAAGGGGCGCCCAGTCACGTCCGCTGCCCAGCCACCGGCCCGCGCAGCAAGCGTCTTCGCGTGGCCGTGGACGTGGCTCCCGCCGAGGCGGGTCGGGTAACCAGCGTGCGGGTCAGGCCACCACCTCCGCCCCGTCCGCGGCCTCCAAGCCCTCCTAGTCCATCCTTTCAGGTCCACAGCACGCCCGTAGGGGGCAGGGTCCACCATCACCTTCACCACTGGCGTGCCATTACATCGGACAGGTGGGTCTTGGACATTGTCCGAAGGGGCTACTCCCTCCCCTTCGAGACTACCCCCAGCCATGCCACCTCAATGCCACCGCATGTCGGGGATCATTTGGTGCATCTTCAAAAGGAAGTTGCGGCCCTCTTGGCCAAGGGGGCCATCGAGCGCTGTCCGACCCCAGAAGTAGGACGTGGTTGTTACTCCCACTACTTTCTGGTGCCCAAAAGGGACAAGGAGGACATGCGTCCTATCTTGGACCTCCGGAACGCCAATCGCTTCCTCCGGAAGGAGAAGTTCAAGATGCTCAACCTAGCTCAGGTCTTGACTGCCCTCGACCCTGGAGACTGGATGGTAGCGTTGGACTTGCAGGACGCATATTTTCACATCCCCGTCCTGCCGGCCCACCGGCGTTATCTGCGGTTCACGGTGTGCCTCGAGTATTTTCAGTTCACCGTGCTCCCCTTTGGCCTTACCAGCGCCCCTCGGGTGTTCACGAAAGTGATGGCGGTGGTCGCAGCTCATCTGCGCCGGGCAGGGGTTCCAGTCTTCCCCTACCTCGACGACTGGTTGTTGAAGGCGGGCTCGTCCCAGGCAGTCGCCTCCCACCTCCAGACTACGGCCGAACTCCTGCACTCGCTGGGGTTCTCCATCAACGTGCCGAAGTCGCACCTGATTCCTTCTCCACAGCTCCTTTTCATCGGAGCAGTTCTGGACACAACGCAGTTTCGGGCCTATCCTCCTGAACGGCGAGTCCAGGATATTCAGGCTATGATTCCGATCTTTCAGCCTTTATCCTGGGTTTCGGGTCGGATGACCCTGAGGCTGCTGGGCCTCATGGCCTCCTGCATCCTGCTGGTCGATCATGCCAGATGGCATATGCGGGCTCTGCAGTGGGACCTGAAGTTCCAGTGGGCGCAGCATCAGGGGAACCTGACCGATTACGTCCAGATCTCGGAGGCGACTGCACAGCAGTTGCAGTGGTGGCTCTCGAACCGGCAATGGGTCATGGGCAGATCCCTCTCCCTTCCCCAGCCAGAGCACACAGTTGTGACGGACGCGTCCCTTCTGGGATGGGGTGGTCTCATGGGAGAGGCGGAGATCAGAGGCCTCTGGTCTCCGGCGGAGTCCCGGCTCCATATCAACCTTCTGGAGCTCCGGGCGATCCGACTTGCACTCAAGGCATTCCTTCCCTCTGTCAAAGGGATGGTTGTGCAGGTGTTCACAGACAACACCACCGCCATGTGGTACTGCAACAAACAAGGCGGGGTGGGGTCGTGGACCCTATGTCAGGAGGCTCTGCGCCTCTGGACATGGCTGGAACATCAGGGCATATTCCTGATGGTTCAACACCTGGCAGGTTCCCTGAACGCCAGGGCGGACGAACCTCAGCCGCAGGTGCATGATGGATCACGAATGGCGTCTTCACTCGGAGGTGGCGCAAGGACTCTTTCTACAATGGGGAGAGCCTTGGTTAGATCTATTCGCCACCGAAGAGAACGCGCAATGTCATCAGTTCTGCGCGTTGGAATTTCCAAGGCGGCACTCGCTCGGCGACGCTTTCGTCGCGAGTGGAGTTGCGGTCTGTTGTACGCCTTTCCGCCTATACCACTTCTACCCAGAGTGTTGAAGAAGATTCGGCGCGATTGGGCCCAAGTCATTCTTGTGGCTCCGGACTGGGCTCCAAGAGTTTGGTATCCCGAGCTACTCAGTATGAGCATTGATCACCCGATCCGTCTGCCTCTTCGGGAGGATCTTCTGTCGCAGCAGCAGGGGACGGTCCTCCACCCGAACCTGTCCAGTCTCCACCTCCTTGCGTGGAGATTGAGCGGCGGCAGTTGATTCCTTTCGACTTGCCTCCCGAAGTTTGTGATGTGATTCTGGCAGCCAGGCGTCCCTCCACTAAGGTGGTATACGCCTGCAGGTGGAACAAGTTTGTGGCATGGTGCACAGCAAAGGCTGTGAATCCCCTTTCTGCCTCTCTTTCTGAGGTTCTTCTGTTCCTTCTTTCTCTGGCCCAACAGGGTTCTGTCCTGGGTACAATCAAGGGCTACCTTTGTGCAATCTCGGCCTTTCTCAAGCTTCCTGATCAGCCCTCCCTTTTCAAGTCCCCTGTTGTTAACAGGTTTCTTAAAGGCATTACACACCTCTTCCCTCCTGTTCCGTTTGTGATGCCTCAGTGGGAATTGAACTTGGTTCTTACCTTTTTAATGTGCGCTCCCTTTGAGCCTCTACATAACTGTCCTCTTCGTCTTCTCACTCTGAAGACAGCCTTTCTGGTGGCCATCACCTCCGCTCGGCGGGTGAGTGAGCTCCAGGCTCTTTCGTGCAAGCCCCCCTTTCTGTCTGTCCATCCAGACAAGGTTGTTCTTAGGACGCGTCCGTCCTTCTTGCCAAAGGTGGTTACTGCCTTCCACATTGGGCAGACCATCACTTTGCCCACCTTCTTTCCGCCTCCGCATCCTTCCAGAGAGGAAGAGAGGCTCCACCGTCTGGACCCAAAACGTGCGCTTTCCTTTTACCTCAACCGCACACAACAGTTCCGGGTGGATGACCAGCTCTTTGTTGGCTACGTGGGCGCCAAAAAGGTCGGGCGGTACACAAGAGGACCATCTCCCGCTGGGTAATCTTGTGTATCAAAGCCTGCTATTCTTTGGCTAAGAAGGAGCCCCTGTTGGGCTACGTGCCCATTCTACCAGGGCGACAGCTGCTACCAGGGCTTTAGGCCGCGGTGTTCCGCTACAGGATATATGTCAGGCAGCTACGTGGGCCTCGCTGCACACGTTTACCAAGCATTACTGCCTTGACAGCGAAGTCCGGAGGGACGGCTTCTTTGGCCGCTCTGTCCTCCGGGACTTCCTTGTCTGAATCTGTTCGCATACCCACCACCGGGGTTGGTATTGCTGGGGTATCTATTCTAAGGTAAGGAATCTGTCACTAACATGTCTATTTCAGATGCACAAGTTACTAACTTGTGTAACGATATATCTGTAAGAGACAGTAGTTAGTGACAGATTCCTTACTGCCCCACCCATCCTCCCCGTTCTGCGAACTGATTTCTAGGGTTAAGGACATCCCTTTCAGGGCCCTAGTATTTTTCAGACATCAATGTCAGCTTCTTGCATGGCTCTGCGCTCCTGGCGCGGAAAGTCGTGTACAGAACTGACGTCAGCGCGCAGGGGCGGCGTCTAAGTACTGGCCGCGACGTCATCCCGGCGATCCCGACGCCGACGACGGACGCGAAGCCGCACAACGCCACCTACTGACGCGCAAGGGTACTGCTACGCAAAACTTTCCGGATCCAGTCTGACGCCTGGGGATATTCTAAGGTAAGGAATCTGTCACTAACTACTGTCTCTTACAGATATATCGTTACACAAGTTAGTAACTTGTGCGTTAATGTTACTGTGACTTCTAAAGCGCGCGAATACCCTGGGGTGTCTTGGCGCTGAACTGGAACGTAAACCCTGAGAAGGTTGGAAGGGGGTGGAGATTAGTTTAGAAATAACCAAGTTTTCAATTCTTTTCTGAAGGAGAGGAGAGAGTTAGCCTCTCTCATGTGTGCAGGGAGGGTATTCCATAATTTGGCCGCGCAGTAGCCGATACTACGGCCTCCCCAACTCGCAGTCCGGATCCTTGGTACCATCTGGCATTGGTAGATCTTAACTGTCTGCCTGGATGGTACCATAAAAAAAGGTTTTTCAAAGGTACCGGTCCGATCTTATTCACTGCTTTGTAGGCAAGGCAGAGTACCTTAAACTTAATACGTTGCACCACAGGCAACCAATGGAGCTTCTGGATCTCCTCTTTGATTGATTGGTGTTTAGGTATGTTCAGTAAAAGCCTGGCTGCAGCATTTTGCACCATCTGAAGTTTTTTACAGATCTTGTTTCTATAGCCCAAGGTATAGGCCATTACAATAATCTAATTTTGACAGCACCAAAGTTGTTACAACTGTTTTCCTGAGATCATTGGGAATGTAAGGCATTACTTTCTTAAGTTTCCTTATCAGATAGAAGGAGGCTGAAACTGTGGCGTTGGTTTGTTGGGAGTAGGTGAGTTTGCTGTCTATCAGCACCCCGAGATTTTTGGCCTTCTCTACTGGAATTGGGAGCTGTCCAATCCTCGGCCGGCCACCATAATCCATCCCATTTCGGTTGAAGATTACCAAAAATCACCACCTCGGTTTTGTCCGAATTCAGCTTCAGACAATGTCTTCCCATCCAGTAGCTGATTTCCCTCATGCATTTTTGAAATTGCAGGGGACAATGTGTTTTTGTATGCCGTGACCACAATCTGAGTGTCGTCGGCATATGATGTCAGATTGAAACCAAACTTTTGTATTAACGGTGCTAGTTCTGATACGTAAACATTAAACAAAGAAGGGCTTAGCGAAGAGCTATATTCTTTTTTTATTCTTACCCCAGCAGGGCTCTGCTTTGGGTAGTCTCAAGGGTTTATCTCTCTGCTTTGTCTGCTTTCTTGTGGCTGCTGGACCAACCCTCCTTGTTCAAATCTCCTATTTTAAATAGGTTTTTAAAAGGCCTTGTACATATGTTTCCACCTACGCCCTTTATCATGACACAGTGGGATCTCATTTTGGTCCTCACATATCTCATGTGTGCTCCCTTTGAGCCTTTACACAATTGTCCCGAGGCTCCCTATCTGATGACATTCTTGGATAAGGTGGTGCTTCGCACCCGTGCCTCATTCCTTCCAAAGGTGGTGACGCCATTCAATCTGGGGCAATCAGTCATGTATATGTACTACTCCTTATCACTTTTAATTCAGGGTTTTTTAGATTTTAAGGTGATGGTACTATGACTATTTCTTTTTCTTTACCCGTTTTTGTCACCTATGGAGCTTATATTCAAATAATTTTGGTCTTTTTTTATAAAAATAATAAGTTCTCCAACTTGATGAAGGTATGTGGTTGATCTTTATATATGTATATCTTTAAAACTCAGTATATTTTATTAGTTTTAATTTTACGTTTTAGGACATTTTTGTGGCTTTTTTGATGAAGGCGCTGCGTCCGCCGAAACGCGCGTAGAAGATCCATCTCATAGCCACTTATTGTTCATTATTGTTGTGTATGTTTTTCTATATCTGTATTAATTAGAATATATTCGTTGTTGGTATCCTTTATGTATATAGCAACCCTTTTTGTGTAATTTGTCTAATTGCAATTTATATGGTGTCTTTCTTTGTATTATGATTTGAATATGTCTAAAATTAATTGTCTTTATGAAATATGCTTTGATGTGTTTTTAATTAATTTAAATTAAAGAAATGAACTTTTAAACATTACTTTTGTTTATACTGAGTTTAACTACATCATGTTGTTAGTCTATATGGTCTGTCAATTGTTTTAGACCTTTAGTTGCCCAGGGGTTTTCTCTTCAATTGCAATTTGCCCTGCCCTAGGAATCCTAAATTATTGCAGGGGGTCCTTGTTATTTACATTGATTTACCCACAGCCTGGCTGTGCTGGACTGTTCGTGTTGTATATATTTGTGAATATATCTGTATTTGGTCACACTACCTTCACCTAACATATTATTTTATATATTCTTAAGCTCTATTAGGCTCCACATCTTATCTGCTTATTTCTACCTGGTATCTTTATTTTGTACTCTTTTCTGTTTATCTTCTTTTGCAAGCCTTCCTGGTTGCCCTATCTCATTAGGTAAGTATAATTATGGATCACTTAAAAACTTTTGGTTTCTCTGATTACGAATTTGCCATTTTAGTAGGCACTAGTAATTCATTTAGTAATATTTCTAAATCTACTACTCAAGATAATGATGACACAACTAAATTGCCACTCTAAAAATAAAATAAAAAGAATTGAAGCACATGGCGAATACATGTTAGAGTACCTGAAAGCGGGAGTTATACCTCAGGGACTCAGAGTCCGTAACATTTCAGGGCTATTTGTACAATTCAGACAATTTGTAGAGAAATTGAGCATGATAGCAAATAGATGCTCTAGAAACTTCATGATACTTATCATAGAGACTGCGAAAGAATTGGTATCTACATTGAAAAATGAGCTGGCTGAGTAAGAGGATAAAATTAGAAAATCCAATGCCTTAGAAGAAGCGAAGAGGAAACTAGAAGAAGCGGATAAAGAACTAGCGTCCTTACAGATTATTTGATTAAACGTAAAACAGAGAAACTAAATAAAGACAAACGTTATAACTCTCTGGAAAAACATATCCCTACCTGAGTGAAAACTTTTTTAAACAAAATCAACATTCTAGTGAAGACAACTCTAGACAACATAAAGTTCTGACTTTTTCTGATACTCGGATTCCGAAGGTGAAAGTAACTCATACTATTATGAACAACAAGGAACACACAATTCCTTTAATCCAAATCATAATATGAGACAGCCTTTTTTAGCCCAGCGAGGGACTCGCAGAGGCAGACAAAGAGTGCGGTTCCAATCACAGACCAGGGGCAACTATCAGAACCAATACTATCAACCGAACAACCAGCACATGTTGGAAACCACCAACAGACAATATTGGAGACAAGGGATGTAATTCCCATCTTTAATCTATCGTCTGTCATCTTAGATACTTCTTGTATGACTTTGCTCTCAAAGGGTTTATCTTACGTACCTCATACCAATGTCAATACGTTTGAACTTTACCAAGACATTTTGTCTTTTTTTCGTAAGATCAGATTAAAAAAGTTCTTTGATTCAGAAGAGCAATCTTCTATCGTGCTGTCCAATAGGTCAGAATTATCCATTCCATCTACCTTTACACATTCCCTTGATCAGGTAGGCCCAGAAGTGGCAGTATTTGAACACACTGTCCTCAATCGTCTAGACCAAGCTATGCGATTCATTCCCAAACGCATTTACAATCTAAATAAAGAAGAGTTCTTGTCTCTCAAAGCCTTTGCCCAGGACAAAACTGTCACCATCAAAAATTGTGACAAAGGGGGCGGCATTGCAGTCATTGACACCAGTATATATGAACAAAAAATGTTGAATCTATTAAGTGACCAAGACTTTTATGCTAAAATAACCATGAATCCCACCCGAAAAGTAGCTCTAAAAATTAAATCACTGACAGCGACAGCTTTTAACGTGGGTGATATTAGCAAAAAGAATAGGAATATCTAAATAGTTCGGAAGGAAAGATGCCTTGCATCTATGGCGTCCCCAAGATTCACAAAAACGTTCGGGACCCTCCTTACCGCCCCATTGTATCTACAATTGGATCTGTCACGGAGCCTCTTTCCAAATACATTGACAATCTGATTCGACCACATATTTCAAAAATTCCGTCTTACATCAATAATACTAGAGACATGATTAATAAAGTCGAGAACCTCCCATTCAACCAGCACAATAACATCTTAGTTACTCTTGACATCGAATCCCTATATAGTAACATTCCACAGAGGGAAGCTGTAGAGGCAGTGTCTTGGTTCATCGACACATTCAACGTCTCATGTCCTAAATCTTTTCTTCTAGACTGTCTCAAAATAGTTTTGACTGAAAACACGTTTGAATTTGGTCACACCCTTTTCTGGGAACATCAGTCGCACCATCTGTTGCAAATATCTATATGGCTCTTTTTGAAACCAAATTTATTCATAATGAGATCCCCCATTCTTTGAGTCAGTCTTACACTGGTCCAGATACATAGATGACATCTTTTTTATCTGGACCGAAACCGAAGAACATCTCCAAGAATTCCTGAAGTGGTTAAACCTAGCAGACACCAATCTTAGGTTTACTGCGCAAACCAGCCGGCAGCAAGTTGAGTTTCTAGACATTCTTATCTGACATAACTCTGGCATACTTGAGGTAGACCTTTTCGTCAAACCTACTGCTAGAAACACGCTCCTACATTTTAATAGCTATCACCCACGAGCCCAAATGCAGAGCATCCCATTCGGACAATTTTTGCGAATGGGGCGCAATTGCACTAATTTATCCAATTTCGATATACAAGCCACAGCTATGAAAGCCAAATTCATAGCTAGAGGATACCCCCATCGCCTAATCAGAGAATCTTTCAAAAGGGCTAGGTTTTACAACAGAGACCACTTACTGAAATCTAGTAATCACCCTCAATTGAAGCAACCTGTGTGCATCACGAAACATTCCACCATGAACGAGAAGATCAAACAGTTTATCAATTCCCATTGGCACATACTCAATAGTGACCCAGACCAACAACTCAAACTTGAAAAACCTTTGTTTGCTCATCGTCGCAACAGGAACATTAAAGACATCATTGTTCATTCGCGATTCAACACAGTTTCTCCCTTTGTTCAGAAATCCCTAGATGGGATTCTACCAGTGCGAGGAACCTTCAAATCTTCCACCTGCAAGTCTTGCGATACGGTGATTGAAGGTGAGACCTTTGTCCACAATGGATACACGATTCGTGCCAAGAAATTGTGCAACTGTAAGACAAAAAATGTAATCTACCTCGTTCTTTGCCCTTGCAATTTGGGCTATGTGGGAGAGACTTCCCGCCCTGTTACCACCCGCCTTATGGAACATCGTTCTGCTATTCGAACCTCTAAACTTAATACCCCTCTAGTCAAACATTACCTGGACCTTGGCCACACGGCTGATGATATCAAGTGGCTTATTTTGGAAAAAATAGACAACACAGAGGAGAATAGAAGTAACGAAATCTGTAACAAACAAGAAGTCTTTTGGACTTTTACTCTGAATACATACAAGTGTGGCTTGAACAACGAAATACCTTGGGAAAATGCTATACAGTTCAACAATTACCAGTAAACAATTCCCTTCCAGTTGTTCCTTACATGACCACAATTTAGAGTTCATTATTATTTTTTCAAGAACAAAGTTTTTGCACGTAGTGGTTGTTTGAATTTTATCATTTTACTTTAAAATATAGGAATGTCTTGCCTTTCTTGCTATTTCCTTTTATTATGTGTACCCTTTCATAAGTTTCTGCTTTTCATTATAAGAGTCAGTCACGACTCTTTCACCTGTGGTCTAGTCTCCCCCTCATTTTTGACCCACTCATACATGGAGGTCACATTTCATCATATCTGGGTACGCAATGCTAGGTCACTTCCTCTTCCCTTCCGTCCGAGTTTCCACCTATTTCCATTCCATCGTTATATAATCCGTGTGATCCATACACATAGTCGCGGTCTAGTCTTTTTGACGCTTGTTGCGCATTTACCGTCAGGTGACTAACGTACGTTATGCCGCATGCCGATTTAAACCTGGAAACCTTCCCGCACTTGAATTTGGGCAGTCGGCACACGAGTGCAGTCCGCGTTCTTCATATCCGAAATATACAGATAGCAGGTAAGACTCTATTGGATCATGCTACGCTTAGCTATTGTACTTCTTAATATAGAAAGACCTGTTATCGCATTTAGATACGAGTAACCATTCAGCAATTATGCAATATGTGACTAACTCGCCCTCATTGTTTGTTATCTTCAGGGCTCAGTTTATCGATATGCCCGCTGCGTATATGAAGTATATTTAATGGAATTACTCTTGGACTTTATCCTTCGGTCTAGAATGTTTTGAATTTCATTACGACTTTGAGTTTTTATCAGGTATCTATCTTCATTCAATGATACCTGAGTGAATATATCCTTTATAGCCTAGTGTTCGCAAGTCTAATTCCCGTAGTGTCTCCTTTATCATTTTTTCAGATTGGGTTCATATGCGCAATAGCTGACCCACATCCACAAGACAACTACCGAGGCATACACATCCGTATACCTCGCATAGGGTAATTACTTCACTAAGGATTACGTTAAAGATTATGTTCCCCCATTCTAGTACAATTAATTAATGATCTTTGCCTCATCTGTAGACCCCTGTACACCTTCCTTGAGAATTGGCCCCTGGATTGTTTTCTACTGGGATCCGGCCTCTTGCTCATTGCCGAGTAAGCATCCATATTATCATCGGTAACCCATTATTTGGAAGAAAGGGCATACACTAATATATGTACTCTACTTTCCGGTGTACTCTATTCACTCAAGCACCTTTTTCTTTTCTTTTCTTTTTCATTTCTCAGAAGAACTAAAAGACGTATATGTACTCCTCCCTTATCAGTTTTAATTCAGGGTTTTTTGATTTTAAGGTGATGGTACTATGACTATTTCTTTTTCTTTACCCGTTTTTGTCACCTATGGAGCTTATATTCAAATAATTTTGGTCTTTTTATTAAAATAATAGGTTTTCCAACTTGGTGAAGGTATGTGGTTGATCTTTATATATGTATATCTTTAAAACTCAGTATATTTTATTGGTTTTAATTTTACATTTTAGGACATTTTTGTGGCTTTACGGATGAAGGCGCATCGTGCGCCGAAACGCGCGTAGAAGATCCATCTCATAGCCACTTATTGTTCATTATTGTTGTGTATGTTTTTCTATATCTGTATTAATTAGAATATATTCGTTGCTGGTATCCTTTATGTATATAGCAACCCTTTTTGTGTAATTTGTCTAATTGCAATTTATATGGTGTCTTTCTTTGAATTATGATTTGAATATGTCTAAAATTAATTGTCTTTATGAAATATGCTTTGTTGTGTTTTTAATTAATTTGAATTAAAGAAATGAACTTTTAAACATCACTTTTGTTTATACTGAGTTTAACTACATCATGTTGTTAATCTATATGGTCTGTCAATTGTTTTAGACCTTTAGTTACCTAGGGGTTTTCTCTTCAATTGCAATTTGCCCTGCCCTAGGAATCCTAAATTATTGCAGGGGGTCCTTGTTATTTACATTGCTTTACCCACAGCCTGTCTGTGCGGGACTGTTCGTGTTTTATATATTTGTGAATATATCTGTATTTGGTCACACTACCTTCACCTAACATATTATTGTATATATTCTTAAGCTCCATTAGGCTCCACGTCTTATCTGCTTATTTCTACCTGGTATCTTTATTTTGTTCTCTTTTCTGTTTATCTTCTTTTGCAAGCCTTCCCGGTTGCCGTATCTCATTAGGTAAGTATAATTATGGATCAGTTAAAAACTTTTGGTTTCTCTGATGAGGAATTTACCATTTTAGTAGGCACTAGTAATTCATTTAATAATATTTCTAAATCTACTACTCAAGATAATGATGACACAACTAAATTGGCCACTCTTAAAAATAAAATAAAAAGAATTGAGGCGCATGGCGAATTCATGTTAGAGTACCTGAAAGCGGGAGTTATACCTCAGGGAATCAGAGTCCGTAACAATCCAGGGCTATTTGTACAATTCAGACAATTTCTAGAGAAATGGAGCGTGATAGCAAATAGATGCTCCAGAGACTTCATGAAACTTATCATAGAGACTGTGAAAGAATTGGTATCTACATTGAAAAATGAGCTGGCCGAGTTAGAGTATAAAATTAGAAAATCCAATGCCTTAGAAGAAGCGAAGAGGAAACTAGAAGAAGCGGATAAAGAACTAGCGTCCTTTACAGATTATTTGATTAAACGTAAAACAGAGAAACTAAATAAAGACAAACGTTAAAACTCTCTGGAAAAAACATATCCCTACCTGAGTGAAAACTTTTTAAAACAAAATCAACATTCTAGTGAAGACAACTCTAGACAACATAAAGTTCTGACTTTTTCTGATACTTCGGATTCCGAAGGTGAAGGTAACTCATACTATTATGAACAACAAGGAACACACAATTCCTTTAATCCAAATCATAATATGAGACAGCCTTTTTTAGCCCAAGGAAGGACTCGCAGAGGCAGACAAAGAGTGCGGTTCCAATCACAGACCAGGGGCAACTATCAGAACCAAAATTATCAACCGAACAATCAGCACATGTTGGAAACCCGCAACAGATAATATTGGAGACAAGGGATGTAATTCCCATCTTTAATCTATCGTTTGTCATCTTAGATACTTCTTGTATGACTTTGCTCTCAAAGGGTTTATCTTACTTACCTCATACCAATGTCAATACGTTTGAACTTTACCAAGACATTTTGTCTTTTTTCGTAAGATCAGATTAAAAAGTTCTTTGATTCAGAAGAGCAATCTTCTATCGTGCTGTCCAATAGGTCAGAATTATCCATTCCATCTACCTTTACACCTTCCCTTGATCAGGTAGGCCCAGAAGTGGCAGTATTTGAACACACTGTCCTCAATCGTCTAGACCAAGCTATGCGATTCATTCCCAAACCCATTTACAATCTAAATAAAGAAGAGTTCTAGTCTCTCAAAGCCTTTGCCCAGGACAAAACTGTCACCATCAAAAATTGTGACAAAGGGGGCGGCATTGCAGTCATTGACACCAGTATATACGAACAAAAAATGTTGAATCTATTAAGTGACCAAGACTTTTATGCTAAAATAACCATGAATCCCACCCGAAAAGTAGCTCTAAAAATTAAATCACTGACAGCGACAGCTTTTAACGTGGGTGATATTAGCAAAAAAGAACAGGAATATCTAAATAGTTCGGAAGGAAAGATGCCTTGCATCTATGGCGTCCCCAAGATTCACAAAAACGTTCGGGACCCTCCTTACCGCCCCATTGTATCTACAATTGGATCTGTCACGGAGCCTCTTTCCAAATACATTGACAATCTGATTCGACCACATATTTCAAAAATTCCGTCTTACATCAATAATACTAGAGACATGATTAATAAAGTTGAGAACCTCCTATTCAACCAGCACAATAACATCTTAGTTACTCTTGACATCGAATCCCTACATAGTAACATTCCACAGAGGGAAGCTGTAGAGGCAGTGTCTTGGTTCATCGACACGTTCAACGTCTCATGTCCTAAATCTTTTCTTCTAGACTGTCTCAAAATTGTTTTGACTGAAAACATGTTTGAATTTGGTCACACATTTCTCAAACAGATCAAGGGTGTAAGCATGGGAACATCAGTCGCACCATCTGTTGCAAATATCTATATGACTCTTTTTGAAACCAAATTTATTCATAATGAGATCCCCCCATTCTTTGAGTCAGTCTTACACTGGTCCAGATACATAGATGACATCTTTTTTATCTGGACCGATATCGAAGAACATCTCCAAGAATTCCTCAAGTGGTTAAACCTAGCAGACACCAATCTTAGGTTTACTGCGCAAACCAGCGAGCAGCAAGTTGAGTTTCTAGACATTCTTATCCGACATAACTCTGGCATACTTGAGGTAGACCTTTTCGTCCAACCTACTGCTAGAAACACGCTCCTACATTTTAAGAGCCATCACCCATGAGCCCAAAAGCAGAGCATCCCATTCGGACAATTTTTGCGATTGCGGCGCAATTACACTAATTTATCCGATTTCGATATACAAGCCACAGCTATGAAAGCCAAATTCATAGCTAGAGGATACCCCCATCGCCTAATCAGAGAATCTTTCAAAAGGGCTAGGTTTTACGACAGAGACCACTTACTGAAATCTAGTAATCACCCTCAATTGATGCAACTTGTGTGCGTCACGAAACATTCCACCATGAACGAGAAGATCAAACAGATCATCAATTCCCATTGGCACATACTCAATAGTGACCCAGACCAGCAACTCAAACTTGAAAAACCTTTGTTTGCTCATCATCGCAACAGGAACATTAAAGACATCATTGTTCATTCGCGATTCAACACAGTTTCTCCCTTTGTTCAGAAATCCCTAGATGAGATTCTACCAGTGCGAGGAACCTTCAAATGTTCCACCTGCAAGTCTTGCGATTCGGTGATTGAAGGTGAGACCTTTGTCCACAATGGATACACGATTCGTGCCAAGAAATTGTGGAACTGTAAGACAAAAAATGTAATCTACCTCGTTCTTTGCCCTTGCAATTTGGGCTATGTGGGAGAGACTTCCCGCCCTGTTACAACCCGCCTTATGGAACATCGTTCTGCTATTCGAACCTCTAAACTTAATGCCCCTCTAGTCAAACATTACCTGGACCTTGGCCATACGGCTGATGATATCAAGTGGCTTATTTTGGAAAAAATAGACAACACAGATGAGAATTGAAGTAACGAAATCCGTAAAAAACTAGAAGTCTTTTGGATTTTTACTCTGAATACATACAAGTGTGGCTTGAACAACGAAATACCTTGGGAAAATGCTATACAGTTCAACAATTACCAGTAAACATTTCCCTTCCAGTTGTTCCTTACATGACCACAATTTTTAGTTCATTATTATTTTTTCAAGAACAAAGTTTTTGCACGTAGTGCTTGCTTGAATTTTATAATTTTACTTTAAAATATAGGAATGTCTTGCCTTTCTTGCTATTTTCTTTTATTATGTGTATCCCTTCATAAGTTTCTTCTTTTCATTATACGAGTCAGTCACGACTCTTTCACCTGTGGTCTAGTCTCCCCCTCATTTTTGACCCGTTCAAACATGGCGGTCACATATCATCATATCTGGTTACGCAATGCTAGGTCACTTCCTCTTCCCTTCCGACCGAGTTTCAACCTATTTCCATTCCATCATTATATAATCCGTGTGATCCATACACATAGTCGCGGTCTAGTCTTTTTGACGCTTGTTGCGCATTTACCCTCAGGTGACTAACGTACGTTACGCTGCATGCCGATTTAAACCTGGAAACCTTCTCGCACTTGAATTTGGGCAGTCGGCACACGAGTGCGGTTCGCGTTCTTCATATCCAAAATATACAGATAGCAGGTGAGACTCGATTGGATCATGCTACACTTAGCTATTGTACTTCTTAATGTAGAAGACCTGGTATCGCATTTAGATACAAGTAACCATTCAGCAATTATGCAATATGTGACTAACTCGCCCTCATTGTTTGTTATCTTCAGGGCTCTGTTTATCGATATGCCCGCTGCGTATATGAAGTATATTTAATGGAATTACTCTTGGACTTTATCCTTCGGTCTAGAATGTTTTGAATTTCATTACGACTTTGAGTTTTTATCAGGTATCTATCTTCATCCAATAATACATAAGTGAATATATCCTTTATAGGCTAGTGTTCGCCAGTCTAATTCCCCGTAGTGTCTCCTTTATCATTTTTTCAGATTGGGTTCATATGCGCAATAGCTGACCCACATCGACAAGACAACTACCGAGGCATACACATCCGTATACCTCGCATAGGGTAATTACTTCGCTAAGGATTACGTTCAAGATTATGTTCCGCCATTCTAGTACAATTAATTAATGATCTTTGCTTCATTTCCTTGAGAATTGGCCCCTGGATTGTTTTCTACTGGGATCCTGCCTCTTGCTCATTGCCGAGTAAGCATCCATATTATCATTGGTAGCCCATTATTTGGGAGAAATGGCATACACTAATATATGTACTCTACTTTCCGGTGTACTCTATTCACTCAAGCACCTTTTTCTTTTCTTTTTAATTTTTCAGAACAACTAAAAGATGTATATGTACTACTCCCTTATCACTTTTAATTTCGTTTTTTTTTTGATTTTAAGGTGATGGTACTATGACTATTTCTTTTTCTTTACCCGTTTTTGTCACCTATGGAGCTTATATTCAAATAATTTTGGTCTTTTTTATAAAAATAAAAAGTTCTCCAACTTGGTGAAGGTATGTGGTTGATCTTTATATATGTATATCTTTAAAACTCAGTATATTTTATTGGTTTTAATTTAACGTTTTAGGACATTTTTGTGGCTTTCCTGATGAAGGCGCAGCGTGCGCCGAAACGCGCGTAGAAGATCCATCTCATAGCCACTTATTGTTCATTATTTTTGTGTATGTTTATCTATATCTGTATTAATTAGAATATATTCGTTGTTGGTATCCTTTATGTATATAGCAACCCTTTTTGTGTAATTTGTCTTATTGCAATTTATATGGTGTCTTTCTTTGTTTTATGATTTGAATATGTCTAAAATTAATTGTCTTTCTGAAATATGCTTTGATGTGTTTTTAATTAATTTGAATTAAAGAAATGAACTTTTAAACATCACTTTTGTTTATACTGGGCCAGATGTAGGTGGCCAAATAGCGAGCGCTAACGCTGAAATTTGCAGAATTTCAGCGTTTGCGTTCGCTATTTGGCAGCGAGCAATGTAGGTAAGTTGAAACCTACTAGCAAAATAAGGAATCGCAAAATTGCGATTCCTTATTTTGCTCTTGCATTTAAGGAATCGCAAATTGCTATTCCTTAAATGCAATGTAAGTAGCACAAAAGAAAGTGAACTTTAGCCTTAAGGAATCGCTAATTACCACCAACTTCAAGTTGGTGGTAATTAGCGATTTCCTTTAAAAAGCACTTTTTGCTTTTTTTTAAGTGCCATGTGGCACACATTCATGCCCTTAGGGCATGTATGTGCGCCACATGTGCACACATGCACATTTCAGGGGTGCAACAGGGTGTCCTTTGGAACCCTGGCACCCTTGAAATTGTGGGAGCAATTTGCGAGTGCCTCTTGGTGACTCGCAAATTGCGGGAGTAACTCTATTCATTCCTATGGGCCTCTTGGCCCATAGGAATGAATGGGAAGAGCATTCCTTAATTGCGAATCGCAATTTACGATTCACAATTAAGGAATATTAAGGAATCGCTAAAAATATTGCGATTCCTACCTACATGGCATTTTGCGATTCCTTAATAGCGATTCCTAAAAATCGCTATTAAGGAATCGCAAACATGCATTTACCTACATCTGTCCCACTGAGTTTAACTACATCATGTTGTTAGTCTATATGGTCTGTAATTGTTTTAGACCTTTAGTTGCCTAGGGGTTGTCTCTTCAATTGCAATCAGTCACTTTGCCCTCCTTTTTTGCTCCCCCTCATCCCTCTAAGGAAGAGGAGCATCTCCACCACCTGGACCCAAAAAGAGCGTTGTCATTCTACCTTGGCTGCACAAAAGAGTTCCGGGTGGGCGACTAACTCTTTGTGGGTTGCGTGGGGCTTAAAAAGGTCGGGCAGTGCAGAGACAAACCATTTCACTCTGGGTTGTTATCTACATTACAATTTGCTACGCCCTGCTAGGAAGCAGCCTCCTGAGGGCTTACAAGCTCATTCCACCAGGGGGAAGGCTGTGACCATTACGTTGGCTCATGGTGTTCCAGTTCTTGATATCTGCCAGGGAGCAACATGGGTATGTCTACATATGTTTGCCAAGCACTACTGTCTGGACAGTCAGGTCCGTAGGGATGAGCCTTTCACCCGTTCGGTCCTGCAGGACTTTTTAATCTAGCAAATCTGTCCGCAGCCCACCGCCAGGATGGTATGGCTTGGGTATCTATTCAAAGGTAAGGAATCTGGAACTAGAAGTCTCTATCAGATGAACAAGTTACTTACCTTTGGTATGGCATTATCTGGTAGAGACAATATCTCACTGTAGATTCCTTACAGACTCACCCATGCCTTCCCCCTCTATGGACTCACTTTATAGGGCTAGGGATTCTCCCTTTTCAGGGCCCTAGTTTTGACATATACAAGTCAGTTCACTTCAGGGCTCTCCTCTTCCAGTGTGGAAAAAGTGTAAAGGAACTGATGTTTTCATGCCTGGGTGGTGCCTATATATGTGTCTGCGATGTCACCACCGACGCCAATGATGCTGGCAACATCATGCGGAGCCGAACTGTGCCAACCAACGGCACGCAGGGGCACTTCTCACGCAAAAGTTTCCGGACCCCGGAACCATGGGTAATGCAAAGGTAAGGAATCTGCAGCTAGAAATTGTCTCCACCAGGTAATGCGTTACCGAAGGTAAGTAACTTGTTCTTCAGGCTTCGAACATTCCAAATCATTAAATTGGTATAAATCATCCCGGAGTCTTACTTACAGCCTCTCCTGGAAGCCGTTGGAAATGGGGTGGTTGTTACGGTGCACTGCGGCGGCTGCATTGGTAGGGATAGTGACATGTAGCCACATGTATAAGTTAGTAAGGAATGTGCAGAGAAAGACATTTGCATAACATACAGAAACCTCCCCTTTCCCCCACCCACTTCAACAGACCCATATTATGGAAGAAGTAACCCATACTTAAACCCCGTAACAGAACACAATTCAAACAAAGCACTAATAATACACACAAGCTGGAAATTATCCCTGCTCAGTGAGCCAAGGTGTCATCCCATCCAGTGTCAGAAACGTGTGGCCAGAAAGGCAGGGGAAATCCAGAGCAGCGGGGATGAAGCAGATGGCCCTAGTGCGGAAGTGATAGGCAACAGTCCTCCACGCCAGCAGCTCGGGAAAGTATCCAGAGGGGCCAACCCGAAAGTCCGCACCGCCTGGGAGGCTAGAGTAGAAGCTCCAGCCCAGTTCTGCACTGTGGGACATGGATCCTCAGGGCTTCAGTAAAGAGGAGCCAGCGGTAGGCAAAAAGAAGTGGCTTGTCCAGGCGAAGGAGATCCAAGAATTGTTCATGACGTGCTCCATTCCCTCAAACCCGGCCCGGCACCTTAGTCATTGTTGTCGAGTAAATCTGTGGGGGTATTCGATCCAGTTTCCTCCAAAACCACCAGATGTGCCTCCTGTTTGCGGCTAAATTTGAGTGCTGCTTCGGAATCCGTAAAGAGTTGCATTTTGCAGTTAGCTGTATTTTCAGTTTAGTGGGGTAAAGGAGCATGTATTTCAGACCAGCCTTCATCAGGAGACGCTTGTTGGGCAAGATGTCTCGTCAGGCCACCTGCACTGCCGAGAGTCCAGGTAGATTGACACCTTATTTCCTTGTTATTGCAAATCTCAATTTTCTCTCGCAAGCTTCAGGATTGTCTCCCTGTCTCAGTAGTGCAGCATCCAGACGAAAATTGGGTGCTGGGAATCCAGGAGGAGGCCGTGGGCTAAGGGAGCAGTGTGCTCCCTTGATAGAGAATAGACTTGTGAGATGCTGTAGGAAAGTAGAATCTGCTTTCATGGTCACCCCCACTTTTTGGTGGTGTCATTGTGTATTTCTGACTAGTCTGACTGGGATCCTGCTAATCAGGACCCCAGTCTCTGTGCTTCTTCCCTAAATTGGACATGGTGAGTACTTAGGTACACCCAGATTGGCTACTGATGTGCCATTATAAGTCCCTAGTATATGGTACTAAGGTTCCCAGGGCATGGGTACACCAGGGACCCCATGGGCTGAAGCATGTATTATGCCACCCATGGGAGACCACTCAAATTGTGACTACAGGCCTGCCATTGCAGCCTGTGTAAGCTGGTGCTAGCACCACTAACGACAGATATAAGTTTCCTTGAATCTGAGGTCACTGCACTTGAAACCTGTAAGTCACCCCTAAGGCAGGCCTTTCAATCCTTAAGGCAGGGTGCTCGGTTCTAAGTGTGAGGGTGCCCCTGCATGAGCAGGACACCCCTACAACCCACGGAGTCTATTCCCTCGGGTTGTAGGAGTATCAGCCATTACGATACATAGAGTGGCCATGCGTCATTACGCGATGGGTAACTCTAAACTGGCTGTAGCAAACCTGGTCGTGTATGCTATCAAACATGTTGGAATCATACCTCCAACACCGTAAACGGTGTTGGAGGTATGATTCCATGCACTGTAAAACTCCTCCGGGAGGCTCTCAGTTCTCCCTGTACCAGTCTTCTAGACCCGGACAGCAAGCTATGGCTGCTGCCGAACAGAAACACGATTCTGCCCTCCTGCCGCTGCGCTAAGCTCGAGCAGGGGAAAGCAGGACAATAGGGTTCCTGTCACAGGGAGGTGTGACCACCTCCCAGACAGTACTTAGTGTATTAGGACAGGGTGGGGGTGTTTGCCAGCGCCACTAGACAGCTTTGAAGGGCACATTTGGTGCCCTCCTTGCATACTCCAGTTGGAACCAGTTCAGGGAGCCGTGGGCTCCCGCTCTGGCTCGAAACTGGACAAAAGACATGGGAGTATCCTCCTGTGGTAGGGACCCCTGAATCGTCCCAACCCTTTCCTTAGTGTACTTAAGGGTTACTTGTTTGTGGTTCATTAGATTCATCGTGGGGCAAGATTCAGATCTGAAACCGCTTCATCTTCAACCGTCTGGGCAGTTTGGACTTCGCTTTGGGAACCGAGACTGCAACTGGGTAGACTCCTGATGCTCCTGGTCTCGTCGTCCTGACAGTCTTCTGCATCGTCTATGCCTGTGCTGCATACAGGTTCTTCTACAGGCCTGTGGACATCGAAGACACTCGAAGAAATCTCCCTTGAAGTGAAGGAGTCACTTCCCTGCATCTGGAGGCACCACAGAGAAGCTGACCGGTCTGCTGTTCCTGAGCTCCTACGGACTCCGAAGGGTTCAGCAACTCAGGTAGTGGTTCTGCAACTCCCTCGAGGCCTGCACTGTCTTCACAGCAAGTTTGAATCCAGTATCCCTCGTCGGAACCGCTGGAGCAATACCCCTGTGTACCGTGTCGACTTGCCGTTGCCAAGGCTTGTTGACTCTCTTCACCAGAGATCTTCGGGCTCCAAGAAGCTCCAGCCTCAAGCATCTCTTGCAAACAAGATCTTCACATGGCACCGCTTCCTCTGCTCCGTGGGCCTTCATCCTTTGGTGAGCTGCTCGAGGTCCTCTTGCCACTCCTGTGCCTTCGGCCCTTGGGTCCTCTCGAGGGTCTTCTTTGGCTCCATTGGGCTCCCCTGCTTGCTCAGTCCTGCTCTGACTTACCTGCTTGTGGTGAGTCACTTGGACCTTGCTTGTCCCGACACTGCACCTTTTTCGCATACTACGTTTGTTACCGTTGCCAAGGCTTGTTAGTGCTCCCGATGGACACCGACCCCCCTGGCTCTTGTCATCCGACACGGGACAGCTCTTGAACAACTCCTGGTCTTCCACAGCATCGCCTGGTCCGCACAGCTGCAGCTCCAAGTGTAGCTTCAACTCTCTTGCATCTCCGACATCGGTGGGCATTAGTCTTCCGTGCCTCCTGGTCATTCCTGAGTGGCATAGACTCTGTCCCCTCTGCTTGCAGGTAACTCTCATCTTTAATCCACCTTTGGGTTCCACCGGACTCTTTCATCTTCTTCGCCAGCTGCATCTTCACTGAAGTCCTCCATTGTGGTCTACGGTGGTTTCCGACGTCACTTCGCACCTATGCACTCGGCTTCCCTGGTGTAGGTATCCTGGTTCCTGGGGTATCTACGGGTGGGGTGACTCTCCAACCTTCCATCTTCCACTGGGTTTCTTCAGGGTCCTCTAGGAATGGTCCTTCTTCTTAAAAACTGCAACCGCGACTTACCCATTGACTTGTATTGAGCACACAGTGGTGTTCCCACTCTGCACACAGCCTCCATGGGGTCCCTGGGTACTTACCTTGGGTGGTTCCTTAGGTCCCCGGCTCTTCTACATCTTCTGGGTCCAGTCTCGACGTAGGCCGTGGTTCACATTCCACTTTCATAGTATATGGTTTGGTCTCCCCCTGGAGACCACTGTGTATTTGTGCTTCTTAAGTGTTCTATTACTAAAGTATTATGTGTATTGTGATTATATCTCCGATTAGGAGATATTGCACTGTGTTAGTGAGTGTTTATAATAAATACATATTTTTATAACTACACTGTGCGGTTCTTTTTCACTTAACCTACACTATATGACTAGTACTGGTAATACAAGCTGCTTTACACTCCTTCTGGACTATGCCTGAAGGCTGTTCTCTACAGCTACCACTTAGAGACCTTTCTAAGGTTGTCTAAGCCCACTAAAATCACCATATGGGTTGTCTGGATTAGTGTAGGGTGCTACACTTACATAAGTGAGCACCATATACTAAGCCAGCCTCCTACAGATGCCCATCAAAAACGATTTCAACAGCGATTCTACAAAGACCTCCATTTTATCAATGGCAGTTGACTCTTGCACACCAAGAAGGCGATTGTTGTGTCTCCTGGAGCGATCTTCCAGGTCTCTATGTTTGGCCTTAATTATTTTCAATATTTCTTTTGTTGGCGGTGGTAGCATTACCCTCCACGTTGGAGACTCTTTGCTCTAGCTAGCCTAGTCGAGTATCATGCTTGTCGAGTTTCTCACTCATTCGGTCCAGTCTGAGCATTAAAGTATCAATTTTGGAATCTATATTGCACACGCTTTGATGCCTGCCAGTAAGTAGATGTTTGATATCTGGGTCATTGCTAGTCTTATGAAAAGCTTACTGACCGCCTAAGTGTTACATGCAATTGCTTTACACCCTCCTAGATAAGCATTAGCTGCTCTCCACAGCTACCCCTCTAGAGCTTTGGTATTCAGGGACTTAAACACTATCACTAAGGGCTACCTGGACTCAGTGCACAGTACCTCATCATAGGTGTACACTATATACTGAGCCAGCCTTGTACATTGGTGGTGCAGCGGTTGGGATAAAGACTTGCATTTCTTTACCACTTTGTCATAAGTAAGGTTTCCATTAGAAACCACTACTACCTTTGGTATTACACAATACTAGATAGGTAAGACTTTTTCTAAACTTTTAGGTAGGTGTCAAGGGTCTAGCATAGCCCTTTCTCCAAACCTTTGGAAGTTTAGATTGCTAGAGTAGGGTACACTACACTAGCGCCATGTCCACTACTGGGGAATCTAGCCAGACTCAGTAGTCTAGGTACAGTGCACTTAAGGTCAAGGAACTTCAGACTGTGTGCAAGGCTAGAGGACTTGAGACATGTAGCAACCCCAAGAGGTCTTTTCTGTTGGAATTATCCTCCAAGATGACATCCAGAATCCTGGAATCTCACTAGAGAAGGAAGGCCTTGGTGGGGGGATGACCTTGAGGAGCAAGAGGTATGTAGTACCACTGGCTCTGACACTGGACATGGCCAGGAGGAATCTGAAGAGGCTCCTCTGGAGGTTCCTATACCTGTGGAGAGAGGCATTGATGGTACTGGAGGGGGTCATAACGGTAGGCCCACTTTCACTCTCCCTCCGTTGGTTCACATGGTCCCTAGGTGGAGGAGGTCTTTCTCTTACTCCTCCTCAACCTCACTTTCCTCAGCATCAATTGTCCATTCACTCTAATTTAGATGAGGCCATCCTGGGTAGAGGGTACCACATGCTCAAACTAGAGAAGGCTAAACTCCAGTTGAATAGAGAGCAGTTGGCCCTTGAGAGGGAAGTCCTAAAATTGGAGAAGGACAGAAAGAATTTGCGGTTAGACCTAAATGGTTGCAGCACTAAAGAGACTAGAGTAAGGGAGGAACACTTTGATTCTAGGAATCTTAGTAGGATAGTTCCCATTTTCAAGACTGGAGATGGTATTCATAAGTCAATTACTGCTATGGGGACGGCCTGCAAAGTCCAAAAGGTCCCCCAGAAGCAGTAGGCAGCTATCCTATGGCACTCCTTTGCAAACAAAGGTAGAGAGAAACTTTTGGCAGTAAATGAAGAGGATGCAGACAACTATATGGTTCTGAGGGAAGCACTTCTTGATTGGTTAGGACCTACTTGTGAAAAATACAGGATCAGGTTCAGGGACACTCAGAAAGCTTTTTCACAAACCGGTGTAGATTTCATAGACTGTGCAGTTAAGGCTCTGGAAGGCTAGTTACATGGTAGTAATGTACATGACTATACAGGACTATATAAATTGATCATGAGAGACCACATCCTTAAAAACTGTGTGTCTGAGAGGGAAACAGCCATAACAACGCATGCATTACATCGCATGCCTTTACAACGCGGTCGTTACAACGACCGCGTTGTTACAACACGAACCATTACATCGCAAGTCGTTTCAACGACTTGCTTTACGGGGCGCACTGGTGTTGGATTTAGAATCCAACACCTTCCCTGCTGTTGCACAAACTGGAGTAGGAATAGTAAATTATACTATTCTTAAGGCCAGCGCGCCCCCTACTGAAAGTTGTTGAAATGACTTGCAATGTAATAGTTTGCGTTGTAAAGGCATGCGATGTAACGCTTGCGAACTAAAAGTATATATTCATCTGAGAAACTGCACCAATACTTGGTGGACTCTGATCTGACCTCTCCCCAAGAATTGGGAAAGAAGGCAGGCAAATGGGCTTGCACTAGGGCTTGCAATAAGTCTCATGGTGGGTGTGACCAGAAAAAGAAAGATAAATCTAAGGCCAAAGAGAAAGAGGGTAAGAAACCTAAAGATAACAAAAATGAGTCTTCTTCAGGTCCACAAAAATCTTCCTCTGGGGATGGGTCACAATCCTCCTCTTCAAATAGTAACAGACCTCCTTGGTGCTTTGTTTGTGAACAAAAAGGCCATAGGATAAATGATCCCATTTGTCCTAAGAAAGGCACCAAGACTCCTACTACTCCCCCTAGCAACCCTAGCAATAGCACTAGTAGCAGAAAACCTCCACAAGGTGTATCTGGGTTTACTTTGGGAACTATAGTGGGCTCTGGCCTACTTTTATAAGTATTCACAAATAGAGGGACAATGGGCTTTTATACATAAGGTCCAGCACAGTTGCCCAAATGCAATATGAAAATTAAAGTTGTGCTGTTCCTGAATGATCTAGAATATAGCAGTATACAAGGGACAGTAGGCTACAGTATCAAAAGAGATGGGAATCCATTTCTTTGGAATGTAATGCCCTCACACACCCAGTTGGGTGTCATGCTTCATCATCGGGCTGCTCCTCGTCTGGCCGGCGCTGCAATGCCTGACGGGCTCCCGATGAGGGCACTTTGGCGGAGATCTTTTTCCAAATAGCCGTTTGGTGCCGTGGGTGTGAGAGATTTAGTGAGTGTAGATGAATAAGTGGTGTGTGATGTTTATGTGAGTTAAAACAGGGTTGGGAGTACCAGCAAAAATAACTTTAATTGTGGGGTCTCCTACCCTGATTAAAATAAAGAGGAAAGGCGCAATGCTAAGTTAATGTCTTAGATGTGGCGCTCTTCCGTGTGGTTGGTTGGTCCCGGTCCCGGCAGCAGTGGGTAGGTCCTTGGACACATTGCGTACTACGCAAACTAAATGGGAAAGTTTCTCATATCTTGACCTGCCGGGGTTGATGAAGCAGTAGTATATCCCAATTAGGGTAGAACCAGAACTACCAGCCTTTAGACAGAGTAAGTCATGGTGGCTTAAATCCCAAACATTAATTTATTTTTGTTTTCCGGTCCACCTTAGTGTAGATAGTTTTTAAACTTTAGGTCCTGACGAATCGCCTCTAGACTTGTAGAATTGTGAAGAAACATGTTGACCAACCACACGGAAGAGCGCCACACCTAAGACATTAACTTAGCATTGCGCCTTTCCTCTTTATTTTAATCAGGGTAGGAGACCCCACAATTAAAGTTATTTTTGCTGATACTCCCAACCATGTTTTAACTCACATAAACATCACACACCACTTATTCATCTACACTCACTAAATCTCTCACACCCACGGCACCAAACGGCTATTTGGAAAAAGATCTCCGCCAAAGTGCCCCTCATCGGGAGCCCGTCAGGCGTTGCAGCGCCGGCCAGACGAGGAGCAGCCCGATGATGAAGCGTTGACACCCAACTGGGTGTGTGAGGGCATTACATTCCAAAGAAATGGATTCCCATCTCTTTTGACACTGTAGCCTACTGTCCCTTGTATACTGCTATATTCTAGATCATTCAGGAACAGCACAACTTTAATTTTCACTATTTTTATAAGTCACTGAGGCTGTCCTGGTATTAGAGGGTGGCATTGAGCTTGCCACTTTGGCTGCCTGGCCTTCTAATATAAGGAAATACAGGCAGTTCCCCCCTCATAAACGGTATGGAAGCAATAGCTTATAGGGACACAGGTGTGAGTGTCACTATGGTGACTAAAAAACCGGTGTCACCTGAGCAATACTTACTTGGGCACACTTACCAAGTAACCAACGCAGATAGTATCACTAATAGCCACTCCATGGCAGTGATAAATCTCAGCTGGTGGGGAAGGGGTTACTGGCCCTAAAAAGGTTGTGGTGTCTTCTAACATTCCTAGGGAGAGTCATATGGGCAATGATTTAGCGACGTCAGCATGGGCTGAAGTGGAGTTAAGTACTCATGCAGCCATACTTGTAATCTCTGAGAATGTGTTTGTGAGGACTAGAGCACAGATCAAGGAGCAGGGAGATCTTGGAGCAGTGGAGCCTGAAACAATGGCCCACACTGCTACCAACAAGAGAAGTAGGAAGGGTAAGAAGTTATCCTTCCCCCAGAATTTATGTGAGGATCAGCCTTCTCAGGAGGATGATATTGCCCCTTATGAGGGAACTGCCTCAGAGGAGCTTGGGCCTGACACAGCAGAGCTGCTGGGAGCATGGGGACCCTCCAGGGAGGAATTGAGTCTGGACCAGAAATCCTGCCCCTCTCTTGAGAGCCTCAGACATCAAGCTGCTGCAGGGGCAGGGGATGTTAGTGGGACCCACAAGGTCTATAAGGATGATGTACTCCATTATTCTGAGGCTAAAGACCCCAAACCTGGTGCTACCAGGAGGTTGGTCATTCCTCAGAAGTTTAAGAAGTTCCTTGTGACCCTAGCACATAACCTACCCCTTGCTGGGCATCTTGGGCAAAGCAAGACTTGGGACATTCTTGTCCCACACTTTAACTGGCCCCACATGTATGAACATACCAAAGAGTTGTGTCGCTCCTGTGTCACCTGCCAAGCCAGTGGTAAGTCAGGTGACACCACAAAGGCCCCCTTAATCCCACTACAAGTGGTTTGGGTTCCCTTTGAAAGGAAACGGATTGACAATGTTGGTCCCCGAGACCCTCATGCAGCAATTGGGAACAGCTATGTTGTGATGGTGGACCATGCTACCAGATACCCAGAAGCTATTCCCCTTAGGACCACTAAAGCTCCTGCCGTGGCCAAGGCCTTCTTAGGAATATTTTCCAAATTGGTTTTTCCTAAGGAGGTGGTGTCAGACCGAGTTGCAAACTTCATGTCTGGCTACCTGAAAGCTATGTGGAAAGAGTATGGTGTCAACTATAAGTTCACTACACCTTACCATCCACAGGGTAATCGGTTATGTTGAAAGATTCAACAAAACCCCTAAAGGTATTGATCCAGCGGCTTACTAGCAACATATACTCCACTACCATATACTCACCTGGGCCCATACAACTCGCTTCCGCTAACGCTAAGTAGACCACTGGAACTTTAGTTTTTTAATAATCTTCATACCTCAAGATCTAGTTATTACTTCTTTAACTAAACCTTTACTGATCAAACAGTTCTTTCCTCTGGTCAATGGACCAGTTAGGTGGAACTAGTTGATGGCGATAATTAACATAACCTATTATACATTACTTAATAAAAAATAAAATAATGACAGACTCGGTACGCTTTAAAATCTTTATCTAAATTAAGGGGTTTTGAACCATCTCAAAGCGTTTCAGTACAAACACCCTCATTCACGAGAGTGCCAATTCAATAAAATTTCAATAAACATTTAACAATTCAGATCCACACAATAACTATGCTCAGAAAGAAGAGGATAGAGGGAGAAGAGCATTTATCAAAACGATGAATTTCATAATTACCAAAGTATGTTGTGAAGTCCAACACCCTGGCCAAAGGGTTGGTAAGGGTCCCCAGGACAGATCAGGAGACAAAGACTTCAGGACAGGAATCATGACAGGATATTCACCTCTCTAGATACCGACGACTACGTTGCACCCCTCTCTGACACTCTCTTCCTCCTCGTGGTTCTTCCGCGATCTTCTTTCTAACCCACCCAAATTAAGTAGATGGTTCTGCATTCGAATTCTTCTTCAGCGTCTCACTGCATCAGCACCACCCCCCCCCAGCATCGACAGCATCCCGAGCTCTGTATCGCCTCTGCTGCTTCCGCTCCCCACAAGCTTCGCTCAAAAGCTCTCTCTCGCAAAAAGGCTTCCTTTTTTTTTTTTTTAACTAAACTACCTCAATTATACCCTTTTCTTACCATGTACCACCCATTAATGTTTCAATTTGACAAAATACTAACTTCTGATTGGACAGGCAAAGGGGGATGATCATCACACCATGCTTATACTTCATTTTATTTCTTTAAACCATTGTTTCCAAACTCCTCCCCTCAAACTTTTATTCCGCCCTTCCTTTCCCATACATCTTTAAACTTTAATAATACAAATGTAACAGTTTTCTCGAATAAGTTCCTTCATATGAACTCTTCACCCTCATGTTCCCAGGGCACATCTCCGCCGACCTTGGACGCGTGACAAGTCCTTAGTCATCCTTTCAAGCTTCCACACCAGGGCGCATGCGTTGCACCACGTCAGTCTGCTCGACTCTGACAACTTTAACAGGCCCAAATACGCACTAATAATAAAGTCAAAAGGAGAAATGTTATTCTCAAAAATAAATGATTTCACTGTATACCACCAACCTCTCCCTCGCCACCGTCCCTCGCATTCGAAGAACAACCACCGGCGGCAGATCCTTCTCCCACCTCGCCGCCAAGACCTGGAACACCCTTCCACTCAGCCTATGACTGACCCAAGACCTGCTGACCTTCAGGAGACTACTCAAGACCTGGCTGTTCGACCAGTAGCGGCACCCCCCCCCTTTTTTCCCTAGCGCCTTGAAACCCTCGCGGGTAAGTAGTGCGCTCTACAAATTCTGTGATTGATTGATTGATTGAACCTCTACTCTAGCCCATACCATTTATTATTTCTCTTTCTGCATTTGCGTTAATGTAAACTCAATTTCTAATTTTCAGCAAGCAGGTGCCATGCATGTGAACTTTCAAGCGGCCATTTTAGAGCTATTTGCGCAAGCGCCAGAATTCCCTCCAAGCGTTTGTTTTGTCATACTACGTAGATGCAGTAGACGCATGCGCAGTAAAGATTCCGTGTTAGAATGCATTCTAGTCCTACGTCCGTGTTATTGCAGTTATTAAACACATAGGCAAGCTTCATTCTTTTCCCGCGTATGATGGAAATGCGTATTATTAATCACAAAACACGTTGTTAGTAATTCGCTAGTAAGTTAAAACGAGAGGATTGCTTCCGAGCAAGTCTCATGTCCGAAACCTTGCTCCATCAATCCCCTCTCTGATGGCATATTAAGCCATCACAAAATTTCCCATCCATCCCAGATACCAACTTTAGCACTTCTCAGTTTTCTCTATTTGTCCTCCCAACTTTTCATCAATGATTTCGTTTCCTTCTAAATCTCGCATCTTCTTATATAACCTGCCTTTCAATTCTTCCAAGCGTATTTCATCATACTTTCTCTTTCGTGTCTGTCCCTTTCCTTTTTTTTTCAAGTGTACTTTTTCTTTCATACCTTTTCTACAACATCTATATGTAATCATTATTAACATCACTATCGTTATTATCATAACTAATGGTATTATTATCTGACCTAGAAAACTTTTCCCAAAATCAACAAACCATTTCCCTATGGATGTTATACTTTTTGTTAGTCTTCCCCACACACTGTCAACCTCCAGTTGGGTCAAATCTTTATGCATTCCCGTAATATTTTCAATATATCCTTTAATTTCTCGCTCTTGTCCGGAATATAAGTGCAGCAATGTTGGATTTTCAACATGCCACAGACTCCACCTTCTTTTGCTAACAATATATCAAGAGCAAGACGGTTCTGTAAAACCATTGATCTAATTGCAACCATTTCTGTGTTAATCATTAAAAATCCTCCTGCAGTATCTGTAGAAAGATGATCAACTATGGTTGATAACTTACAAATTTTCTGTGAATTTAGAATAACTCCAACTGAGGGTATCAGTGCACTAAAAATATCTCCTACAATTTCAGAAAAACTAGCTCTTCTTCTTCGTGTTAGTCCATTAGAATTTCCATTGGTTCCACTTATTTTATCTACATGATACATTTTTGGAAAAACTATTCCAAAATAACAGCTTCCGTACCATCTTGCAGGTAACCTATAATAGGCATTGTTCCCACATACATAATACACTCCTGGAAACACAGGATCTGTTCCCCCTTTTAGTCCCCACCCTCCTAAAATTAGGAAGTTATGTTCAAATTCACTGGAACCAATGTAATTATTGTTATAATCTTTCTTTAATCTATGGAGGCAGAATTTTCCCATCTTCACAAAGTCCAGGGACATCGCAGCATGAGCCTTGCCACTTGCATAGATTCCCTCCTTCCCAACCCATGGAGGTACATGGGTTTTCTGTGTAGTTGCCTTCCTCATTAAATCCTGTCTCCTTTCTTCTACTAAATTCAAAAAATCTTTTTCTTCTTTTCTTAATGTACATGTTAGATTATCTTTGTGTGCCTGAGCTAAATCTATTTAATTCATTGTTAAAAAAAATTAACCCATAAACTGTGCATTTTTACTACTGGCTACTGGATTCATATTCTTTCTAATAGGTAATTCAGAAAATACTACATCTATGTCTGAATAAAAATATTGAAGTCTCCCTGTAGCATAAAATAAACTTGACAAAACACTACATGACACACCATAGGTTAAGGGTGTATGGTGATGCGTCATTCCTTCTGATACTGATGAAGGCAACTTCATACATACGTAGCAGTTATTAATCTCCATAGTACTAACATATTGAAATAACAACTTAATAAACACATTAGAGGACGTATTATAGTCTGATTCATTATGATAGTTTGCTTCGTCTTCTACCCCTATTTCTATTTCAGTTTCTCTTAATCTATCCACCTTAACTTTAGTATCTGTGTTATTCTTGTCACTAGTTTTCATTATCAAAGGTACTCCTACTGTTAAGAATATCCATCCTAATGTTGCTAATAAAATACTACAAAAACAAAATCTAAAACACTTTCTTTTTAGTCCACATTTTGGTTTCTCGATAACTCCAGTTTCTGCCATTTTAATTTCTGAGAAAATTCCTTTTCTCTTATCTTTTCTTTGTCAGTTTGAATTTTTCTTTTTGTTTTAAGGAGGCCTCAATTTTCTTTCATCAATCTGTGCAATATGGACCTCTTCAGTCTTATCAGACAGATCCAGAGACTCAAATTCCTCGAGGATAACGTATGTCCACTCAGGAGCCTTATATCTTCTATTTAAATTTTTCAGTCTTGGACTTCTTCGAGTTATTTTTGCCAAGGTTTGTTTAGGTCTTGTTTGACTACTGACTTCCTTCACTTGTTCTGGTCTCTTTTCAGATTTTCTCAAATGATATTTCAGTTTCTTTACTCCAGTGGGCCAATTGTCTCCTCTCCTGACTCTTTTGATTTGTACTTCCTTTTCACCTTCCTTGTCTCTTTGTAAAGTTCTTTTTATTTCATTTATTTTAGGCACAATCTGTTTTGTTTCTCTGTTTTCTGTGCTTGAACCTTCTCTTGCTTCCTCCTGCTCAGGTTCTTCTGTATTTTGTTCTAGTTCTTCCTGAGCTTGTTCTTCTAATTCTATCTGACCCTGTTCAGGTCTTACTTCAAACCTTTCTTCTTCTGCCTGAACTTGTTCTTCTAATTCTATCTGATCCTGTTCAGGTCTTATTTCAAGCTTTTCTTCTTCCACCTGAACGTGTTCTTCTCTTTTTCCCTCCTCAGGTTTATTTGTGTCACTTTCTGTTTTTACCTGAGTGTGTTCTTCTTCCCCTGTCTCTTCCTGACTACTTTCCTGTCTTTTTAGTTCTGTTCTTCTTCTGGTTTCAATGGCATCATCAATTATTTCAATCACTGGGATCCATTCTTCCTGACTTATCTCGGGCTGTTCATCATATGGTTGTCTTTCGGAATCTATCACTCTAGATTCTTCAACTTCACAGTTTACAACTCCTGACTCTTCAGCCTGCTCAGTCAGTGATGGTTCTTGTTGATCTGATGGGCTTGGTACTCTTCTGGTATGGCTGGCATGAATCCAATTGGGCAAACCTGCACACTTCACTGCTGTAGTAGTGACTAGTATGACTTGCCTTGGTTTGTCCCACCTTGGTGCTAGACACGATTTCCTTGCGTGTTTCTTCACTAGCACCCAATCTCCAGGATTCAAATCATGCGCTTGATCTGGCTGTCTTTCAACTGCGTCTTCTCCAACCTGGTGAGAGATAGAACGCATCATTTCAGCCAATCATTTGCAATAGTCCAATACCAGATCATCAGTTATACTCATAAGTTTATTTCCAGGAATAAACACCTGTCTCGTGGCTCTTCCCATGAGAACCTCATGTGGACTCATTCCTGTTTTTCTGTCTGGAATGCTTCTGAGACCCATCAATACAAGAGGTAATGCATCTGGCCATTTCAGTTTTGTGGATGCACACACCTTTCCCAATCTTGACTTGATTGTGCCATTCATTTGCTCAACAACTCCAGAAGCCTCTGGACGATAAGCACAGTGTAGTTTTTGTTCAATGTTAAATGCAGCACAGATTAACCGAATTATCTCATTATTAAAATGAGGGCCTCTATCTGATTCCAAAGTGACCCGAAAACCAAATCGTGGCACCAACTCCCTCAACAACAATTTTGCAACTGTAAGACTGTCATTTCTTCTAGTAGGGTAGGCTTCCACCCATCTTGAGAAAAGGCATACTATGACAAGTACGTATTTCAATCCATTGCATGGAGGTAATTCAATGAAATCTAACTGCAATCTGGTGAAGGGTCCTTCTGCTTTTCCAATTTTTCCCCAGCTTACCACTGACTTTCTACCTGGGTTCTGCTGTTGACAGGTTAAGCATCTTTGGCAAAGGCTCTCTGCGACTACCCTGAACTTCGGATTGTACCAACTCTGTCTGAATAGCCTGATCATTGAATCTCTCCCTATGTGTGTTGCTGCATGGTATACTCTCGCCATTTTCGAAAGCAAACAATCTGGCATGACTGGTCTTCCATCTAGATACACCCATACTTCATCATGTGGTCTTTTGGTACAGGCTGCCTTTATCCAGATTTCTTTTTCCTTTTCCTCAACTTCTTCCTGCAATTGTCTAATCTCATCCCATGTCTCTGGTACTGAGAAGTACATAAGTTGGCATCTGGTTTCACCCGTTTCAATTTTTCTGTTTATGGCTACTGCATTTTTAGCGCAGTATTTCGCCACTTGGTCAGCATAATTATTGCCAGCAGTCACATAGTCATTTCCTGAATGATGTGCAGCGCATTTTACAACTGCTATTTCTATTGGCAATTGCAATGCTTCCAACAAATCTTTTAAATTTTTGCTGTTTTTGATAGGAGATCCTGAGGAAGTCAGAAATCCCCTTTGCATCCAAAGCTGGTCAAAGTCATGCACAATCCCGAAACCATATTGTCTATCCGTAAATATGGTTACTCTCCAATTTTTCCCTTTCTTACATGCCATTGTCAAGGCAACCAATTCAGCTACTTGTGCAGACTTGACCCCAGGTAAACAGGATGCTTCAATTACCCCCGAAATTTTGCAAACAGCATATGCAGCATTTAGACCTCCTTCTTGTGTCCTAAGGCAGGAGCCGTCTACAAATAACTCATGATCTGCTTCTTTCAAAGGTGTCTCTCTTATGTCTGGGCGGGGCTTCGTGCATAACTCAGTCACGTCCAAGCAATCATGATCACTTTCATCTTTTACTTCCTCATCACAGGGGTCTGGCAATAGGGTGGCTGGGTTCAGGATCGTACACCTTATCACAGTCACGTTTTCAGCTCCCAAAATCACTCTTTCATACTTTGTCAAACGGCTAGGAGTGAGGTGCTGCGTTCTTGTTCTTGTCAAAAGAATCTCAACTGAGTGTGGAACGAATACCTTTACCGGATGTCCCATCACTATCGACTCACTTTGCTCCAGACTCATACAAGTAGCAGCTACTGCTTTTAAGCAGCCAGGCAATGCTGAAGCTACTGGGTCCAATGTAGCTGAAAAATATGCCACTGGACGTCGACTCAATCCATGTCTCTGTGTTAAGACTGAAAGTGCACAATTTTCTCTTTCGCAACAAAACAAAGCAAAATCTTTTGTATAATCAGGCATACCCAAGGCAGGAGCCTCACACAAATAATTTCACAATTTCACAAATGCCTCTAGGCAGTCATCATTCCAATCAATCGGATCTTTTGCTTGTTTCCGAATCATCTGTATCAATGGTTTCGCTAACATAGAAAATCCGTTTATCCATTGTCTGCAGTATCCAACCACTCCCAGAAACATTCTCATTTCTCTCTGAGTCTGTGGTAATTGCATTTCTTTGATTATTTTTATTCTTTACGGTGTCACTTTTCTAACTCCTCTTTCTATTTTATGCCCTAAATATCTTACTTCTTGTCGACAGAACTGTAATTTTTCTGGAGACACCTTGTGTCCTCCTTCAGCCAAATGGTTCAGTAATGCAATTGTATCGGTGACACAATCTTCTCGCGTTTTTGATGCCACTAACAGGTCATCAATGTACTGAACCAGAACAGAATTTCCAGGCATAATCAACGATTCTAGCCACTTTTTCAAAATCTGATTAAAGATTGAAGGACTTTCTGTGTACCCCTGAGGAACACGACACCATGCGTAAATATGATCTTCAAACTTAAACGTAAAAAGATACTGGCTGTCTGGGTGCAAAGGAATAGAAAAGAACGCTTGGCATAAATCAATTACTGTGAATCATCCTGCATTCCATGGTATCTGATAAAGGATCACTGCTGGATTTGGCACAATTGGGCAACAGGGAATTACAATTATATTTATTTTCCGTAGGTCTTGCACTATTCTTTATTTTCCGCTAGGCTTTTTCAGTCCCATTATTGGCGAATTACAGGGACTGCCCATTACTTCTTTTAAAATACCTTGTTTAACCATTCGTTCAATCTCTGGAATAATTCCTGCTTTCACTTCTGGACTCATTTTGTACTGTCGGGTATTTGGATACACTGCACCTTCTTTTACTGTCACTTTAACTGGGTCTATATTCTTCATTAGCCCAATGTCTTTTCCTGTAAAATCCCACACTTCTGGATTAACTGTCGTTCTTAACTCTTCTGGCAATTCATTCTCGGTTATTAATGAAAACATTTCATCTACCTCTGTTCCCTGTTTGGCCAGCATTATCTTATAAACAATGTCCTCATCGGGGGTTTGGAAAGCAACACCATCCGGTGTACAATAGATCGTGCAGTTCATCTTGCACAAAAGATCTCTTCCCAACAGATTTACTGGACTGGAATCGCAAACTACAAATCGATGCATTTCTTTGAAGTTCCCAATGTGCACCTCCATTGGTTTTGTGATTGGGGTTCTAATCTGTTGGTTAGACACGCCTACAACTTGGATAGATTCTCCCGAGAGGGGTAGGTTTGGGATGTCTGCCGTTCTCACAGTAGACCTGGTAGCAGCAGTATCCAATAGGAAAGTAATGTCTTTACCTTCTACTTTCCTGTCAACAAATGGGCCTGACTGATCTACCGGCAAGGATGCGCCAAGCACGCACTCCTCTTCCTCCCCCCTCAGGCACCGTCATTGTGCGGTATCTGAACGTTCTTCATCATTCTGTAAAAAATATTGTGCAATTGTTCTATTATTCTTACCACTTTCTCCTTGAAATCCGGTGTTCGCACTGAGACTTTGATGGTTCACAAAATTTGGCATAGGAGCTGGTGGCACTTGATATTGTGGTCTGACTACCTGTTGCTGCTGATTCATAAGTACTTCATTCTGCATCTGTGGGATTAAATTTTGATTTGGCCCATTATTATTCTTATTATTCTGAGTACTCTTACACTCGTTCTTCCAATGTCCAAGCTTTCCGCACGCATGACAAGGAAACTTCTTTTTTGCTTCTTCTCTGTCCATTCGCCCCTTAAATTTGTTACCATTCGCTCCTTGATTATTCTGACTCTGTTCTTTCACTTGATTATTATTTTGCTCATTTGCTTTCTCTTCTTGCTGCTCTGCCAATTTAACTTGAGCCCACATCATTTTCTCTTTTAGCTTCCTACGCCTGGCCTCTGTCATCTCCGCAATATTTCGCGTACTTTAGAATCTCATCCACTGTCTTACTTTGCCAACACAACATGTGCTGCTGTATCATCTGACTGATTTCTGGTTTCAAGCTATATACAAACCAATACACAAAATGTCCCATATCTTTGTCACCAATATTCTCAAAACCACTATACTGTTTAAACACCTGCAATAACCGTTCATAGTACGCATGTACAGATTAATTTGGTTCCTGTGTTGTTCTATCTATTTTTACCCAATCTGTTTCTTTAGGAGGGATTTTCCCTTTCAAATACGTAATTACTTGGTGATATTTTTTCATCACCTCTTCTGAAGGTGCTCCTGTTTTTGCATCTCTAGGATACTCCTCATTAGGCCAATCAATTGTGATCTTACAGTCTGTCCATAAATCAGCAGGTACCACAAAATCAAATAGACCATCCAGGTCTTTCAATAACACCTTTGAAACTTTCACAAACCTTTCTACCTGTTTGTACCACTCAACTGGTTTTTCTCTCAACTTTGGAAAATCATTTGTAAATGATAAAATATCTTGTCTACTCCACGGGACATGAACATATCCAGCTCCAGGAACCTCTCTCATTGGACACAATTTTTCCACTTTTCCTGATTCTCTTACTGGAAATGCAGCTGCTGCCTCTCTCGCTTGAACTTCTTCTTTCTTTCTTTCTTATCCATCTAATTCTCCATTTATCAGTGTCTCCCCATTTTCGCAAGATGTTCATTAATTCTTTTATCTGTAATCTTTTTCCCGAAGCATTCTAAATCTTTATCAGTAAAATCCACTCGATAGGGCTTCTGTAACAATTTTGATTTCCCTATGTCTATTCCAATCTCTGAAGCAACTTCAGTTAATCTCTCATGAAATAGTCTTGCTCTCCTAGTTATACTCTTACATAGAAACAATAATTCTTCATCATTGTAAACGTTTAATCTTTCCGTACTTACACATCCTGTCATCATCTCTTCCAATTCCACTTTCAATCTACTGATATCTAAAATCTTCGGTATTGGGCTCTGATTATCTCTTTCCTGAGCCCACCTTTCTATATCTTCAGAGGTGACTACTGTTGCGCCTGTAGTTCCAGCCGGAACCAAAGGTCTTCTCTCTCTCAAATTCATAGGCGTAACTCTCATTGGAGTTTCCGCATGAGGTTCCACAATAGGGAGATCCATTAATGAAATAACTGACTCACTTTCACTAACCTGATCATCTGTGATTACTACCTCTTTTCTAGGATTATTTAATGGAACTGTTACGAGTTGTGGTTTCTGACAAATCTTATTATCCCCATATAATGGGATTACTGGACCAATGGTTACTGGTACTGTCAAAGCTTCAGTATTTAAATTCAGTTGACTTATCCTTTGTACTAACTCTTCCCTAGTTTTATTTAAAGCTTCTCTTTTATTATCTTGCAACCCTCTGTTGTATGATGTCTCATGTAAAATCTGTGGAGTTAATGGTATTCCCATTATGGGCGCACTTGGGACAACCTTACTAGCTGCTTCTTGATACGATGGTGGATTTTTAATTAAAATATCCTCTAATAATTCATCATCTGATTCTCCATATCCTGTTGAATTCATATGTTTCGTTTTCTCCTTACACTTTCCTCCAGATTGTTCCTCAGCCATCAACACTGGATATAATCCTTCTGATACCATAGCTCTCCTCCACTGTTTCATCTGCCCTTCTCGTGACTCATGCAAATGTCTCGGAAAGAATCCTCTATATCTTCCACCTCTGCATTTTTCTCGTTCATATGACTCAGTCTCCCATTCTTCCAAAGCCTCATATTGAGTTAGGTCTAGGTTCTAAATCATTCATTTTCAATCTCAAATTCTGAAGAATTCTCCCATTAAACGTACCATCCTTAGGAAACGCTAACACACCATCATCCTTCGTGTACTCTACCCAGTTTTCCAACCACACGCAGGTATGATATCCTCTTTCCATCATCATAAAAGATGCTGGTGTCTTCGGTGGCGGAATAGGAATTCCCTCTCTAGTCAATACAGGCTTATCCTTTACAAAGAAGTTCTTTATTTTCTTAAAAATTGACATATTTCTTTTCTCTCCATACATCTTCGAAGAACGGTATAGGAAATTGTATTCCGCAAACCCTTGAAATCTTCTACCTGTACGTCTTGCACTGACAGTCAAATCAAAATCCCGCATACAATCCTTCTCTCCACCAATCCTAGCGCGGCTTCTAACTAAGTGTCCAATCAAATCAGGCTCACACTCGTACTCTGACCAATGTCAGCCCGGCCTTTTCCTGACGTCAGTTCTGCTCCTCACTACTGACTCCTCCTTTACAATGCTGCTCCTGTCCCGCACCCGCTGCTTCTACCAATCCCAGCGCGGCTCTCTGTGACGTCGGTCCTACTCAGGCGATTTCTCACCCCTCCTTTACCAAGCTCCTCCTGTCACACGCCTGCTGTATCTACCAATCCCAGCGCGGCTCTCTGTGACGTCAGTACCACTCCGGCAACTGACCCTCCCTTTGCAAGGTAATACAAAACTTTTATTTCTTCGAAAATTCTTCACATTTTCTTTGTTATTAACAACGTAAAAACATTCGCTACTCTGTCTGTTCCACTAAATCAAAAAAGGATAGTTTATTTCTTTTCACTGCGAGTAAAACCTTCCGCATACTCTTCATCCAAGCTCCAGAGAACCTGCTACTCTTCCGGTATCACCCGTTAGGGAATTTTGAGACCGATGTTTCACCAGCGAACTCCTTTTGCTGCCAATCTAGCTTAGAAGAACCTGCTACTCCTTCAGGGTTACCCTTACTAGGTGATATAACACCTAAAGTTTCACCAGCGAACTCTTTGCTTTCAACCACTCTCACTTTTATACAGAAAATAGTCCCTAGTTTAACACTGCCAGCCCTACCTAGCTTCTCAGTGTTATTCCAACAGACGAGTAACCTCACTGCAGTGTGGTTTCTATCGCCACCTGCTATTCATTCCCCGGGAATTTTCCAGACAACATAGAAACAGGACACTAACTCTTTTGTTAAAACATTAACCAAAAAAAATCAATAATCTATACTTATCACCAAACTAGTCACTAACAACCATAGCTCTGCTACCAGAAAACTGATCCAGCGGCTTACTAGCAACAGATGCTCCACTACCATATACTCACCTGGGCCCATACAACTCGCTTCCGCTAACGCTAAGTAGACCACTGGAACTTTAGTTTTTTAATAATCTTCATACCTCAAGATCTAGTTATTACTTCTTTAACTAAACCTTTACTGATCAAACAGTTCTTTCCTCTGGTCAATGGACCAGTTAGGTGGAACTAGTTGATGGCGATAATTAACATAACTTATTATACATTACTTAATAAAAAATAAAATAATGACAGACTTGGTAAGCTTTAAAATCTTTATCTAAATTAAAGGGTTTTGAACCATCTCAAAGTGTTACAGTACAAACACCCTCATTCACGAGAGTGCCAATTCAATAAAATTTCAATAAACATTTAACAATTCAGATCCACACAATAACTATGCTCAGAAAGAAGAGGATAGAGAGAGAAGAGCATTTATCAAAACGATGAATTTCATAGTTATCAAAGTATGGTGTGAAGACCAACCCCCTGGCCAAAGGGCTGGTAAGGGTCCCCAGGACAGATCAGGAGACAAAGACTTCAGGACAGGAATCAGGACAGGATATTCACCTCTCTAGATACCGACGACTACGTCGCACCCCTCTCTGACACTCTCTTCCTCCTCGTGGTTCTTCCGCGATCTTCTTTCTAACCCACCCAAATTAAGTAGATGGTTCTGCATTTGAATTCTTCTTCAGCGTCTCACTGCATCAGCACCATCCCCCCAGCATCGACAGCATCCCGAGCTCTGTATCGCCTCTGCTGCTTCCGCTCCCCACAAGCTTCGCTCAAAAGCTCTCTCTCGCAAAAAGGCTTCCTTTTTTTTTTTTTAACTAAACTACCTCAATTATACCCTTTTCTTACCATGTACCACCCATTAATGTTTCAATTTTACAAAATACTAACTTCTGATTGGACAGGCACAGGGGGATGATCATCACACCATGCTTATACTTCATTAAACCATTGTTTCCAAACTCCTCCCCTCAAACTTTTATTCCGCCCTTCCTTTCCCATACATCTTTAAACTTTAATAATACAAATGTAACAGTTTTCTCGAATAAGTTCCTTCATATGAACTCTTCACCCTCATGTTCCCAGGGCACATCTCCGCCGACCTTGGACGCGTGACAAGTCCTTAGTCATCCTTTCAAGCTTCCACACCAGGGCACATGCGTTGCACTACGTCAGTCTGCTCGACTCAGACAACTTTAACAGGCTCAAATACGCACTAATAATAAAGTCAAAAGGAGAAATGTTATTCTCAAAAATAAATTATTTCACTGTATACCACCAACTTCTACTCTAGCCCATACCATTTATTATTTCTCTTTCTGCATTTGTGTTAATGTAAACTCAATTTCTAATTTTCAGCAAGCAGGTGCCATGCATGTGAGCTTTCAAGCGGCCATTTTAGAGCTATTTGTGCAAGCGCCAGAATTCCCTCCAAGCGTTTGTTCTGTCATACTACGTAGATGCAGTAGACGCATGCGCAGTAAAGATTCCGTGTTAGAATGCATTCTAGTCCTACGTCCGTGTTATTGCAGTTAGTAAACACATAGGCAAGCTTCATTCTTTTCCCGCGTATGATGGAAATGCGTATTATTAATCACAAAACACGTTGTTAGTAATTCGCTAGTAAGTTAAAACAAGAGGATTGCTTCCGAGCAAGTCTCATGTCCGAAACCTTGCTCCATCAGTATGATTATGGGACTATCTGAGAAACTCAGGAGGAGATGGGATATCCTATTACCTTGCCTTCTTTTTGCCTACAGAGAGGTTCCACAGTGGGAGTGGGCTACAGCTCATTTGAACTTTTGTTTGGACATCCAGTTAGGGGTCTGCTTTCTTTAGTGAAGGGGGATGGGAGCAGCCTCTCAAGCCTCCTAAGCAGTACATTGTGGATTATTTGCTAGGCCTGCGTTCACGCATGGCTGAATACATAAAGAAGGCCTGCAAAAACCTGGAGGCCGGCCAACAACTTTATAAGTTGTGGCATGACCAGAAGGCTGTTCTGACTGTTTACCAGCCAGAGCCGAAATAATGGGTCTTGGAGCCTGTGTCCCCAAGAGAACTTCAAGACAAGTGGAGTGCCCCAATACCATTTAGGAGAAAAAAGGTGAGGTCACCTATTATGTGGAGCTGGGTACTTCTTGAAGTTCCACAGGGTGCTTTATGGGAACCGCCTAAAGCCTTACTTCGATAGGGCTGACATGAGCTTGATCATGGCGACTGATGAGGGACAGGAGGAAGAGAGTAAGCCTCTCTCTGATCTCCTCTCACACAGTCCTGTTGATGGCTCAAATGATGGAGTAGTCTTGGCAGACAGCCTCCCTGACCAACAAGAAGCTGACTGCAGACAGGTTCTTAGTCAGATTCCACAACTATTTTCCATGACACCCAGTCAGACTACCTGTTGTGCACATGAGGTTGACACAGGTACATTCTGCCTGTCAAGAGTAAAATCTACAGGCAGCCTGACCATGTCAGGGATTGCATCAGGACAGAGGTCCAGAAGATGCTGGAGTTGGGTGTTCTTGAGCCTTCAGATAGTTCATGGGCTAATCCAGTAGTCCTTGTGCCAAAAGCTCACTCCCAGGGCGGAAAGAGACAAATGAGGTTTAGTGTCGAGTGCAGAGGACTCAGTGCAGTCACTAAAATTGATACCCATCTGTGAGAAGGTGGCCTGGTATATGCTGTCCACTAATGAAAGTGGGCACCTTGTACCAGTCCACACGACCCTTATGATGTATGAGGTCAACGATAACCTTTAGAAAGCTATCCTAGTGGTAGGTGTGGAGAGCAGCCTTCAGCATTAATCTTGAAGGAATGTAAAGCAGCTTGTTTTACCAGAATATCACCTCCTGAATGACTAAATGAAGGAGAACCACACAGTAGTTATATACAAATGTATATTTATTAATATAACACTCTCTACTATCCTCTACACGAGGATAGAACACAAAGCACACAATATTTAATCAATAGAACAGTTGTAAGTAGCACAATACACAGTGGGCTCCAGGGGGAGACCAAACCATATACTAAAATAGTGGTATAACAATCACGACTTGGATCAAGACACAGTCTAGAACACGTAGAATCGCTGGGACCCCAAGGAACCACCCAAGGTGAGTAGATAGGGACCTCACGGAGGACGGGTGCAGTGTGGGAACACGACCGCGTGCTCCATACAATTCTATGGGAAGGTCGCGGTTGCAGTTTTAAAGTTTAAGGACCCTTCTAGGAGGACTTCGAGCGAACCCTTTGGAACTTAAGAGTTTGAAGAGCCACCCCACCTGTGGATACCGTAGTACCAGAGTTACCTATCCCAGGGGAGCCGGGTGCATAGGTCTGAAGTGGCGTCGGAAACTCTTGTCGTTCTCAGTGGAAGGCTGTGAAGAAGTACTGCTGCCGTGAAGGTGAAAAGGGTCCGGTGGAATCCAAGCCTGGATTCTGGAAGGAAGGAACCTGAAAGCAGAGGGGACAGAGTCTGGGTCACTTCAGAGTGTCCAGGGGCTCGGGAGACAAATGCCCACCGATGTCGGGTGCTTCAGGTGCGAAGAAGGGATGCTTGACTCTGCAGCCACGAGGACCAGGGGACGTCGAGGACAACCAGGAGCCGGAGGTAAGCTGTCCCACGAAGGATGTCGAGTGCTGAGGGGTCGGTGTCCGGCGGGAGCACCAACAAGCCTTGGCAAAAGCAACCCACGCAGGAAGGTAAAGCAGGTTACGGTGTGGACCAGCAAGGTCCAGGAGACTCACCAAGCAATGGGGAGTCAGGGCACGTCTGGAGCAACCAGGAAAGCCCACGAGAAATCAAGATGACCCTCAGGAGGACCCACAGGCCAAAGGACCAGGAGTCGCGAGGGGACCTCGAGCAAGATTGCAAAGCACCAGCCCACGGAGCACTCGGTGCGAGGAGGCCGGAGTTCTTTGGTGCAAATACTGCTCAGGGTCAGGAGTACACGGAGTCCAATGCACAAGCTCGGGAATCACCAACAAGCATATGCACTTGCAAATGGACGCGGTGCACAGGGGTTCGGGTTTCACAGCCCCCACGAGGGACACTGGCCTCAAACTCGGTGAGAGGGCAGATCGACCTCAGGGACCCTCAGGAACCCACCTCCTGTGTTGCTGAAATCTTCGGAGTCCGCAGGAGCTCAGGAGCAGCAGACCGGTCAGTTGCGGTTCGGTGCCTGCGAAGCAGGGCAGTGAGTCCTTCACTCCAAGGGAGATTCTTCTGTTGTCTTAAGTGCACCACAGGTCCTGCACGGAGCCTGTATGGAGCAAAAGCACAAACTAAGCTTAGGACGGAAAGGGGGACGAAGTTGAGCCCAGTCGAGGTCCAGCAAAGTCCAAGGTGTCCAGACGGTTGAAGGTCAATGGTTTCTTCTTGTAGACTCTTGTCCACGTAAAATCTAAAGTCTTACAGCCAGGTAAGCCCTTTTGAACCCACGGGAGAGGGTTGGACAGATTCAGGGGACCCTCCTAGGGGAGGGGCAGGACAGAGGGGTGGCTACACCCATGTCCTTTGTCCAGTTTCGCGCCAGAGCAGGAGCCAATGGCTCCCAGAACTGGTTTGAGCTGAACTACGCACAGGGACACCAAATGTGGCCCAAGTGCAGACTTTCAGGCACTCTCAGAGTGCACCCACCCAGCCCCAATACACTAAATCCTGTCTGGGAGGTGGTCACACCTCCCTGTGACAGGATGCCTATTGTGCTGCCTTCCTCTGCTCGAGCTTGGCTCAGCAGCAGGAGGGCAGAAATGTGTCTCTGGTCGGCAGCATCCATTTTGTGCTGTCCGGGTCGAGAAGGCTGGCACCGGTTAGACCTGTGACCCCACAAAGCTCGCTTCAGAAGGGTGGAATCATACCTTCCACACCAGTTACTGGTGTGGAGGTATGATTCCAAGGTGTTTGATACCAAACACAATATGTTTCTATGCAGCCGTTTTCGAGATAGCATTTACCGCGAGGTTATAATGCACCTCTACCTATATGTCTGGCTGAGTCACAGACAACCCAGTAGAATGGTCTCCGAAGGCTGCAGAGAGGATCTGCTCATGCAGGGGCACCCTCTCACATAAAACCCAGCACCCTGCCTTCAGGATTGATAAGGCCTGCTATAGGGGTGCCTTATAAGTTTTAAGTGTAGTGACAATTAGGTATAGTGAACCTATATCTAATGTAAGTTGTGCAAGCACCATCTTACACAGGCTGCAGTAGCAGACCTCAAGTTCCATTTTTCATGGTCTCTCAAGGGTGGCATAATACATGCTTCAGCCCATGGGAGGCTCCTGGGGTACCTATGCCCTGGGTACATGTGTACCATATCCTAGGGACTGAAAAGGGTACCCCAGTATCCAATCTGGAGTGTACCAAAGTACATGTATGTCAATTTAAGGGAGAAAGCGATACCAAAGGGGATGATGGATGGACGGAGCGTTAGAGCAAATCAAACACTCACCCCCAGTCAACTGATCTGGGTTTAATCCATCATCATTCTTTAGCTCACTCCACCACCCCAGTTCAGACATGGCCATATGCAAATCAGTCTGACCCTGTGCCTCATGGGAACAGTCCAGCCCGAACTGCCAAGCCATGTCTTCCCTGGACCGGAAACAGGCATCCTGGGACCGGTTTCGGGTTCAAAACCCTCATCAGCCAGGCTATCTTGAATCCAGTGGCAAAGTGAGCAAGGGACCCACGTCTGGGCATACCCTGCCAACTTAGGGCGAACAAAGCGATACCAAAGGGTATGATGGACGGAGCGTTAGAGCAAATCAAACACTCACCCCCAGTCAACTGATCTGGGTTTAATCCATCATCATTCTTTAGCTCACTCCACCACCCCAGTTCAGACATGGCCATATGCAAATCAGTCTGACCCTGTGCCTCATGGGAACAGTCCAGCCCGAACTGCCAAGCCATGTCTTCCCTTGACCGGAAACAAGCATCCTGGGACCGGTTTTGGGTTCAAAACCCTCATCAGCCAGGCTATCTTGAATCCAGTGGCAAAGTGAGCAAGAGACCCACGTCTGGGCATACCCTGCCAACTTAGGGCGAACAAAGCGATACCAAAGGGGATGATGGACAGAGCGTTAGAGCAAATCAAACACTCACCCCCAGTCAACTGATCTGGGTTTAATCCATCATCATTCTTTAGCTCACTCCACCACCCCAGTTCAGACATGGCCATATGCAAATCAGTCTGACCCTGTGCCTCATGGGAACAGTCCAGCCCGAACTGCCAAGCCATGTCTTCCCTGGACCGGAAACAAGCATCCTGGGACCGGTTTCGGGTTCAAAACCCTCATCAGCCAGGCTATCTTGAATCCAGTGGCAAAGTGAGCAAGGGACCCACGTCTGGGCATACCCTGCCAACTTAGGGCGAACAAAGCGATACCAAAGGGGATGATGGACGGAGCGTTAGAGCAAATCAAACACTCACCCCCAGTCAACTGATCTGGGTTTAATCCATCATCATTCTTTAGCTCACTCCACCACCCCAGTTCAGACATGGCCATATGCAAATCAGTCTGACCCTGTGCCTCATGGGAACAGTCCAGCCCGAACTGCCAAGCCATGTCTTCCCTGGACCGGAAACAAGCATCCTGGGACCGGTTTCGGGTTCAAAACCCTCATCAGCCAGGCTATCTTGAATCCAGTGGCAAAGTGAGCAAGGGACCCACGTCTGGGCATACCCTGCCAACTTAGGGCGAACAAAGCGATACCAAAGGGGATGATGGACGGAGCGTTAGAGCAAATCAAACACTCACCCCCAGTCAACTGATCTGGGTTTAATCCATCATCATTCTTTAGCTCACTCCACCACCCCAGTTCAGACATGGCCATATGCAAATCAGTCTGACCCTGTGCCTCATGGGAACAGTCCAGCCCGAACTGCCAAGCCATGTCTTCCCTGGACCGGAAACAAGCATCCTGGGACCGGTTTCGGGTTCAAAACCCTCATCAGCCAGGCTATCTTGAATCCAGTGGCATATTGAGCAAGGGACCCACGTCTGGGCATACCCTGCCAACTTAGGGCGAACAAAGCGATACCAAAGGGGATGATGGACGGAGCGTTAGAGCAAATCAAACACTCACCCCCAGTCAACTGATCTGGGTTTAATCCATCATCATTCTTTAGCTCACTCCACCACCCCAGTTCAGACATGGCCATATGCAAATCAGTCTGACCCTGTGCCTCATGGGAACAGTCCAGCCCGAACTGCCAAGCCATGTCTTCCCTGGACCGGAAACAAGCATCCTGGGACCGGTTTCGGGTTCAAAACCCTCATCAGCCAGGCTATCTTGAATCCAGTGGCAAAGTGAGCAAGGGACCCACGTCTGGGCATACCCTGCCAACTTAGGGCGAACAAAGCGATACCAAAGGGGATGATGGACGGAGCGTTAGAGCAAATCAAACACTCACCCCCAGTCAACTGATCTGGGTTTAATCCATCATCATTCTTTAGCTCACTCCACCACCCCAGTTCAGACATGGCCATATGCAAATCAGTCTGACCCTGTGCCTCATGAGAACAGTCCAGCCCGAACTGCCAAGCCATGTCTTCCCTGGACCGGAAACAAGCATCCTGGGACCGGTTTCGGGTTCAAAACCCTCATCAGCCAGGCTATCTTGAATCCAGTGGCAAAGTGAGCAAGAGACCCACGTCTGGGCATACCCTGCCAACTTAGGGCGAACAAAGCGATACCAAAGGGGATGATGGACGGAGCGTTAGAGCAAATCAAACACTCACCCCCAGTCAACTGATCTGGGTTTAATCCATCATCATTCTTTAGCTCACTCCACCACCCCAGTTCAGACATGGCCATATGCAAATCAGTCTGACCCTGTGCCTCTTGGGAACAGTCCAGCCCGAACTGCCAAGCCATGTCTTCCCTGGACCGGAAACAAGCATCCTGGGACCGGTTTCGGGTTCAAAACCCTCATCAGCCAGGCTATCTTGAATCCAGTGGCAAAGTGAGCAAGGGACCCACGTCTGGGCATACCCTGCCAACTTAGGGCGAACAAAGCGATACCAAAGGGGATGATGGACGGAGCGTTAGAGCAAATTAAACACTCACCCCAGTCAACTGATCTGGGTTTAATCCATCATCATTCTTTAGCTCACTCCACCACCCCAGTTCAGACATGGCCATATGCAAATCAGTCTGACCCTGTGCCTCATGGGAACAGTCCAGCCCGAACTGCCAAGCCATGTCTTCCCTGGACCGGAAACAAGCATCCTGGGACCGGTTTCGGGTTCAAAACCCTCATCAGCCAGGCTATCTTGAATCCAGTGGCAAAGTGAGCAAGGGACCCACGTCTGGGCATACCCTGCCAACTTAGGGCGAACAAGCGATACCAAAGGGGATGATGGACGGAGCGTTAGAGCAAATCAAACACTCACCCCCAGTCAACTGATCTGGGTTTAATCCATCATCATTCTTTAGCTCACTCCACCACCCCAGTTCAGACATGGCCATATGCAAATCAGTCTGACCCTGTGCCTCATGGGAACAGTCCAGCCCGAACTGCCAAGCCATGTCTTCCCTGGACCGGAAACAAGCATCCTGGGACCGGTTTCGGGTTCAAAACCCTCATCAGCCAGGCTATCTTGAATCCAGTGGCAAAGTGAGCAAGGGACCCACGTCTGGGCATACCCTGCCAACTTAGGACGAACAAGCGATACCAAAGGGGATGATGGACGGAGCGTTAGAGCAAATCAAACACTCACCCCCAGTCAACTGATCTGGGTTTAATCCATCATCATTCTTTAGCTCACTCCACCACCCCAGTTCAGACATGGCCATATGCAAATCAGTCTGACCCTGTGCCTCATGGGAACAGTCCAGCCCGAACTGCCAAGCCATGTCTTCCCTGGACCGGAAACAAGCATCCTGGGACCGGTTTCGGGTTCAAAACCCTCATCAGCCAGGCTATCTTGAATCCAGTGGCAAAGTGAGCAAGGGACCCACGTCTGGGCATACCCTGCCAACTTAGGGCGAACAAAGCGATACCAAAGGGGATGATTGGACGGAGCGTTAGAGCAAATCAAACACTCACCCCCAGTCAACTGATCTGGGTTTAATCCATCATCATTCTTTAGCTCACTCCACCACCCCAGTTCAGACATGGCCATATGCAAATCAGTCTGACCCTGTGCCTCATGGGAACAGTCCAGCCCGAACTGCCAAGCCATGTCTTCCCTGGACCGGAAACAAGCATCCTGGGACCGGTTTCGGGTTCAAAACCCTCATCAGCCAGGCTATCTTGAATCCAGTGGCAAAGTGAGCAAGGGACCCACGTCTGGGCATACCCTGCCAACTTAGGGCGAACAAAGCGATACCAAAGGGGATGATGGACGGAGCGTTAGAGCAAATCAAACACTCACCCCCAGTCAACTGATCTGGGTTTAATCCATCATCATTCTTTAGCTCACTCCACCACCCCAGTTCAGACATGGCCATATGCAAATCAGTCTGACCCTGTGCCTCATGGGAACAGTCCAGCCCGAACTGCCAAGCCATGTCTTCCCTGGACCGGAAACAAGCATCCTGGGACCGGTTTCGGGTTCAAAACCCTCATCAGCCAGGCTATCTTGAATCCAGTGGCAAAGTGAGCAAGGGACCCACGTCTGGGCATACCCTGCCAACTTAGGACGAACAAGCGATACCAAAGGGGATGATGGACGGAGCGTTAGAGCAAATCAAACACTCACCCCCAGTCAACTGATCTGGGTTTAATCCATCATCATTCTTTAGCTCACTCCACCACCCCAGTTCAGACATGGCCATATGCAAATCAGTCTGACCCTGTGCCTCATGGGAACAGTCCAGCCCGAACTGCCAAGCCATGTCTTCCCTGGACCGGAAACAAGCATCCTGGGACCGGTTTCGGGTTCAAAACCCTCATCAGCCAGGCTATCTTGAATCCAGTGGCAAAGTGAGCAAGGGACCCACGTCTGGGCATACCCTGCCAACTTAGGGCGAACAAAGCGATACCAAAGGGGATGATGGACGGAGCGTTAGAGCAAATCAAACACTCACCCCCAGTCAACTGATCTGGGTTTAATCCATCATCATTCTTTAGCTCACTCCACCACCCCAGTTCAGACATGGCCATATGCAAATCAGTCTGACCCTGTGCCTCATGGGAACAGTCCAGCCCGAACTGCCAAGCCATGTCTTCCCTGGACCGGAAACAAGCATCCTGGGACCGGTTTCGGGTTCAAAACCCTCATCAGCCAGGCTATCTTGAATCCAGTGGCAAAGTGAGCAAGGGACCCACGTCTGGGCATACCCTGCCAACTTAGGGCGAACAAGCGATACCAAAGGGGATGATGGACGGAGCGTTAGAGCAAATCAAACACTCATCCCCAGTCAACTGATCTGGGTTTAATCCATCATCATTCTTTAGCTCACTCCACCACCCCAGTTCAGACATGGCCATATGCAAATCAGTCTGACCCTGTGCCTCATGGGAACAGTCCAGCCCGAACTGCCAAGCCATGTCTTCCCTGGACCGGAAGCAAGCATCCTGGGACCGGTTTCGGGTTCAAAACCCTCATCAGCCAGGCTATCTTGAATCCAGTGGCAAAGTGAGCAAGGGACCCACGTCTGGGCATACCCTGCCAACTTAGGGCGAACAAAGCGATACCAAAGGGGATGATGGACGGAGCGTTAGAGCAAATCAAACACTCACCCCCAGTCAACTGATCTGGGTTTAATCCATCATCATTCTTTAGCTCACTCCACCACCCCAGTTCAGACATGGCCATATGCAAATCAGTCTGACCCTGTGCCTCATGGGAACAGTCCAGCCCGAACTGCCAAGCCATGTCTTCCCTGGACCGGAAACAAGCATCCTGGGACCGGTTTCGGGTTCAAAACCCTCATCAGCCAGGCTATCTTGAATCCAGTGGCAAAGTGAGCAAGGGACCCACGTCTGGGCATACCCTGCCAACTTAGGGCGAACAAAGCGATACCAAAGGGGATGATGGACGGAGCGTTAGAGCAAATCAAACACTCACCCCCAGTCAACTGATCTGGGTTTAATCCATCATCATTCTTTAGCTCACTCCACCACCCCAGTTCAGACATGGCCATATGCAAATCAGTCTGACCCTGTGCCTCATGGGAACAGTCCAGCCCGAACTGCCAAGCCATGTCTTCCCTGGACCGGAAACAAGCATCCTGGGACCGGTTTCGGGTTCAAAACCCTCATCAGCCAGGCTATCTTGAATCCAGTGGCAAAGTGAGCAAGGGACCCACGTCTGGGCATACCCTGCCAACTTAGGGCGAACAAGCGATACCAAAGGGGATGATGGACGGAGCGTTAGAGCAAATCAAACACTCACCCCCAGTCAACTGATCTGGGTTTAATCCATCATCATTCTTTAGCTCACTCCACCACCCCAGTTCAGACATGGCCATATGCAAATCAGTCTGACCCTGTGCCTCATGGGAACAGTCCAGCCCGAACTGCCAAGCCATGTCTTCCCTGGACCGGAAACAAGCATCCTGGGACCGGTTTCGGGTTCAAAACCCTCATCAGCCAGGCTATCTTGAATCCAGTGGCAAAGTGAGCAAGGGACCCACGTCTGGGCATACCCTGCCAACTTAGGGCGAACAAAGCGATACCAAAGGGGATGATGGACGGAGCGTTAGAGCAAATCAAACACTCACCCCCAGTCAACTGATCTGGGTTTAATCCATCATCATTCTTTAGCTCACTCCACCACCCCAGTTCAGACATGGCCATATGCAAATCAGTCTGACCCTGTGCCTCATGGGAACAGTCCAGCCCGAACTGCCAAGCCATGTCTTCCCTGGACCGGAAACAAGCATCCTGGGACCGGTTTCGGGTTCAAAACCCTCATCAGCCAGGCTATCTTGAATCCAGTGGCAAAGTGAGCAAGGGACCCACGTCTGGGCATACCCTGCCAACTTAGGGCGAACAAGCGATACCAAAGGGGATGATGGACGGAGCGTTAGAGCAAATCAAACACTCACCCCCAGTCAACTGATCTGGGTTTAATCCATCATCATTCTTTAGCTCACTCCACCACCCCAGTTCAGACATGGCCATATGCAAATCAGTCTGACCCTGTGCCTCATGGGAACAGTCCAGCCCGAACTGCCAAGCCATGTCTTCCCTGGACCGGAAACAAGCATCCTGGGACCGGTTTCGGGTTCAAAACCCTCATCAACCAGGCTATCTTGAATCCAGTGGCAAAGTGAGCAAGGGACCCACGTCTGGGCATACCCTGCCAACTTAGGGCGAACAAGCGATACCAAAGGGGATGATGGACGGAGCGTTAGAGCAAATCAAACACTCACCCCCAGTCAACTGATCTGGGTTTAATCCATCATCATTCTTTAGCTCACTCCACCACCCCAGTTCAGACATGGCCATATGCAAATCAGTCTGACCCTGTGCCTCATGGGAACAGTCCAGCCCGAACTGCCAAGCCATGTCTTCCCTGGACCGGAAACAAGCATCCTGGGACCGGTTTCGGGTTCAAAACCCTCATCAGCCAGGCTATCTTGAATCCAGTGGCAAAGTGAGCAAGGGACCCACGTCTGGGCATACCCTGCCAACTTAGGGCGAACAAAGCGATACCAAAGGGGATGATGGACGGAGCGTTAGAGCAAATCAAACACTCACCCCAGTCAACTGATCTGGGTTTAATCCATCATCATTCTTTAGCTCACTCCACCACCCCAGTTCAGACATGGCCATATGCAAATCAGTCTGACCCTGTGCCTCATGGGAACAGTCCAGCCCGAACTGCCAAGCCATGTCTTCCCTGGACCGGAAACAAGCATCCTGGGACCGGTTTCGGGTTCAAAACCCTCATCAGCCAGGCTATCTTGAATCCAGTGGCAAAGTGAGCAAGGGACCCACGTCTGGGCATACCCTGCCAACGTAGGGCGAACATCGCTTTGTTCGCCCTAAGTTGGCAGGGTATGCCCAGACGTGGGTCCCTTGCTCACTTTGCCACTGGATTCAAGATAGCCTGGCTGATGAGGGTTTTGAACCCGAAACCGGTCCCAGGATGCTTGTTTCCGGTCCAGGGAAGACATGGCTTGGCAGTTCGGGCTGGACTGTTCCCATGAGGCACAAGGTCAGACTGATTTGCATATGGCCATGTGTGAACTGGGGTGGTGGAGTGAGCTAAAGAATGATGATGGATTAAACCCAGATCAGTTGACTAAGGGTGAGTGTTTGATTTGCTCTAACGCTCCGTCCATCATCCCCTTTGGTATCGCTTTGTTCGCCCTAAGTTGGCAGGGTATGCCCAGACGTGGGTCCCTTGCTCACTTTGCCACTGGATTCAAGATAGCCTGGCTGATGAGGGTTATGAACCCGAAACCGGTCCCAGGATGCTTGTTTCTGGTCCAGGGAAGACATGGCTTGGCAGTTCTGGCTGGACTGTTCCCATGAGGCACAGGGTCAGACTGATTTGCATATGGCCATGTCTGAACTGGGGTGGTGGAGTGAGCTAAAGAATGATGATGGATTAAACCCAGATCAGTTGACTGGGGGTGAGTGTTTGATTTGCTCTAACGCTCCGTCCATCATCCCCTTTGGTATCGCTTGTTCGCCCTAAGTTGGCAGGGTATGCCCAGACGTGGGTCCCTTGCTCACTTTGCCACTGGATTCAAGATAGCCTGGCTGATGAGGTTATGAACCCGAAACCGGTCCCAGGATGCTTGTTTCTGGTCCAGGGAAGACATGGCTTGGCAGTTCGGGCTGGACTGTTCCCATGAGGCACAGGGTCAGACTGATTTGCATATGGCCATGTCTGAACTGGGGTGGTCGAGTGAGCTAAAGAATGATGATGGATTAAACCCAGATCAGTTGACTGGGGTGAGTGTTTGATTTGCTCTAACGCTCCGTCCATCATCCCCTTTGGTATCGCTTTGTTCGCCCTAAGTTGGCAGGGTATGCCCAGACGTGGGTCCCTTGCTCACTTTGCCACTGGATTCAAGATAGCCTGGCTGATGAGGGTTATGAACCCGAAACCGGTCCCAGGATGCTTGTTTCTGGTCCAGGGAAGACATGGCTTGGCAGTTCGGGCTGGACTGTTCCCATGAGGCACAGGGTCAGACTGATTTGCATATGGCCATGTCTGAACTGGGGTGGTGGAGTGAGCTAAAGCATGATGATGGATTAAACCGAGATCAGTTGACTGGGGGTGAGTGTTTGATTTGCTCTAACGCTCCGTCCATCATCCCCTTTGGTATCGCTTTGTTCGCCCTAAGTTGACAGGGTATGCCCAGACGTGGGTCCCTTGCTCACTTTGCCATTGGATTCAAGATAGCCTGGCTGATGAGGGTTATGAACCCGAAACCGGTCCCAGGATGCTTGTTTCTGGTCCAGGGAAGACATGGCTTGGCAGTTCGGGCTGGACTGTTCCCATGAGGCACAGGGTCAGACTGATTTGCATATGGCCATGTCTGAACTGGGGTGGTGGAGTGAGCTAAAGAATGATGATGGATTAAACCCAGATCAGTTGACTGGGGTGAGTGTTTGATTTGCTCTAACGCTCCGTCCATCATCCCCTTTGGTATCGCTTGTTCGCCCTAAGTTGGCAGGGTATGCCCAGACGTGGGTCCCTTGCTCACTTTGCCACTGGATTCAAGATAGCCTGGCTGATGAGGGTCATGAACCCGAAACCGGTCCCAGGATGCTTGTTTCTGGTCCAGGGAAGACATGGCTTGGCAGTTCGGGCTGGACTGTTCCCATGAGGCACATGGTCAGACTGATTTGCATATGGCCATGTCTGAACTGGGGTGGTGGAGTGAGCTAAAGAATGATGATGGATTAAACCCAGATCAGTTGACTGGGGGTGAGTGTTTGATTTGCTCTAACGCTCCGTCCATCATCCCCTTTGGTATCGCTTGTTCGCCCTAAGTTGACAGGGTATGCCCAGACGTGGGTCCCTTGCTCACTTTGCCACTGGATTCAAGATAGCCTGGCTGATGAGGGTTATGAACCCGAAACCGGTCCCAGGATGCTTGTTTCTGGTCCATGGAAGACATGGCTTGGCAGTTCGGGCTGGACTGTTCCCATGAGGCACAGGGTCAGACTGATTTGCATATGGGCATGTCTGAACTGGGGTGGTGGAGTGAGCTAAAGAATGATGATGGATTAAACCCAGATCAGTTGACTGGGGGTGAGTGTTTGATTTGCTCTAACGCTCCGTCCATCATCCCCTTTGGTATCGCTTGTTCGCCCTAAGTTGGCAGGGTATGCCCAGACGTGGGTCCCTTGCTCACTTTGCCACTGGATTCAAGATAGCCTGGCTGATGAGGGTTATGAACCCGAAACCGGTCCCAGGATGCTTGTTTCTGGTCCAGGGAAGATATGGCTTGGCAGTTCGGGCTAGACTGTTCCCATGAGGCACAGGGTCAGACTGATTTGCATATGGCCATGTCTGAACTGGGGTGGTGGAGTGAGCTAAAGAATGATGATGGATTAAACCCAGATCAGTTGACTGGGGGTGAGTGTTTGATTTGCTCTAACGCTCCGTCCATCATCCCTTTGGTATCGCTTTGTTCGCCCTAAGTTGGCAGGGTATGCCCAGACGTGGGTCCCTTGCTCACTTTGCCACTGGATTCAAGATAGCCTGGCTGATGAGGGTTATGAACCCGAAACCGGTCCCAGGATGCTTGTTTCTGGTCCAGGGAAGACATGGCTTGGCAGTTCGGGCTGGACTGTTCCCATGAGGCACAGGGTCAGACTGATTTGCATATGGCCATGTCTGAACTGGGGTGGTGGATTAAACCCAGATCAGTTGACTGGGGGTGAGTGTTTGATTTGCTCTAACGCTCCGTCCATCATCCCCTTTGGTATCGCTTTGTTCGCCCTAAGTTGGCAGGGTATGCCCAGACAAGGGTCCCTTGCTCACTTTGCCACTGGATTCAAGATAGCCTGGCTGATGAGGGTTATGAACCCAAAACCGGTCCCAGGAAGCTTGTTTCTGGTCCAGGGAAGACATGGCTTGGCAGTTCGGGCTGGACTGTTCCCATGAGGCACAGGGTCAGACTGATTTGCATATGGCCATGTCTGAACTGGGGTGGTGGAGTGAGCTAAAGAATGATGATGGATTAAACCCAGATCAGTTGACTGGGGGTGAGTGTTTGATTTGCTCTAACGCTCCGTCCATCATCCCCTTTGGTATCGCTTTGTTCGCCCTAAGTTGGCAGGGGTATGCCCAGAAGTGGGTCCCTTGCTCACTTTGCCACTGGATTCAAGATAGCCTGGCTGATGAGGGTTATGAACCCGAAACCGGTCCCAGGATGCTTGTTTCTGGTCCAGGGAAGACATGGCTTGGCAGTTCGGGCTGGACTGTTCCCATGAGGCACAGGGTCAGACTGATTTGCATATGGCCATGTCTGAACTGGGGTGGTGGAGTGAGCTAAAGAATGATGATGGATTAAACCCAGATCAGTTGACTGGGGGTGAGTGTTTGATTTGCTCTAACGCTCCGTCCATCATCCCCTTTGGTATCGCTTTGTTCGCCCTAAGTTGGCAGGGTATGCCCAGACGTGGGTCCCTTGCTCACTTTGCCACTGGATTCAAGATAGCCTGGCTGATGAGGGTTATGAACCCGAAACCGGTCCCAGGATGCTTGTTTCTGGTCCAGGGAAGACATGGCTTGGCAGTTCGGGCTGGACTGTTCCCATGAGGCACAGGGTCAGACTGATTTGCATATGGCCATGTCTGAACTGGGGTAGTGGAGTGAGCTAAAGAATGATGATGGATTAAACCCAGATCAGTTGACTGGAGGTGAGTGTTTGATTTTCTCTAACGCTCCGTCCATCATCCCCTTTGGTATCGCTTTGTTCGCCCTAAGTTGGCAGGGTATGCCCAGACGTGGGTCCCTTGCTCACTTTGCCACTGGATTCAAGATAGCCTGGCTGATGAGGGTTATGAACCCGAAACCGGTCCCAGGATGCTTGTTTCTGGTCCAGGGAAGACATGGCTTGGCAGTTCGGGATGGACTGTTCCCATGAGGCACAGGGTCAGACTGATTTCTATATGGCCATGTCTGAACTGGGGTGGTGGAGTGAGCTAAAGAATGATGATGGATTAATCCCAGATCAGTTGACTGGGGGTGAGTGTTTGATTTGCTCTAACGCTCCGTCCATCATCCCCTTTGGTATCGCTTTGTTCGCCCTAAGTTGGCAGGGTATGCCCAGACGTGGGTCCCTTGCTCACTTTGCCACTGGATTCAAGATAGCCTGGCTGATGAGGGTTATGAACCGAAACCGGTCCCAGGATGCTTGTTTCTGGTCCATGGAATACATGGCTTGGCAGTTCGGGCTGGACTGTTCCCATGAGGCACAGGGTCAGACTGATTTGCATATGGCCATGTCTGAACTGGGGTGGTGGAGTGAGCTAAAGAATGATGATGGATTAAACCCAGATCAGTTGACTGGGGGTGAGTGTTTGATTTGCTCTAACGCTCCGTCCATCATCCCTTTGGTATCGCTTGTTCGCCCTAAGTTGGCAGGGTATGCCCAGACGTGGGTCCCTTGCTCACTTTGCCACTGGATTCAAGATAGCCTGGCTGATGAGGGTTATGAACCCGAAACCGGTCCCAGGATGCTTGCTTCTGGTCCAGGGAAGATATGGCTTGGCAGTTTGGGCTAGACTGTTCCCATGAGGCACAGGGTCAGACTGATTTGCATATGGCCATGTCTGAACTGGGGTGGTGGAGTGAGCTAAAGAATGATGATGGATTAAACCCAGATCAGTTGACTGGGGGTGAGTGTTTGATTTGCTCTAACGCTCCGTCCATCATCCCCTTTGGTATCGCTTTGTTCGCCCTAAGTTGGCAGGGTATGCCCAGACGTGGGTCCCTTGCTCACTTTGCCACTGGATTCAAGATAGCCTGGCTGATGAGGGTTATGAACCCGAAACCGGTCCCAGGATGCTTGTTTCTGGTCCAGGGAAGACATGGCTTGGCAGTTCGGGCTGGACTGTTCCCATGAGGCACAGGGTCAGACTGATTTGCATATGGTCATGTCTGAACTGGGGTGGTGGATTAAACCCAGATGAGTTGACTGGGGGTGAGTGTTTGATTTGCTCTAACGCTCCGTCCATCATCCCCTTTGGTATCGCTTTGTTCGCCCTAAGTTGGCAGGGTATGCCCAGACGTGGGTCCCTTGCTCACTTTGCCACTGGATTCAAGATAGCCTGGCTGATGAGGGTTATGAACCCGAAACCGGTCCCAGGAAGCTTGTTTCTGGTCCAGGAAGACATGGCTTGGCAGTTCGGGCTGGACTGTTCCCATGAGGCACAGGGTCAGACTGATTTGCATATGGCCATGTCTAAACTGGGGTGGTGGAGTGAGCTAAAGAATGATGATGGATTAAACCCAGATGAGTTGACTGGGGGTGAGTGTTTGATTTGCTCTAACGCTCCGTCCATCATCCCCTTTGGTATCGCTTTGTTCGCCCTAAGTTGGCAGGGTATGCCCAGACGTGGGTCCCTTGCTCACTTTGCCACTGGATTCAAGATATCCTGGCTGATGAGGGTTATGAACCCGAAACCGGTCCCAGGATGCTTGTTTCTGGTCCAGGGAAGACATGGCTTGGCAGTTCGGGCTGGACTGTTCCCATGAGGCACAGGGTCAGACTGATTTGCATATGGCCATGTCTGAACTGGGGTGGTGGAGTGAGCTAAAGAATGATGATGGATTAAACCCAGATCAGTTGACTGGGGGTGAGTGTTTGATTTGCTCTAAAGCTCCGTCCATCATCCCCTTTGGTATCAATTTAAGGGAGAAAGCAGATAGACTGGGGTCCTGATTAGCAAGATCTCAGTCAGGCTAGTCAAAAACAGTGAGACATCAAGCAAAAAGTGGGGGTAACCATAAGAAGCAGATACTACTTTCCTACACAACTCCCCTCCCACCCCCAAACGAAAGGACATGAGTCTAACCTACACCAGTTGAGTCTTCATTTTCTAAGTGGAAATATCTGGAGAGTCCATCTGCATTGGCATGGTTACTCCCAGGACTATGTTCCACTGTATAGTCCATCCCCTGTAGGGAAATGGACCACCTCAAAAGTTTGGAGTTTTCACCCTTCATCTGTTTTAGCCATAAGAGGGGCTTATGGTCTGTCTGAACAATGAAGTGAGTGCCAAACAAGTATGGCCTCAACTTCTTCAGAGCCCAAACCACAGCAAAGGCTTCCCTCTCAATAGCTGACCAACGTTTCTCTCTGGGGGTCAGCCTTCTGCTTATAAAAGCTACTGGCTGATCCTGACCCTCTTCATTCAGTTGTGATAACACAGCCCCTACCCCCAACTCAGATGCATCAGTTTGAACAATGAATTGTTTGGAATAGTCAGGACTTTGCAGAATGGGAGCAGTGCACATGGCCTGCTTCAGGTCATCAAATGCCTTTTGACAGCTAACTGTCCACTGAACTTTCTTAGGCATTATTTTAGAGTCAGATCATCCAAGGGGGTCACTATGGATTCATAGCCATTGACAAACCTCCTGTAGTACCCAGTCGGGCCCAAGAAAGCTCTGACCTGCGTCTGGGTAGTTGGAGCAACCCATTCCATGATGGTCTGGATTTTGCTCTGCAATGGTTGAACCTGGCCTCCACCCACAAGGTGGCCCAGGTACACAACCTTACTCTGCCCTATCTGGCACTTAGTGGCCTTGATAGTGAGGCCTGCCTTTTGCAGGGCCTCCAGAACATTTCTCAGGTGGACCAGGTGTTCCTCCCAGGTGGAGCTAAAGACAGCAATATCATCAAGATAAGCTGCACTATAGGCTTCCAGGCCTGTGAGAACTTTATTCACCAACCTTTGAAATGTGGCAGGTGCATTCTTCAAACCAAAAGGCATTACAATAAATTAATAATGCCCACTAGGGTTGAGAATGCTGTTTTGGGCTTGGCATCCTCAGCTAGTCTGATTTGCCAATAACCAGCAGTGAGGTCAAATGTACTCAGAAACTTGGCTGAGGCCAAAGTATCTATCAGTTCATCTGCCCTGGGAATAGGATGAGCATCCGTCCTAGTGACTGCATTGAGGCCCCTGTAGTCTACACAAAACCTCATCTCTCTTTTACCACCCTGGGTGTGAGGTTTGGGTACCAGGACTACTGGACTAGCCCAAGGGCTATCTGAGGGTTCAATGACTCCCAATTCCAGCATCTTTTGGACCTCAGTCCTGATGCAGTCCCTGACATGGTCAGGTTGCCTGTAAATCTTATTCTTAACAGGCAGACTTTCACCTGTGTCCACTTCATGGGTACACCAAGTGGTCTGACTAGGAGTCAGGGAATACATATGTCTATACTGATTGAGGACCTTCCTGCAATCAGTCTGTTGCTGTTCAGTGAGGCTGCCTGCCAAGGCTACACCATCAACTGAACCATCATCAGGGTTCTGTGAGAGGAGGTCAGGGAGTGGGTCACTCTCTTCCTCCTGTCCCTCATCAGTAGCCATGAGCAAGCCCATGTCTGCCCTGTCCACATATGGCTTGAGCCTGTTCACATGGAGCACCTTGTGGGGGCTCCTGGGAGTTCCAAAGTCCACCAGGTAGGTGACCTCTCCCTTCTGCTCAAGAATGGTATTAGGTCCACTCCACTTGTCCTGAAGAGCTGCTGGGGCCACAGGCTCCAACACCCATACCTTCTGTCCTGGCTGGTACACAGTCAGAACAGCCTTTTGGTCATGCCAAGCTTTCTGTAATTCTTGGCTAGCCTCAAGGTTTTTGGATACCTTCTTCATGTATTCAGCCATCCTGGAGCAGAGACCCAGTACATAGTCCACTATGTCTTGTTTAGGTGGTTTGAGAGGTAACTCCCATCCCTCCTTCACTATACACAAGGGACCCCTAACTGGATGTCCAAACAGAAGTTCAAAAGGGCTGTAACCAACCCCCTTCTGAGGAACCTCTCTGTAGGCAAAGAGAAGGCAGGGCAACAGGACATCCCATTTTCGCCTAAGCTTTTCTGGGAGGCCCATGATCATGCCCTTCAGGGTTTTGTTGAACCTTTCAACCAACCCATTGCATTGTGGGTGATAGGGTGTGGTGAATTTGTAATTCAATCCACACTCCTTCCACATAGCAGTGATATAACTTGACATGAAGTTTGCATCTCTGTCAGTTAAGACCTCCTTAGGGAAACCCACTCTGGAAAAAATTCCCAGGAGGGCCCTGGCCACCACAGAAGCTGTGGTGGTTCTCAGGGGTATTGCCTCTGGATACCTAGTGGCATGGTCCACCACCACTAGTATATATCTGTGCCCAGATGCAATTGGAGGATCCATGGAACCAATTATGTCAATCCCAACACTCTCAAAGGGAACTCCCACCACAGGTAGTGGTATAAGGGGGGCCTTTGTGGTACCACCAGCCTTACCACTGGCTTGACAGGTGGTACAGGAGCGACAAAACTCCTTTGTGTCCTCTGACATGTGAGGCCAGTGAAAGTGAGGGACAAGTCTGTCCCAAGTCTTACTTTGGCCTAGGTGTCCTGCTAAAGGGATATCATGTGCCATTGTTAGTAGGAAGCCCCTAAACTTCATAGGTATAACCAACCTCCTGGTGGCACCAGGCTTGGGGTCTCTACCCTCTAAATAAAGGAGTCCTTCATCCCAGTAGATCCTGTGGGACCCACTGGCACTCCCAGCAGCCTCAGCAGCAGCTTGCTGTCTGAGGGGTTCAAGAGAGGGGCAGCTGTACTGCTCCTGACTCAGTTCTGCCCTGTCCCCAAGAACTCAACCTGATCAGGTTCAAGTTCCTCTGAGACAGTTCCTTCACAGGTACTGGGATCATCTTCCTCAGGAGATTGATCCTCACTCTGAGTCTGGGGGGAAGACACTGCCTTACCCCTACTGCTCCTTCTCTTGGAAGGCACCTGGTCCATCCTTCCAGGATCAAGGCCTGTTCAGTGGAAGACATTTTTGCCTGTGACCTGGCCACAACAAACACATCTGCAGAGATGCCCAACATTGCTGCATGTGTCCTGAGTTCCACTTCCGCCCAGGCTGAAGTTTCCAAATCATTGCCCAACAAGCATTCCACAGGGAGGTCTGAGCTAACCACAACCTTCTTAGGGCCAGTTACCCCTCCCCAGCTGAAATTAACAATTGCCAGGGAATGGTCTGTCCTGACATTGCTAGCATTGGTCACTTGGTACATCTCACCAAGTAGGATCTGGTCAGGTCTCACAAGGTCCTTAGTCACCATTGTGACACTGGCTCCTGTGTCCCTATATGCCATGGCCTCCTTACCATTGATCAAAGGCTGTTGTCTGTATTTGCCCAGATTACTGGGCCTGACAAATAGGGAGGCAATATCCATGCCTCCATCACAGACTAGAACAGCCTGAGCTGGAGTTCTGACTAGGCCAGAACCCATCTCAGATCCCAGGGTTAACCCTACTATACCCTTGTTTCCAGTACCACCACTTGGAGCTGAACTAGGGGGAACAGTTGCCTTAGGGGCAGTGGTGTTGGTAGGAGGATCCTTGGCTTTGGCACAATTGGCATCCCTAGGCCAATATGTATTTTCCTTACACAAGAAACACCAAGGCTTCTTTCTGCCTTTTCCCTTGTTAGATTGTGACCCACCCTCAGATGCAGGTTTTTGGGGCCCTGAGAAGACTTCTGGTCTTTACCCTTCTCCCCACCCTTATCTGCAGGTTTAGCATCTTGCTTCTTTTGGTCACCACCTTGGTTCTGATTTGTCTGCTTCACCCTGGTTCTGACCCACCTATCTGCCTTCTTTCCCAATTCTTGGGGAGAAGTCAGATCAGAGTCAACCAAGTACTGATGCAGCAACTGGTTTTGGCAATTATTAAGGATCTGCTCCCTCATAATCAAATTGTACAATCCGTTGAAATCATTCACTTTGCTGCCAAGCAACCAGCCTTCCAGAGCCTTAGTAGCACAATCTACAAAGTCTACCCAGTCCTGAGTCTGTGCCGTCTGGCTGTCTCTGAACTTAATCCTGTATTGTTCAGTGGTTAAGCCAAACCCATCAATGAGAGCACTCTTCAAAACTGAATAATTGTCAGCATCCTCTTCTCTAACAGTGAGGAGCTTATCTCTACCTTTGTCAGCAAAGGAGAGCCACAAGATAGCTGCCCACTGCTCCTGAGGGACCCTCTGTACATTACAAGCCCTCTCTAAAGCAGTTATCCATTTGTGGATGTCATCCCCACCATGGTAGGGAGGGACTATCTTGCTCAGGTTCCTATGGTCATAAGTGTACTCCTTAACCCTAGGGACACTGTTGCTGCCACCATGGGACTCTAGTCCCAATTTCTTCCTAGCCTTTTGGTGCTCTAGGGATTCCCTATCTAGTGCCAATTGCTCTTGCCTGAGCCTAAGCTTGACTTTCTCAAGCTCTAGAAATTGGCACTCTCTGTCATAAGAGTTGTCCCTCTTATGGGATATGGAGGTCCCTACAGAAGTTCCTGAATGGTTAGATTCTACAGAGGGAGATCTAGATCTCCTGGGTAAACTCTGTACTCTTCCTGGAGGAGTGAAGAGAGGGCCACTGGGGCCTTCTCCCCCACCCCCTGGAAGATGTTTATGTTTATGTTTAGGGAATTTATTAAGCGCACGTATACCAAAAGGTCTCTTGGCACTATAAAGGGAGGGAGAACCTTCCTAAGGACTACTAACAAAAGGCTAGAGTGAACAGCCATGTTTTCAGTTTTTTCCTGAAATTGGTGTACTCAGATGTTAGTCTAATGTCTATTGGCAAGGAATTCCAAAGTGTAGGGCCAAGGACAGAAAAACGGGAGCCACCCGTTCTCTTGCGCTTGAATCTTGGAATAGTCAGCATAAACATTGTGGCCGATCTGAGATTCCGTTTGGGTAAATACCTTGAGATCTTTGCAGATATGAATTTGGGGCCCTTCTCGTAAAGTGCATTAAAGACCATACAGCCTGTCTTAAACATGGACCGCTGAGTCACCGGAAGCCAGTGTAATTGCTTCAGAAGTGGTTTGATGTGACAGTGTCTTGGTTGCTGAAAGACCAGCCTGGCTGCTTGATTTTGAATCAACTGCTGCCTATGGGTCTGATTAGCAGGGAGCCCTAAATAGATGGCGTTAGCATAATCCAGCCTGGACATGATCAGGGCAAGCATGATAACCATGCTTGCTTCCCTGGTAAAGAATCCAGGGGGGATTCATTGTGATCCTCCTGGTCAGGGTTTGATTCTAGGTCAAAGAAGGTTTCACTTCCTGGCCTGTCCTCATTCCCTGTCCCACCCACACTATCTACCTCATCAGACCCTGGGGTCTTCCTAAGGTCATCTAAGAGCAACACCTCAATGAGGCGTTGGGTGTTTGCATTTCTCCCTGTCTTCAGCTTCCTAGAAGCACACATGGCTTTCAAATCCTGAAATGAGAGACCATTGTATCTAGAAGGCAGAGAGCCACTGGCTTCTCCTTTAGAAGACATCCTAAGTGTGGTGTGGTGTATGCACCTACCTAACCTAGTGGGAACTAAACTCTCTTAGGTTGGGGAAAGGGTGTGCTAGACCCTTAACTTACCCAACCCCAAGTTCAGTAGAACTTACTTATTCTAATCTTGAAGTATTATATGTGCCTAATACTTTAGTGGTTTTCAGTTAATCACTCAATGAGATTTATCTGGTAAAACAATAGCAAGCTTGAATCCCAACCGCTGCACACCAATGTGGAAGGTGGCCTGGTATATGCTGTCAACTAATTGAAGTGGGCACCTTGTACCAGTCCACACGACCCTTATGATGTATGAGGTCAAAGATAACCTTTAGAATGCTATCCTGGTGGTAGCTGTGGAGAGCAGCCTTCAGGCTTAATCTTGAAGGAATGTAAAGCAGCTTGTTTTACCAGAATATCACCTCCTGAATGACTAAATGAAGGAGAACCACACAGTAGTCAGATAAAAATATGTATTTATTAATATAACACTCTCTACTATCCTCTACACGAGGATAGAACACAAGGCACACAATATGTAATCAATAGAACAGTTGTAAGTAGCACAATACACAGTGGGCTCCAGGGGGGAGACCAAACCATATACTAAAATAGTGGTATAACAATCACGACTTGGATCAATACACAGTCTAGAACACGTAGAATCGCTGGGACCCAAAGGAACCACCCAAGGTGAGTAGATAGGGACCCCACGGAGGACGGGTGCAGTGTGGGAACACGACCGCGTGCTCCGTACAATTCTATGGGAAAGTCGCGGTTGCAGTTTTAAAGTTTAAGGACCCTTCTAGGAGGACTTTGAGCGAACCCTTTGGAACTTAAGAGTATTAAGAGACACCCCACCCGTGGATACCGTAGTACCAATCAATCAATCAATCGTGTTTTTAAAGCGCGCTACTCACCCGTGAGGGTCTCAAGGCGCTGGGGGGAGGGGGGTCGCAGCTCCGGGTCAGTCGAAGAGCCAGGTCTTGAGGTTCTTCCTGAACGTGTGCAGAGTTGGGGAGCGTCTGATGTTCACACGGAGCTCGTTCCAGGCCTTCGCTGCGATGTAGGAGAAAGCTCTCCCGCCGGTTCTGCTTCTGCGGATGCGGGGGACCTCTGCCAGGGCGAGGTCGGCGGAGCGGAGGTTCCTCTTGGGTACGTGGAAGGATAGTCTCTCGTTGAGGTATTTGGGTCCGATGTTGTTGAGGGATTTGTAGGCGTGGGTGAGGAGTTTGAAGGTGACCCTCTTTTCTACGGGGAGCCAGTGGAGGCCTCGTAGGTGTTGGGTCATGTGCTTATGGCGCGGTGTCCCGAGGACGAGTCTGGCTGCGGTGTTCTGGATGGTTTGGAGTTTGTGTAGAAGAGTTTTGTTGATTCCGGCGTAGAGGGCGTTGCCGTAGTCCAATCTGCTGGTGATGAGTGCATGGGTGACGGTCTTTCTGCAGTCGGGGGGATCCATTTGAAGGTCTTGCGGAGGATGCGGAGGCAGTTGAAACTGGTTAAGGCGACGGCGTTGATCTGGCGGTTCATGGTGAGGGAGGAGTCCAGGATGATGCCGAGGTTTCGGGCGTGGTCTGTAGGGGTGGGTGGGCTCCCAAGAGCGGAGGGCCACCAGGTGTTGTCCCAGGCGGAGGTGCAAGTTCCGAGAATGAGGACCTCGGTTTTCTCTGAGTTGAGTTTCAGGCAGCTGTCCTTCATCCAGGCTGCCACGTTATTCTTTCCTTCCTGGAAGCATAGTCTGGCGTCTTCGGGATTCTTCGTGAGCGAGAGGATGAGCTGAGTGTCGTCGGCGTAGGATACGATGTTTAGCCCCTGCTGTCTGACGATGGCGGCGAGGGGGGCCATATAGACGTTGAAGAGCGTGGGGCTGAGTGATGATCCCTGAGGTACTCCGCAGCTGATTTCCGTGGGTTTGGAGAGGAAGGGAGGGAGTCGGATCCTCTGGGTTCTGTCGGAGAGGAAGGATTGGATCCAGTCGAGGGCGGCTCCTTGTATTCCCGCGTCGTGTAGTCTGGCTGCGAGCGTGCGGTGTGAGACGGTGTCGAACGCTGCGGAGAGGTCTAGAAGGATGAGGGCCGCGGTGTGTCCTTGATCCAGTAGCATGCGGATGTCGTCGGTGGCGGCGAGGAGGGCAGTTTCGGTGCTGTGGTTGCTGCGGAATCCGTATTGGGAGGCATCCAGGATGGAGTTCTTTTCTATGAAGGCGGTCAGCTGGGTGTTTACGATTCTCTCGGTGACTTTGGCCGCGAAGGGGAGGAGAGAGATGGGCCGGTAGTTTTTCAGGTCTGTAGGGTCGGCCGTAGGTTTCTTGAGGAGGGGTTTTACCTCTGCCCTTTTCCAGTCGTCTGGGCAGATGCCTGATCTGAGGGAGGCATTGATGGTTCTCCCTAGTTCGGGTGCGATGACGGTGGCGGCCCTGTGGAATATGTGCGGTGGGCAGGGGTCTGTAGGGGCTCCTGAGTGGGTTTTCTTCCTGGTCGCAGTGATGAGTTCGACGGTAGCGGGGTCCCAGGACGTGATGGTAGGCTTGTCGGCGGTGGTCGGTAGGGGGGTGGTGTTCGTCGTTGGTTCGTTGAAGTTGTTGTAGAGTGCCTTGATCTTTAGATGGAAGTAGGAGCTGAGCTTGTCGCAGAGTTCCTGGGAGGGTGTGACGTCCGTGGCTTTGCAGGTGGGGTTGGCGAACTGCTGTATGATGTTGAACAGTTCCTTGGCGTTGGTCACGTTGGTCTGGACCTTGTCTCTTATGAAGGTCCGTTTGGTGTCTCTTATACGTTGGTGGTATTCCTTCAGGGCGCTCTTGTGGTTGTTCCGTGATTCTGTGGTTTTCAGGTTTCGCCAGGTTTTTTCTAGGCGTCTGCAGGAGCATCTGGCCTCTTGAAGTTCTGTGGTGAACCAGGCGGCTTTTAGAGGGTGTTGTTTGGCAGGGGGGCGGAGGGGTGCGAGTTTGTCGGCGCAGCAGGAGATCCAGCGGTGAAATTCCCTGGCTGCGGAGTTGGTGTCGTTTGTAGTGATTGGGGGGTTTTGATGGAGGGTGGTGCTGAGGTGTTCCTCTATGACCTTGCTCCAGTTCCGTCGTGGTGGGCGCGGGGCGGGTTTGGGTGTGGTGGTGGTGTTGAAACTGAAATGGACGCAGTGGTGGTCCGTCCAGTGGGGCTGGGTGGTGTGGCTGAAGCGGATGTTAGTTCCTTTCGCGAAGATGGGGTCGAGGTTGTGACCCGCTCTGTGGGTGGGCGTGTTGACGAGCTGCTTCAGTCCAAGGTTGGCGAGGTTGTCGAGGAGAGTGGTGGAGTCGGGGTCGTTGCCGTTGTCGAGGTGGAAATTCAGGTCATCGAGTAGAATGTAGTCCGTAGAGGTGATGGCGTGGGGTGCGGCGTGCGGCGTGCTCGGCGATGGTGGTTGCGTGGTGTGTGCGAGGTCCTGGCGGCCTGTAGATGAGGGTGCCGCGTAGCGTGGTCCTGGGGCTAGTCTGGATCTGGAAATGGAGGTGTTCTGTGTTGGAGAGGGGGTCACTCGTGCTGGATGTGGAGAGTCGGAGGGGGGTCTTGTGTGCGATGGCGAGTCCTCCTCCTGGGCGGTCCTTTCTCTGGATCTGGTATCCGTCGGGGTTGGCCGTTGCGATGTCGGGGCCGGAGGTGGCGTTGGTCCAAGTTTCTGTGAAGAATGTGACATCGGGCGAGAGGGTGTCGATCAGGTCCCAGATCTCTACGGCGTGACGGTGCAGGGAGCGCACGTTGAGAAGGATGCAAGTAAGGAATTCGGTGGTGCGTGCATCAGGCGTGTCTTCGGTGGTCGTGAGAGCTTCGTCGATGGTGAAGGATCTGCGGCAGGGTCTGCATGAGAACTGCCCGTGGGTGGTGTTGGGCGCGGATCTTGCGCAGTCGGGGTGTCTTCCGGGGTTGAGTGCGTGGAGGGTGGTTGAGTCATTGCGGTGGGGCCTCAGAGAACCAGGGTTCCTGGCGCTGGTCGCGGTCGGGTCGCAGTCGGGCGCAGCGGTCGCCATAATGTAGGGGAGGGGCGTGCAGCTGGGAGGCGGGAGCGGGGCGGTAGGGGTCAGAGGTCAGCGGTCAGCGGCGGCGGGAAACGGAGGGGGGACGAGGGGGAGCACCAGCGAGGGCAATGGGCAATTAGGGAACAGAAAAGAAAAGAACCAGGCACACTAAATACAGTTACACAAATACACCAGATGAAATAAATTCACAAAACGCGCTAAAGTTTGACCTGACTCAGGGTGGTCTCGAACCCTGCTACTGAGGGGCTGCTGCCTGAGGCGACGCAGAGTACCGTGGAGCTGCCGGGGAGAGTGCGATCCCAGGACCGGAGTCTGAGGATTCACACGCGCTCCCCCGCAGCGGTCGCCATAATGTAGGGGAGGGGGGAGGGACGTGCAGCTGGGAGGCGGGAGCGGGCGGTAGGGGTCAGAGGTCGGCGGTGGCGGGAAACGGAGGGTGGACGAGGGGGAGCACCAGTGAGGGCAATGGGCAATTAGGGAACAGAAAAGAAAAGAAAAGAACCAGGCACACTAAATACAGTTACACAAATACACCAGATGAAATAAATTCACAAAACGCGCTAAAGTTTGACCTGACTCAGGGTGGTCTCGAACCCTGCTACTGAGGGGCTGCTGCCTGAGGCAACGCAGAGTACCGAGGAGCTGCCGGGGAGAGGGCGATCCCAGGACCGGAGTCTGAAGATTCACACGCGCTCCCCCGCAGTGGTCGCCATAATGAAGGGGAGGGGGGAGGGACGTGCAGCTGGGAGGCGGGAGCGGGGCGGTAAGGGTCAGAGGTCGGCGGCGGCGGGAAACGGAGGGGGGACGAGGGGGAGCACCAGCGAGGGCAATGGGCAATTAGGGAACAGAAAAGAAAAGAACCAGGCACACTAAATACAGTTACACAAATACACCAGATGAAATAAATTCACAAAACGCGCTAAAGTTTGACCTGACTCAGGGTGGTCTCAAACTCTGCTACTGAGGGGCTGCTGCTAGAGGCGACTCAGAGTACCGCGGAGCTGCCGGGGAGAGTGCGATCCCATGACCGGAGTCTGAGGATTCACACCTATCCCAGGGGAGCCGGGTGCATAGGTCTGAAGTGGCGTTGGAAACTCTCGTCGTTCTCAATGGAAGGCTGTGAAGAAGTACTGCTGCCGTGAAGGTGAAAAGGGTCCGGTGGAATCCAAGCCTGGATTCTAGAAGGAAGGAACCTGAAGCAGAGGGGACAAAGTCTGGGTCACTTCAGAGTGACCAGGGGCTCGGGAGACGAATGCCCACCGATGTCGGGTGCTTCAGGTGCGAAGAAGGGATGCTCGACTCTGCAGCCACGAGGACCAGGAGACGTCGAGGACAACCAGGAGCCGGAGGTGAGCTGTCCCACAAAGGATGTCGAGTGCTGAGGGGTCGGTGTCCGGCGGGAGCACCAACAAGCCTTGGCAAAAGCAACCCACGCAGGAAAGTCAAGCAAGTTACGGTGTGGACCAGCAAGGTCCAGGAGACTCACCAAGCAATGGGGAGTCAGGGCACGTCTGGAGCAACCAGGAAAGCCCACAAGAAATCAAGATGACCCACAGGCCAAAGTATCATGAGTCGCGAGGGGACCTCGAGCAAGATTGCAAAGCACCAGCCTACGGAGCACTCGGTGCGAGGAGGCCGGAGTTCTTTGGTGCAAATACTGCTCAGGGTCAGGACTACACGGAGTCCAATGCACAAGCTCGGGAATCGCCAACAAGCATATGCACTTGCAAATGGACGCGGTGCACAGGGGTTCGGGTTACGCAGCCCCCACGAGGGATACTGGCCTCAAACTCGGTGAGAGGGCAGATCCACCTCAGGGACCCTCAGGAACCCACCTCCTGTGTTGTTGAAATCTTCGGAGTCCGAAGGAGCTCAGGAGCAGCAGACTGGTCAGTTGCTGTTCGGTGCCTGCGAAGCAGGGCAGTGACTCCTTCACTCCAAGGGATATTCTTCTATTGTCTTAAGTGCACCACAGGTCCTGCACGGAGCCTGTATGGAGCAAAGGCACAAACTAAGCTTCGGACGGAAAGGGGGACAAAGTCGAGCCCAGTCGAGGTCCAGCGAAGTCCAAGGTGTCCAGACGGTCGAAGGTCAGTGGTTTCTTCTTGTAGAATCTTGTCCACGTAAAATCTAAAGTCTTACAGCCAGGTAAGCCCTTTTGTACCCACAGGAGAGGGCTGGACAGATTCAGGGGACCCTCCTAGGGGAGGGGCAGGACAGAGGGGTGGCTACACCCATGTCCTTTGTCCAGTTTCGCGCCAGAGCAGGAGCCAATGGCTCCCAGAACTGGTTTGAGCTGGACTATGCACAGGGACACCAAATGTGGCCCAAGTGCAGACTTTCAGGCACTCTCAGAGTGCACCCACCCAGCCCCAATACACTAAATCCTGTCTGGGAGGTGGTCACACCTCCCTGTGACAGGATGCCTATTGTGCTGCCTTCCTCTGCTCGAGCTTGGCTCAGCAGCAGGAGGGCAGAAATGTGTCTCTGGTCGGCAGCATCCATTTTGTGCTGTCCGGGTCGAGAAGGCTGGCACCGTTTAGACCAGTGACCCCACGAAGCTCGCTTCAGAAGGGTGGAATCATACCTCCCACACCAGTTACTGGTGTGAAGGTATGATTCCAAGGTGTTTGATACCAAACACGATATGTTTCTATGCAGCCGTTTTCGAGATAGCATTTACCGCAAGGTTATAATGCACCTCTACCTATATGTCCGGCTGAGTCACAGACAACCCGGGAGACTGGTCTACGAAGGCTGCAGAGAGGCTCTGCTCATGCAGGGGCACCCTCTCACATAAAACCTAGCACCCTGCCTTCAGGATTGATAAGGCCTGCTATAGGGGTGACTTATAAGTTTTAAGTGTAGTGACAATTAGATATAGTGAACCTATATCTAATGTAAGTGGTGCATGCACCATCTTACACAGGCTGCAGTAGCAGACCTCGAGTTCCATTTTGCATGGTCTCTCATGGGTGGCATAATACATGCTTCAGCCCATGGGAGGCCCCTGGGGTACCTATGCCCTGGGTACATATGTACCATATACTAGGGACTGATAAGGGTACCCCAGTATCCAATCTGGAGTGTACCAAAGTACATGTATGTCAATTTAAGGGAGAAAGCAGATAGACTGGGGTCCTGATTAGCAGCATCCCAGTCAGACTAGTCAAAAACAGTGAGACATCAAGCAAAAAATGGGGGTAACCATAAGAAGCAGATACTACTTTCCTACACCATCCTATCCCCAGGGCAGATGAATTGATAGATACTCTGGCTGCCGCCAAGTATCTCGGCACCTTTGAGTGTAGGCTATTGGCAGATCAGACTCACAGATGCTGCAAAACCTAAGACACCATTTTCCACCCCTGGAGGGCACTTCCAGTTTACTGTAATGTCCTTTGGTATGAAAAATGTGCCTGCCACATTTCAGAGGTTGGTGAATCAAGTTCTGTCAGGCCTGGAAGATATTAGTGCAGCATATCTAGATTATATAGCTGTCTTTAGCTCCACCTGGCAGGATCGCTTGGTCTACCTCAGTAATTTACTTCAGGCTCTGCAGCAGGCAGGCCTCACTGTCAAGGCCAGTAAGCGCCAGATAGGGCAGAGTAAAGTTGTATACTTGGGCCACCTGGTAGGTGGAGGCCAAGTTCAACCTTTGGAGAGCAAAATCCAAACCATTGTGGATTGGGTTGCTCCCACAACCCAGACTCATGCCAGAGCTTTTCTGGGTCTGACTGGGTACTACAGAAGATTTGTTAAGGGGTATGGGTCCATTGCGACTCCCCCTAATGACCTCACCTCTAAAAAGTTGCCTAAGAAGGTGAATTAGACAGTTAGCTGTCATGAGGCCTTTGATGCCCTGATGAAGGCCATGTGCTCAGCTCCCATGTTGCAGAGTCCTGACTACTCCAAACAATTTATTGTCCAGACAGATGACTCTGAGATAGGAATAGGAGCAGTGTTGTTGCAACTTAATGAAGACGGTCAGGATCAACCAGTAGCTTTTATCAGCAGAAGGTTGACCCCCAGAGAGAAACGTTGGTCAGCTATTGAGAGGGAGTCCTTTGCTGTGGTCTGGGCCTTGAAGAAGTTGAGGCCATACCTGTTTGGCACTCACTAAATTGTTCAGACAGACCATAAACCCCTCTTATGGCTAAAATAGACGAAGAGTGAAAACCCTACACTTTTGAGGTGGTCCATTTCCCTACAGGGTATGGACTTTTAATTGGAGCATAGACCTGGGTTTAACCATCCCAGCGCAGATGGACTTTCCAGATATTTCCACTTAAAGAGTGAAGACTCAACTGGGCAAGGTTAGTCTTATCTTCTTTCAGTTGGGAGGGGGTTATGTAGGAAAGTAGGCTCTTTCTGGCATAGATACCCCCGCTGCTTGCCTGGTGTCAGTGTGTTTTGGCTGTAGTTCACTGGGATCCTGCTAACCAGGACCCCAGTGGCAGTGCTCTCTCCTCTAAATTTGATGGTAAATACTTTGTACACCCCACAATTGGCATACTGGGGTGCTAGTGTAAGTCACTTGTGTATGGTACTGAGGTACCCAGGGCATTGGTGCACCAGGGGTCTCCGACGGGCTGCAGCATGTATTATGCCACCCATGGGAGCCCATGCAAACTGTGTCTGCAGACATGACATTGCAGTCTGCGTGAAATGGTGCTTGCACCTTTCACTTTTGATATAAGGTTTTCCTTGTATCCCGGTCACTGCACTTTTAACCTATAAGTCACCCCTAAGGTAGGCCCTTCAGTCCAAGGTCAGGGTGCATTGTTCTAAGTGTGTGGGCACCCCTGTATGAGCAGAGGTACCCCTACAAACCCCAGACTCCATTCTCTGGGCTTTGTAAGTCCCGGCAAAACCAAAGGGGATGATGGACGGAGCGTTGAACATTGCAAGCACTCACCCCCAGTCAACTAATCTGGGTTTAATCCATCATCATTCTTTAGCTCACTCCGCCACCCCAGTTCAGACATGGCCATATGCAAATCAGTCTGACCCTGTGCCTCATGGGAACAGTCCAGCCCGAACTGCCAAGCCATGTCTTCCCTGGACTGGAAACATGCATCCTTGGACCGGTTTCTGGCTTACAGCCGTCATCAGCCAGGCTATCTTGAATCCAGTGGCAAATTGAGCAAGGGACCCACGTCTGGGCATACCCTGCCAACTTAGGGCGAACATAGCAAAACCAAAGGGGATGATGGATGGAGCGTTGAACATTGCAAGCACTCACCCCCAGTCAACTGATGTGGGTTTAATCCATCATCATTCTTTAGCTCACTCCACCACCCCAGTTCAGACATGGCCATATGCAAATCAGTCTGACCCTGTGCCTCATGGGAACAGTCCAGCCCAAACTGCCAAGCCATGTCTTCCCTGGACCGGAAACAAGCATCATGGGACCGGTTTCTGGCTTACAGCCGTCATCAGCCAGGCTATCTTGAATCCAGTGGCAAAGTGAGCAAGGGACCCACGTCTGGGCATACCCTGCCAACTTAGGGCGAACATAGCAAAACCAAAGGGGATGATGGACGGAGCGTTGAACATTGAAAGCACTCACCCCCAGTCAACTGATCTAGGTTTAATCCATCATCATTCTTTAGCTCACTCCGCCACCCCAGTTCAGACATGGCCATATGCAAATCAGTCTGACCCTGTGCCTCATAGGAACAGTCCAGCCCGAACTGCCAAGCCATGTCTTCCCTGGACCGGAAACAAGCATCCTGGGACCGGTCCAGGTCCTGGGACTCTGTTCATTGTCGGTCTACTATACACTTAGCTGTTTTTCCTCACATTGGGCTTTCACAAGGACGCTCTATTTTGCGACACTTGGTTAAGGTTGGGCACTATTTAATTATTCATCCAGCTAATTTATTACAGATGCTGTTATATTATTCAACATATGTTTTGTACTGTTATACAGCCTTGAAAAAGTCACTTCAGTGAGGAAACACGTGTCGGCTGTTGTCTGTCATCGAATATTGCTCTTTTATGGACTCGGAAATTCCATCATTTACATTGTGTGGTCCTTGCACCTTTTTCTTTTCTGCAAAAATTGAAATTAATGTAATATGTTTATGGTTGGACTGTTAAACAGTTGTGAATAAGACTTTTTTCTGTATGTTTTAACCTGCGAAACGGAAACAAAGTTCTTTAAGGAAATATTAAAATACATGTTACTAGATATAACCAATTTGTTTCATGACACTCTCTGTTGGACAGACTTATATCTTAATAGATATTATATGTAAATGTGGAGTGCTGGGGTATACTCTTTGAAAATATTGTAACACAAGGGCTTTTGTCCGATGTGTATTCACACCTAAGGTAATAGGGTGTGGTATCACCCTGAGTGGCACAATACTCAGATAGTTAGTGTTTACTTAGCATAATAGCACCACATGCCCACTAAATTGTTTGCTTTACGAGGTGCGACATCTTTTCTCCACTACTACCCTGTTTTGTAGCACATTAAAATTTCAGCAGCAAGGAAAAAAACCAGAACTGTTGCCCACTGAATCGGTGTCTACTCTGGGTGACACCGGGGCAAATCAGACACTGTTTAATCCCAGTGGGGCAGGTCCTTTGCCATAAATAGCAACAGGTAAGACATCACCACCAGATTGTGTTCATGACCGCAGGCTGTGCTGACTGAAAGAGACCATGTGGTCCACACACTCTGAGCCGGGTGGGGCAGCTTTGCTTCCTTAAACTGCCTAGTAATAATTAATTCTCCAGCCCACGGTCCTATAGAGAAAATTGATGGCCAGCAAGTGTTGTTTTGCAAACTAGTTTCTCTTAACCTTACCAAGAGCACACCAACAGCTCGGACCATTAGCAGTGCAGTCCCTATATGTACTTTGGTGTTCCCCAAGTGGACCCATCTCTGTTTTAGATGATTTCAAAACAATGATAGGATTTTATTACATCCTCAGTAAGAATGACAGACATGGGTCAAAACATTTAAGGAGTTTATATAAAGAATTATTACGCAAAATACATGAAATATATCATAAGCATGGTTAGTAATAAATAATACAGGTCATAAGTGCAAAGAATTTAGTAAAGTTCAATGCAAAATCCAGCATAGATTTGCCTTATAAAAGTGGGAATGAGGTTCTCTTCCAGGGCATCCTTCGCAATAGTCATAAGCATTGAATAGTCCCTCCTATGTGCGGGGACCCTGGAGCAAATATGATATTATATATATATATATATATATATATATATATCAGTCAACCTCCCGTTCCTCCTCCACAAACAGGACTCGACACGCTCGGGTTAAGTTCAGCAGTTTATTACAATCAATCAATCAATCAATCATGATTTGTAAAACGTGACTACTCACCCGTAAGGGTCTCAAGGCGCTGGGGAGGAGGGGAGGAGTAGGATCCAGTCCATCAAGGAGGGGGTCTATCGAAGAGCCAAGTTTTGAGGTTTCTCGTGAAGATGGGGAGTGATGTTGTCTGTCTGAGGTGGAGCGGTAGGGCGTTCCAGGCTCTGGCCGCGAGGAAGGAGAAGGAGCGGCCTCCCAATCTGATCTTTCTGGCGCGGAGAACCACGGCACAGGAGAGCTGTGCTGATCGTAGGGTTCTTTGGGGTGCGTGGAAGTTGAGTCGGCTGTTCAGGTATGCTGGTCCGGTGTTGTGGAGGGCTTTGTGTGCGTGGGTGAGGATCTTGAAGGTGATTCTAGTCTCGATGGGGAGCCAGTGGACTGTGCGCAGGTGCTGGGAGATGTGGCAGTGTCTTGGCAGGTTGAGGGCCAGTCTTGCTGCGGCGTTCTGGATGTTTTGTAGCTTGCGGGTGAGGTTTTTGTTTATTCCGGTGTAGAGTGCGTTGCCGTAGTCTAGTCTGCTGGTGAAGAGGGCGTGGGTGACGATTTTTCTGTGCTCAAGGGGGATCCATTTGGAGGTCTTACGTAGGAGGCGGAGGGTGTGGAAGCAGGAGGATGTGACGGAGTTGATCTGGCGGTCCATTTTGAGCTCAGAGTCCAGTATGATTCCAAGGTTGCGTGCGTGGTCCGTGGGGGTGGGTGGGCTTCCGAGGGCGGGGGCCACCAGGTGTTGTTCCAGGCGTCGGGGTGTGGGCCCATGATGAGTACTTCTGTTTTGTCGGTGTTGAGTTGTAGGCAGCTGCTTTTCATCCATTTGGCGACAGCTTCCATGCCTTCTTGGAAGTTGTGTTTGGCTGCGTTGAGTTCGTTGGATAGGGAGAGAATGAGTTGGGTGTCGTCTGCGTATGAAACAATGTTGAGTCCATAGGTTCTGACGATGGGGGTGAGCGGAGCCATGTAGACGTTGAAGAGCGTTGGGCTGAGGGAGGACCCTTGGGGGACTCCGCAGGTGGTTGGTGTAGGGTCCGAGAGGAAAGGGGGAGCCTGACCCGCTGCGTTCTGCCGGAGAGGAAAGAGTGGATCTAGTCGAGGGCCTTGTCCCGAATCCCTGCGTCGTGGAGTCTGCGTATTAGGGTGCGGTGGGATACAGTGTTGAAGGTCGCTGAGAGGTCGAGGAGGATGAGGGCTACTGTTTCTCCTTTGTCCAGTAGGGAGCGAATGTCGTCTGTTCCGGCGAGGAGGGCGGTTTCTGTGCTGTGTTTTTTTCTGAAGCCGGATTGGGACGGGTCGAGGATGTTGTGCTCTTCGATGAAGGTGGCGAGTTGGCTGTTGATGGCTTTCTCAATGACTTTCGCTGGGAACGGGAGCAGGGAGATGGGTCTGTAGTTTTTGAGGTCGGTGGGGTCTGCCGATGGCTTCTTCAGGAGCAGGTTGATCTCGGCGTGTTTCCAGTCGTCGGGGAAGGAGGCGTTCGCCAGGGAATGGTTGATGGTGTGGCGAGCATGGGTGCGATGGTGTTGGCGGCTCTGTTGAAGATGTGGTGGGGGCAGGGGTTCGTGGGGGCCCCGGAGTGGATTGACTTCATCGTCTTCAGTGCGTCTTCGGTGGTGAGGGCTGTCCAGCTGTCAATCGTTGGCTTCAGGGTGTCGGGGGTGGCTGGCGAGGGTTCAGTGTGTTGGTTGTCTTCGTCGAAGTTGTCGTAGATGGTCTTGATTTTGTGGTGGAAGAAGGTGCTGAGTTTGTTGCAAAGGTCTTGTGAGGGAGGAATGTCAGTCGACTCGCTGGTGGGTTGGGCGAACTCCTTGATGATGTTAAAGAGTTCTTTGCTGTTGTGTGCGTGTGTGGAGATTCTGTCTTCGATTGCTGTTTTCCTCATGTTTCTGATGAGTTGGTGGTGGGCGTTGGTGGCGGCTTTGAAGTTGTTGTGGGCTTCTGTGGATTTGGAGTTCCTCCAGGCCTTCTCGAGGCGGCGGCAGGTGCGCCTGGACTTTCGAAGTTCGGTGGTAAACCATCTGGCTTTCTTGGCGTGTGTGTTGTTGTTCTTCTTGAGGGGGGCTATGGTGTTGGCGCTGTCGGTGATCCATCTGTGCAGAGTTCGGGCTCTGGTGTTGGGGTGGTCGTCTTCCGCGGTGGTTGGGGTGGAGTTGCAGAGTGAGGAGGTGAGCTGGTCGTCGGTGATTTTGGTCCAGTTTCTCCGTGGGAGCAGGTGATGGTGTCTGTGGGTGGTGGGTGTTCTGAAGGTGAAGTGGATGCATCGATGGTCTTTCCACGGGAGTTCGGTGGTGTGGCTGAAAGTGATGGAGTTTCCTGTTGTGAAGAGGGGGTCGAGGGTGTGTCCAGCTGAGTGCGTGGGTTCGGTCACGATCTGGCGCAGTCTAGTGTTGTGGAGGTTGTCCAGGAGGGATGCGGTGTTAGGGTCTAGTTGGTTGTCGAGGTGGAAGTTGAGGTCTCCCAGCAGGGTGTAGTTGGTGGATGCGATGGCTTGCGGGGAGATGATGTCCGTGAAGGAGTTGGTGAATGGTCCGCAGGGTCCAGGGGGTCGGTAGATGAGGGTTCCCCGGAGGGTGGTGGTAGGGTTGGCCTGTATCTTGAAGTGAAGGTGTTCCATCAGGTCTGTGGGCTCGTCGGGGAGTGTGCTCAGGCGGAGGATTTGTGGACAATGGCGATTCCTCCTCCCGGGCGGGTGGGGCGGTCCTTCCGGGAGATCTTGTATCCTTGGGGAATGGCGATCGGGATGTCCGGTCCCGAGGTGGTGTTGGTCCAGGTTTCGGTGAGGAATGCTACGTCCGGGGTGGTGCTGTCGAGGAGGTCCCAGATTTTGGTGGCGTGTTTGTGGAGTGATCGGACGTTGAGGAGGATGCATTGCAGGGTCTTCGGTTCGGTTCGGTTGAGTTCTTGCGGGCGGGTTGTGCTGGGTCCGTGTTCCTGGCGGTACTGCAAGTGTGCCGGCAGCGGTGACAGCTGAAGGGTCCGTGGGTGTCGGCTGGTGATGCTAGCTTGCAGTTGTTGTTGCGGCCTGGGTTGAGTGCGTGGAGTGCCGCTGGGTTGTATCGTTGGCGGTGCAGAGGTCCAGGGTTCCTGGCGCTGGTGGCAGTCGGGTCGCGGACGGGCGCAGACGGGCTTGCCTCTGGTGCGCGCCAGCGGCGTGGCCGCGCAGCAGCCGCCATTAAGTAGGGGTCGCGGAGGGCTGGACAGCTGGACAGCTGGGAGGCGGGAGCAGGGAGGGGAACTGGCTCGGGCTGGTCGCGCTGGGGGGGAGGGGCCGCCAGGGCCGCAGCAGTGGGAAAAACGGGGGAAAAGCAGGCAAAAGAGGAAAAGGAGTAAAAGGGTGAAAAGGAAAAGGAAAAAGGTATGAGGAGTACAAGGATGAGAAGAATAAAGGGTGAAACGGGGCAGAAAGCAGGAAAAAAGTGCTAAAGAGGGTGAAAGGGTGACAAAGCTGAAAGGTGAAAATGGAGCAGAAGGGGGCAGAAGCGGAGCGAGAGAAAGGAGTCAGAGGTCCACTGGACCACCAGGGATGAGGCGCAGGTATAATCTGCGGGTGGAGGAGGGCCTCGAACACCAACACTACGGGAGTGCAGGGCTCGGAGAGGCCTCACTTAATGGTGGAGCTGCGAGGTTGGGAGAGCAGTTTCACTGACAGTGAGTCAGTGGTCTTGCTCGCCTGTCCCCGCAGCGGCCGCCATTAAGTAGGGGTCGGGGAGGGCTGGACAGCTGGGAGGCGGGAGCGGGGAGGGGAACTGGCTCTGGCTGGTCGCGCTGGGGGTAGGGGCCGCAGGGGCAGCAGCAGCGGCTGGAAAAACGGGGGGAAAGCAGGCAAAAGAGGAAAAGCGCGGTCTTGTTCACAACAGTTACATATCGCCATTTTGTGCTTTAAATACCAATCCCCCCAATTAAAGTGACAGTGCATTGCAATTCATGAGCACCTATGAACAACAAAGTTTTGCATTCAAACACGATCAATAAAGTGTGCATTGCTTTTTTACTTTTTCGATCTCCTCAACTTTTTTTCCCTTTTTACTCTTTTTTTCTCTTTATTTTTACTTATTGTTCTTTGTATTCCAAACCATTAATGGTAGATCCCAATGCTTTGTTGCCTTGTACAGTGAACTCATTTCAACGCCCTGTTCACCCTCAGAAAACTATAAACTTACTACCCATATATCGAGTGTATCTATTTGTGACTGAATATCCTTCTCTAACCCAGTACATAAGTAAGACATACAGGATCTCTATTATAGATCTCGCACCCAAGTTAAATTGATCATCATGGGGCTGCCTGTTATGTCTTGATCTATCTCCGTGCCTCACCAGGGCCGTATTGCTGCAGCTCCCTGCTCATTCTATTAATGGTGCATATTCCCTTCCCCTGATTCCAAATTGCCCGGGGCATAAAGTGCCAAATGCATAGTGCAATGCTACAAATTTCTTACATAAATAAACCTTAAGGTAAAGGGCTCCATGCAAAGCTGCTCTGTACGACCCTGTATGGACAACTAGGTCCATATTACTAAAGTGCTATGTGCAAGGCCACCTAATCAGAACCTATGTAGATGGTTCAACTAGCTGATGATAAAGTGCCACATGCTTGATTACAATTCATCTCTCAATCAGGGCTAGTGCCCTTAAAATTACAACCAACTGATATTAAAGTGCAACATGCTTACTTATATTCTCTATCTCATATAGGGCAAGTGCCCTTACGGCATGGTGTGCATGATTTTCCAGTCCCTTCCCTACTGGTTTGATCTAGGATTTCAGTATAAAGTGCTCTGTGCTCAAAGTAAAACCATAATTACAAATATTCTTACATCCTACAGAAAACAGACTGGTTCTTAAATAAAATATAGGATAAAAAGATGAAAATTCTATCATTTATTACAGGTGCACATATAGGTCTTCCTCAATATTGAGTCCCAAGGGGGCCTTTGTGTTGAATCATAAAATATGTTTTGATTCTAATTGCCTCAAACATAGTTCCCTATTCCCTCCCCTGTTGCGGACTGGTACCTGATCGATAGCAAAATATTGCAGGTTTTCCAAATTATTGTTGTGTACTCGATCAAAGTGTCTTGCCACTGGATATCAAGGATTCTCGTTTACAATCGCCCTGATGTGCTGTAGGATCCTCAGATGAACACTCAAAACCGTGCTGCCTATATACATCTTCTGGCATGTACATTTAAGGACATACACTACATGGTTACTCTTACAATGCAAGGAATGTTGAATTGTCCATTGTTTATCTGTGCCTGGTATGTCAGTTGATCTAATATTCAGTCAATACCTAAACGCCTTGCACTTGTGACATTTTGTGAACCCTCCTCTGCCCTCCAGCCATGTGCCCCCCACCAACATCTCCGGGCTATTGACTACTAGATCGTCTCTTTTTGATCTGGCCCTACGGAAAGTCAGCAGCAGCTTTTTACTGATTTTTTGACCTATAACAGGATCACTACTTAGTAGGTGCCAATTCTTTTGTAGAATCTGTCTCACCTCCTTATGTCTGGTGTTAAAGTCTGTAATAAACCTTAGGTCGTGTCCCAAGCTTTTCTGCTTCTTCTCTGAAAATAGAAGTTTGTCCCTTTCCTTACAATTAGCTTTCTCTCTGGCTCCCCTTAATGTTTTGTTGTTGTACCCTCTAACTACAAATCTTTGTTCCAATTCTTGCTGTGCTGAATCTAATTCTACCTCCTGACTGCAGTTTCTACACATCCTCAAATTTTCTGCATAAGGGATACTATTCTTTAAATTAGTAGGGTGGAAGCTCTGGGCATGTAAAATCGTATTGCCTGCTGTGCTTTTTCTAAAGTTCTTCGTTTGTAGCTTGCCATCTTTTATATATACTTTATACTTTCAGATCTAAAGATTCTACATATATATATATATATATATACCTTTCAGTGTCGCCCTGCATCGAGAAACGCACTCCACCAGCTGTCAGGTTTCAAACCCTTTATTTTCAAAAACAGGAATGCAACTCCGACAATTCTGTCCATTTGCCTAATGCATTTCGGAGCCATCATGCTCCTTCCTCAGAGGCATATTGTCAGCACACCATTTTGGGTTTCCACAGTTCCCAGCGTCACTGCACCAATTTTTATAGACCTCTGGTGTGTCCATTTCGTTGAGGTGCACGCTGGGACTTGTGGTACGGTACCCGCTTGTTAGCCTCCAGTGGCTGTTGTGCTTCACAATTGATTTTATGGACTGCTTTTCACCCTCCAGTGGGCTTCGGGGTTGAATTTCTGTTTTCCAATTACGAAACAGCTGCGCCGTCCGATCCTGAACACTGCAGGTAAGACGATCCCCAGATCCTTAAGGGGCGGTGCAGTCTCTCCGCGGCTGGACCTGCCGCGTGTAATCTACCTTTCAGTGTCGCCCTGCATCGAGAAACGCACTCCACCAGCTGTCAGGTTTCAAACCCTTTATTTTCAAAAACAGGAATGCAACTCCGACAATTCTGTCCATTTGCCTAATGCATTTCGGAGCCATCATGCTCCTTCCTCAGAGGCATATTGTCAGCACACCATTTTGGGTTTCCACAGTTCCCAGCGTCACTGCACCAATTTTTATAGACCTCTGGTGTGTCCATTTCGTTGAGGTGCACGCTGGGACTTGTGGTACGGTACCCGCTTGTTAGCCTCCAGTGGCTGTTGTGCTTCACAATTGATTTTATGGACTGCTTTTCACCCTCCAGTGGGCTTCGGGGACACAAACAATTTTTTTTTTTTTTAAACGATCGGGCCCGCAGGCCCCGCCCCCTTCGTTCACCACTCTGCAAACGCGCCCTGGCGCGTTTGCCTAGGGGAACGAATTCCCTTGAATACTGGGGGTCCCTGGGGGCCAACTAGCCCACCAGGAACCTCCAGTATGCGCCAGGGGCTGCCTTGCAGAGAGGTGTACAGAGGCCACGCCCCTTTTTACACCTCTCTGCAACGCAGCTCTGTGGCGCTTTTTGGAGGTATATGGTGGGCTAGTTGGACTCCGGGGACCCTCAGGATTCAAGGGGACTTAATCCCCCAACTTAAAACGCGCCACGGGCGCGTTTGCACAGTGGTGAAGGGAGGGGCGAGGCTTCAGGTGACATGTGTGCAAACAGGCCCCGTGGCGCGTTTTAAGATGGGGAATTACATCCCTTGAATCCTGAGGGTCCCTGAGGCCAACTAGCCCAACAGGTACATCCAGAAAGCGCCACAGAGCTGCGTTGCAGAGAGGTGTAAAAGGGGTGTGGCCTCTCTACACGTCTCTGCAACGCAGCCCCTGGCTCATATTGGAGGTTCCTGGTGGGCTAGTTGGCCCCTAGGGACCCTCAGGATTCAAGGGGACTTAATCCCCCAACTTAAAACGCCCCACGGGGCGCGTTTGCACAGATGTCACCACAGGCCCCGCCCCCTCCCTTCACCATTGTGCAAATATTCTTCTAAAATCATCCGAAATACGAATTCCGATTTACTCACCTGTTATAAGGAGAGACCTCAGTGCTGCATCTTTCAGCCCAGTACTGGTCCTGAAAAGTAATTTTAACCGTACTTACCAGTAACTTGAATTTCCTTCCATAGGATATCATTGCCTGCTTTTTGCTGAAAAAGTTTCTAAGTGTTTGATTTTTGAAACATACAAATATTCCTCTAAAATCAGCCGAAATACGAATTCCGATTTACTCACCTGTTATAAGGAGAGACCTCAGTGCTGTATCTTTTAGCCCAGTACTGGTCCTGAAAAGTAATTTTAACCGTACTTACCAGTAACTTGAATTTCCTTCCATAGGCTAACATTGACTGGTTTCACTTGGAAATTATTCTAAGTGTGGAGTTTTGGAACTTTAAAATATTCCTCTAAAATAATCCGAAATACGAATTCCGATTTACTCACCTGTTATCAGGAGAGACCTCAGTGCTGCATCTTTCAGCCCAGTACTGGTCCTGAAAAGTAATTTTAACCGTACTTACCGGTAACTTGAATTTCCTTCCATAGGCTAACATTGACTGGTTTCTCTTGGAAATTCTTCTAAGTGTGGAGTTTTGGAACTTTATAATATTCCTCTAAAATCAACCAAAGTACGAATTCAAATTTACTCACCTGTTATCAGGAGAGAACCCAGTGCTGCATCTTTTAGCCCAGCACTGACCCTGAAAAGTAATTTTAACCGTACTTACCAGTAACTTATATTTTCTTCCATAGGAATCCATTGTCTGGTTTTCAGCAGAAAAGTTTCAAAGTGTCGATTTTCACAAACTACAAATATTCCTTAAAAATCGCCTGTATGACTTAAACGCATTCTTTCAACTCTTTACAGGAGATGCACCAGTGCTGGATCCAGGATCCAACACTGAGTAACAAAAAGTAACGATAACACTACTTACCTGCTAAGTGAATTTCCTTCCATAGGATAACATTGGTCATTCTATGAGAAAAAGTTTCTAAGTGTCAACTTTTAAAATACAATAATATTCCTTAAAAATCACGACTGTAACCAAAACGCTTTTACTCAACTGTTTACAGGAGATGTGCCAGGACTGAATCTAGGATCCAGTCCTGTGGTTAGAAAAGTAATCCATAAAGTAACTAATTGCATTTAACTAGAAATTCACATTGAGCTGAATGTTGCATTGTGTTTGAAAATGTGTTGCCCATTGCAACAACTGTAACTACTGTACTTAAAAGTCTATTGCCTATGTGCAAAGTATTTAAACAAAAGTAATTCATTCTGAGAAAGTATTTTTTGTAATGTAATGTATAATGTAATTACAATGTAATTTAAAAAATAAAATATGTTATAAAAAATTGTTTCTAAAAATGTAGTAAATCAGTATTAAAAAAATTTATATAACAATTAATACATTTAAAAATTGTCATTTACAAAACCTTTGAAATTCACTGAAAAAAACGTAGGTTTCAGACATGTTATAGTTACAAATTAGCATTTAAAAAACCTTTGAAATTCACTGAAAAAACCATAGGTTTCAGGGACGTTATAGTTACAAATTAGCATTTAAAAACCTTTGAAATTCACTGAAAAAACCATAGGTTTTAGGGACAGTTATAGTTAGTTGGACATTGCACTCGTACAAAACCCGTGAAATTCCCCGTTATAGTTAGTCCAGCTAACTATAACTCGCGCCCCGCAATGCACTGCTGATGACGTCACATATTACATCACTCATGACATGGTCAGTGACATCACTGATGACATCACTGATGACATCTCAAATGACATCACTGATGACATCACTGATGACATCATCCGTGTGATAATTTCATGCATCTTCTCACACCCTAATATAACCTTTGATACACCCACTCTAAATTACAGACTGCCATTCGCAAAACCATAGACACTCCAACACCAATAACTACATACCCACACACTGATTCTTAGGTCTACGCACACATCCACTCACTCACCCGTACAGTCACTCATACTTACGGTCACTCAGTACAGGACTATCATATGCACTCATACTCCTATATAGACACTCAAACACCGCCACTCATCCATAGAGGTACTCACACACCTAGTCAGTCATGCAAATAATTAAACACACTACCATTTACTCACCTACACAGTTATACACACACAAGCTCACTTACTCATACAAATACTAGCACATTCTTACGCTCTTATACAATCACTGATACAAGCACACACTCATCCATACAGCCACTATCACAATCAGTCACTCTCGCTTATAGCTATTTATATACTCCAACACACATATATACTGCCTTTCACATATGTAGTTACTCACACATGTACCACTGGGACATACATTCACTCACTAACACACTCTTACACACACTTACCCACCCATACAGTCTATCACAGATGCACTCTTGAAACCATCCACCCAGTGAATCACCCACTCACACATCTATGCACAGAGTCGCACACACCCCTCCCACACAAACACTCAGGCACCCATACAGATACTCACACAAGCATTCAATAACTCAAATAGACACTCATGTAGCTATTCACAAACACATGCAGCCACTTACACAGCAACAGACAGACGGATACAGACATTCACCCAGTTTAGTCACTAACCAATGCATTCAGTAAGATACGTTAAATCACTCACTTATACAGTCAGTCACGCACCTACTAAATCATCCATACAGACACTTACACACCCACTCATTCTTCAATACGTCTTTTCCTATATATATTAAAAATATTTAAACTTTACAGAAACACACAGTCACTGGATGATGTCATCAGTGATGTCATCAGTGATGTCATTTGAGATGTCATCAGTGATGTCATCAGTGATGTCACTGACCATGTCATGAGTGATGTAATATGTGACGTCATCAGCAGTGCATTGCGGGGCGCGAGTTATAGTTAGCTGGACTAACTATAACGGGGAATTTCACGGGTTTTGTACGAGTGCAATGTCCAACTAACTATAACTGTCCCTAAAACCTATGGTTTTTTCAGTGAATTTCAAAGGTTTTTTAAATGCTAATTTGTAACTATAACGTCCCTGAAACCTATGGTTTTTTCAGTGAATATATATATATATAAATATGCAGCTTATAATAGGGACTATAAAATGCCCAATTTACTTTGAATTAAATTAAATATAATTATTAAATTGAAAACATATCTGTAAAACAGAAAAAAGAGACCTAAGTGTAAACCACAGAATGTATTTGAAAGGAAAATGCAAGGGAATGAGAGGAATTTGTTAGCCAATAGGCTGGATTTAAAGCGTAACAGAGCAAAACTGGCACTGTGCCTTTAAGACCTCACAGGACCCCCAGTCTTCTATTTCGCTTGAGGATAGGGAGGCACATTGTATTTTATGCCAAATGGGGGTTGCAGAAGATTTGCCACATGTTTTGTTCTTCTGTCCTGCATATTATGGCCCTAGAATAAAGTGGATAAAACCTCTAGGCAGGTATTTTAATGTTAGGAGAATGAAGGATATGTTGAGAATTTTAAAAACAGACAATTCCCGCCTAATAGTATTTGGTGTTAGTCGTTTTCTATTGGCCATAAACTTCATCAGGAAAAAGAAGGGGCAAAGATTATAGTCCGCACACGAGTTGGGTTAGAGGAATCCTTATTTTTTAGTAATGACGTGGGTCTGGGTTAGAGAAATGGTGTTTGGACACCACTTTAAATTATTATTGTAGACCCGAAGCAATTAGTAAATTTAACCGATCAAAGGACTGATTGGTGGGGCTATAGGTGCGTTGCAGTAACCAAAGTAGAACTGCAACGGAGGTTTGAAAGCCCCTTTATTAAGAAATAAGGGGCATAAAAGGGAAATCATGTTCATTTGTGCAAATATTGCACTACTTTGATAACAGGAGTTTTACTGATTTCTTATGTCCGTAAATGAAGTGTACAATTTTAAGATTTGATAGATACATTGAATTCATAACTTACTGATTTTTTGTATGAATATTTTAGTCCAAGTTGGAATTTTTAAATAATTGCGATTTTGCACAATTGAGGTAACAGATGTTCCCCAAAGGAATGACCACGGGACGGGTTGGGAATAACCTCCCTATTTAGTTTTCCTAGTAACTCAAACTACACCCCTCTGAGAAGACCAACGAGCCAGGGAAACATATAACAGCCTTCTCTAAATCATACTGCCTGTAAGCACAAAAATGGTATACAGATGAACTGAAATGCATAATGGAAGAGTATAGTTTTAATGAATTGTATATATGTATATTGTATTTTAATGTGTTTTGTACTTTATTGGTCTTGTAGGCCGAAATAAAGTATATTGATGAATAGGGACTATAAAATGCTCAATTTACTTTGAATTAAATAAAATATAATTATTAAATTGAAAACATATCTGTAAAACAGAAAAAAGAGACCTAAGTGTAAACCACAGAATGTATTTGAAAGGAAAATGCAAGGGAATGAGAGGAAATTGTTAGCCAATAGGCTGCATTTAAAGCGTAACAGAGCAAAACTGGCACTGTGCCTTTAAGACCTCACAGGACCCCCTGTATCCCATCATGCCACACAGGTGACAGTTAGGTCAGTTCCTTTTTCTGGCGCCTTCAGTGAGGATCCTTGAGCGTTGAGCTCTCCTCGTTTTTGGCAAAAAATGATTTTCAAAAACGAATTTGGTTCACTTCACTCAACGGTTTCCTTTACTTAGGGGCCGATTCCGATCTCGGTCGGTAGGCCCAATATTCCGACCGAGTCCGATTCGTAGAGCCGATTTCCGACCGAATCGTACGCTTTCCGACCGACTCGGACACCTGCACGAACGAGCAAGTACGATGCGAATGTAAGCGTGTATTCCGACCGACCGGTTCCCGGATCCAAACCGCTCCGACCGACTCGTACGGACACGAATCGCACCATGCAATGGAGACGTTATCCGACCGAGCGAGGACGATGGACGCGTCGGACAGCCGGATCGAGTCGGAGCGTCCGGCTCGAAAAAGCTCTCGGAGCCGGACTTAGGGGGTTTGTGCCGGACCCCCCTGCACCCGTAGCCGTACGAGTCGAATACAGGGGGGACCCAAGGGTCCCCCCTAAACGTGCATGTACGGTGTGAGTTGCACCGACGCGTACACGCTGTAGGGGGCGCACATGTTTGTGACGTACCCATTCAGTCAATGGGAGCCCGTGTACACGTCGTACGACTGGCTCCCATTGACTTCAATGGGAGTCCGACCGAATCGAGTCTGGCAGCATGCGGCCGCATCGTACTCGCTCGGTCGGACTGCAGGAGTCCGGCTCGGTCGGAAATCTCTCCGGATCCGGCTCGGTCGGAGAGTTTTCCGACCCAGATCGGAATCGGCCCCTTAGTGTGAAAAGCACTATTTTTCTGACAGAAATTTGTATTTCTTCCTGTCAAAAATGCCTTCCTTTTGTCAAGTGCCTTTCTTGTGGCAAAAAGAAGGCAGTGACTGACCCACACTCAGTGTACATCCTCTGTCTCCCTGACACACATTTTCCTTAGACGTGTCATCATTACAAGAAGCTGTCTAAAAGACTTTTAAAGGACGTGGATAAAATTCAACTGCATGACTTGCAGGAGAGAGGAAAGGCTGGTTCATCAGGGGGATTTGAACCATCTACCTCCAAGAAGACCTCTCTCTCAAAGACAGCTCCCAGAGTAAGATCCCCAGAGAAGCAAGAAAAGCGATGGACAAGATCTCCATCAAGAGGTAGGAAAATTCCTGTCTGATCACAGTCAGCGTCAAGATTGACATCGAAAGTGCCTTCAGCTACAATGGCACACATCGCCTATGAGAGCTCCGTTGGCGTCGAAGCATCAGCGACTGATGTCGAGGCACTCAACACCTGCAGGGGCTCCGTCGAAGGTGACACACCACCACTCAACGTCGAGACATGCTTCAATGAGAAGGACTCTGTCGAAGGCCGCACACCACCATTCGACGTTAAGACATGCTTCGCCGGCAAAAACATTGACTCCTCCTAAACTGAGAAAAATCCTAACTTTAAGACTTTTCGGTATTCACAGAAGGCATTTAGGAGTCCTAAAGTTAGGACTGCTAACTTCTGTGAATACCGAAATGAGTAAGTTCATTCTGTGAATACCAAAATGAGTAAGTGTATTCTGTGAATACCAAAAAGTACTAACTTTACGTTTTTGACGTAAGTTAGTTCTGTGAATCAGGCCCAAGATACGCCTCACCGCCGATGACTCCGTCAATGGAATCTCGTCGGCATTGAGACATACTACGCCTACAAGGCCTCAATTGATGGCAGCACATTGCCACTCTACGGATTCGCCTACGGCTTTGATGACGAAACACTGTCATTTGACGTTGAGGAAGCAGCCTAGCCCGTTACTGAGAATCCACACCCCGCCAACGTCAAAACATCAGTTGACGTTCAGGTATCTGTTACCCACAGACATGGGGCGAGCATCATCTAAACGCCCAGCGCTAAGTCTCCTTCAGACTTAGCTTTTTCGGAGGTGCCGATGTTGCCTGATCAGCCAGAGGATCCTGAGACCCCGATTAACCTCTCACCGCGCTGGCTAGCAAGCCTCCGTAAGAAGACTGTCCATCACAGTCCAGACTCAGAGTATTCACAGATTTACTGTCCGTCAAGGTCGGCTCCACAGACACCATCTCCAAAGTCAATCCCACAGGCTTTTCCTGCAGCTCCTCCAGCTCGTCCATGCCAACACACTGCACCTAGGTCTCCAAGAAACTTTATGTCACCTACAAGGAATAGATCTTGACGCAAAACCAGAACTAGATCCTCCTCGCCATCTCGGAGGTAACGCCGTTGATAATCACGACATCACAGACGTATATCTCTCACCTGATCTAATTCTACAAGATCTTCAGTGAGAGATTACTCACCCACACTTACTGGCACTCCACCGGCGATAGTATCCCCAATAGACGATCTGACCTCTATCAATGAGGTGTTGGTCAGGGGCACATCTAAATTCAACATAGACATCCCGGCACCTACAACATCCTCGTCAGTCATCTTTGAGACGTTGCACCATGGGGCAGCGTCAAGGCCACTGCTACCTCTTGTCCCAGGCTTTCCGGAACCGACCATGGAACTCTTTCTCACTCCGGCCTCTCTGAGAGCAGCCCATTTTCGGATCCTGAAAAAGTATAAGGCCCAAAACCAGGACCCGTTATTTGTAAGGACTGACTCAGTCATACTAGCGGCTGCTTGGAAGACTCACTCAATCGTAACTTCTTCATCCACGCCCCCAGATAAGGACAGTAAGCAGGTGGGTGCAACAGGGAAGAAGATGTGTGGCACTTTCGCCTCTGTCATGAAGGTGGCCGGCGCCTTTGCATTGCTGGGCATATATGATAGGGCACTTTGGGACTCTCTCTCTAGCTTCACTGAGAAACTACAAAAGGAGGACAAGCAGGAATTGAAGGCGGCCTAGTAGCAAACCAGGTAATTAGCGCGGCTGCTGATGCATCAGATCTATCTGGACTTGGATATTCCCATAGCATCTGTGCCAGAAGATCATCTTGGCTTCGCCTCACAGGCCTGAAACCGGAGGCCCAGCAAAGGATCCTCAATCTTTCTTTTACTGGTAATTTTCTGTTTGGCTTGCATGAGGACGACGAGATGGCCAAAATGCAGACAGAGCTTGGTACGCTCAAAGCTGTAGAGCTAGAGAAATGCAAGGAATATCGGTGCAGATACAGGACCTATGATAGGCGTTGCTATCAACAGAGGGTTCAGACTCCTCAGTGGATGCCTCATCAACAGCATCAGGCCAGATTGCAGTTTCATTCCTGCAGACCAGCTAGCGGAAGAGGAGTTCATTGTCGGCCAGCAGCCTCTTCCAAAACACCAGCCAAGCAATGAGCCCTCACTTCCCCCCCCTCCATTACCCGCTTCGGTTTTGGGGAAGTATTTTTAAACCCCTGAACGAGTGGTACAAAATTACAAGGCACAAGTGGGTCTTTAATATTGTTCAAAATGGTTTCTCACTCAGATTCAAGTCCCCTCTTCCTGCTGTCCCACCAAGGAAAACATCTTGTCATCAGCAAGTCTTATTGCAAAATGAAGTAGCTAGTCTGCTCCTAAGGAAACTATAGAGGAGGTCCTATTCTCCCAAAGGGGACTAGGTATTATTCTTGCTACTTCCTGGTGAGGAAAAAAGGTCCAACCAAGAATATAGACCCATTCTGGACTTAAGGCTTCTGAGCAAGTTCATACACAAAGAAAAATTCAGGCTGCTTGCCCATCGCCAGATCTACCCCCAACTCCATCAGGGGGACTGTATGTGTTCCATCGATCTCCAGGATGCCTACTTCCACATTCCTATCGACCTTAAAAATCGGACGTTTCTGTGCTTCAAAGTGACATCCAAACACTACCAGTTCAAAGTACTTCTGTTCGGGCCAAATCAGCACCTCACACATTCTCGAAATGCATGGCAGTAGTAGCAGCATCCCTGCACAGGAGGAAAATATTTGTCTACCCACACTTAGACGACTGGCTTTTCAAAGCTCCTCCCCATCACAAAAGTAGGAACGTTTTCAGATCTGCCTCGAAACCCTGCAAAATCTGGGCCTACAGGTCAATTTCAAGAAGTCTATGCAATTACCAACTCAAAAAATACACTACCTGGGGGCAACTCTAGACTCAAAAGATGCAAGAGTGTGTCCTTCGGAGGAGAGATTATACTCAATCAATGCTAAATGTTACACTCTCCTCCACACTCCTCATCCAATGTCCAGAAAGGTGGCGTCTCTGCTAGGATCGATGGCCTCTTGCATCTTCATCGTCCCCAATGCCAGATCGCACATGAGGCCTCTACAACAAGCTCTGGAAGATCAGTGGTCTCAGTTCTTGGACCACTGAGAGGACAAACTGATTCTGTCACAAGATGAGAAAAAGTCGCTCCCATGGTGGATGCAGCACCAACAATTACTGGTTGGAGTTCTCTTTCACCCGGAACTTTCCACACAGACTCTCATCACTGATGCTTTCCTCCAGGGTTGGGGCTCATATGGACCCTCTACAAACTCAAGGCCTGTGGTCGGACAATTAGCTGCAGTACCACATCAACTTGCTGTGACTGAGGGTAGTCCATCTAGATTCCAAGTCTTGTTATCCATCCATAAAGACAAGCTCTCTCCTAATACAAACGGACAACATGACTAAATTGCATTATTTGAACAAGCAAGGGGGAACTAATTCTTGTCTCTTATCTCTGGAAGCGCAAGCCATCTAGAAATGGATAATTGCCAGGGACCTGACAATCTCCAACATTCACCTGCAAGGAACACTAAAGACCCAAGAAGACTCTCTCAGTCCAAATTTATCCAAAGCTCGCAAATGGATTCTAAATGAAGACGTCACACAAACCATCTTTTGGGAATAGGGGCAGCCACAAATCAACATGTTTGCAGACGAAAACAAAAATTGCCAAGACTACGCATCCAGGTTCTCCCGACCAGGATCAAAGGGGCATTCCCTTTTTAAAAAACTGGTCCTGGTGATTTCTCTACGCATTTCCTCCAGTTCTGTTAAACAGTTTGTAGTAATCAACAAACTGGCTGACGAGGGGTGATGCCCCGATACCGGTCCCAGGATGCTTGTTTCCGGTCCAGGGAGGACCTGGATTGGCAGTTCGGTCTGGACTGTTCCCATGAAGCACAGGGTCAAGACTGATTTGCATATGGCTGGTTCTAAACTGCGGTGGCATTGTGAGCAAAAGAACAATGGATTTAACTGAGATCTATTGACGCGGGAGAATGTTTGAATTGTTCTGCATTCCGTCTATCATCTGTGTGTCTTTTAGTTTTCTCTGTTATGCATCAAATGTAGCCTATTGGCTAACAATGCCTCTCATTCCCTGCATTTTTCTTTCAAATAAAGGCTGTGGTTTAGACTGTATGGTCGCTTCTTTCTGTTTAACAGAAATGTTTAAAGTTGTGATATATTTTTAAATGAAAATTCTATGTAATTTGGGCATTTTATACTCCCTATTATAGGCTGCATATAAATATATACACACCCATATTTAATTAAAAGTACTACGTACATTAATGTTTTGATATGTATATATATATATAAAATATATTTATTATCTGCTGTGGTGTCCTCGCACGTGGGTGGGACTATTCATTGCTTATGACTTTGATAGGGATTCCCCTGGAAGAGAACTAGGATTACAGGTAGGCAATTTATCCTTCCTAGTTGCAGAGGAAAGGTGCGTCCTAATATTGGACTTCAGGCAAAGGATTTCATACATTATTAAGCAGGTACTTTGTTCTCAGGATATGCAATAATGAGGAACAAGCAAGATGAAACATTTTAATGCAGAATATATTTGAGAATACTCTCAAAATACTGTTGCATTGAATTCAGCTGCTCTCACAGTTTATTCAAGCACTATAATCGAAACATTGTGTAAACAATAGCCTGAGGCAGTTAGGATGTACTTGGTTAGGTACAACATGGTGAGAAGCCTCATGGGAACGCTCACCAACTTATAGTGAGACGCTTGCAATTCTTTATTTAGAGCCAAGAAATAACAACAACAATGATCAAGTGGTGTAGTGCAACATCATTTCAAGAGGGAAGACTATACATCTTTGGGTATGTTAGTGCAAGTTCAATTTCAAGCAGTTTGGAGGTGTGAAAGATAAAACAAGGTTCACAATCCCACCCCTCTGATTATTTCTAAATCATCACATCTACATCTTTATTCGAACACTCATTAGCTTGGGGTTCTTCTCTTTCTATTCTCTCAAATCTTTCATAGTATTGTAGAGTTCACTTTACATCTCAGTTAAAAGCAATTTCAGTTTTCCTCCACCTTTATTTCCTAATAATTCACCTTACTTAGCCAATTCTCTTCCAGTAGATCCAAATACTGAACCTATTCCTTCCCAGGCATCTGTCTCTTCTAATTTGGTTAGTTCATGCATGATATTCGTAATGTTAGCAACTTAACTATTAATCTGATTATCTATTTTGGGGATGTATGCACAACATTTCCTTGCATGAATGACCTTGCAGACTCCGCCTTCCTTAGCAAGCAGCAAATCTAATGCAAGGCGGTTCTGCGTGATTATAGCTCTCATAGCAAGCAATTCTTTATTTATTTACACTTAGTGCTCCTGCTGGATTAGTAGCAAGCCGCTTTACTATTGTTGATAGCTTTCTAATCTTAACATCTTTCGATGCAACTCTTATAGAAGGTATAAGTGCTCCAAAGATATCACTAAGTATCTGCTTAAAGCTCTTCTTACTTTGTTTAATGTAGCAATCCTGGGGCGAGCCTAACTCATTAGTATGATAGATTCTGGATTAAGACTAAAGCTGCATAACAACAACCTACCCAGTTGTGCAGCAACTGGAAATAAGCCGACTTACCACACACATAATAGACGCATTTGATACTCACCTCTTATTCAGCAACAGTCCTGTCTTTAACCAAATAACTATGCTCACATTCAATCCATCTCAATACACATAAAGTTCCCTTTCTAGCAATGTCAATGCTTGGTCTTGAGGATGTTTTTTAAAATGTATTTTTATATATAGCGCAAACTTGACCCAAAGGTATCCGTGCGCTTTACATGAGCACCAGTTGCGATAAAGACTGACACATTCATTTTGTTAGGCACGGGGAGATTAAGGGATTTGCCCAGAATCACAGGATTTTCAGCGTCCCTTCCAAGATTCGAACCTGATTCCCTAGCTTCGAGGTTGACCATTCTAGCCGTTAGGCCACATCCCCTCCCCTAAAATCTCTTTTCCCTTTCCAATAACATGTTCAGACCTAACTTTCTTTTCCTCTTTCACTTCATCTGATCTTATCTTCTCGTTCAACTCATCTACAAAATCTCTTTAATCCTACAGGTTTCATCATTCATGCTTTGATTAGTAACTCTTGAGTTAGGCACAGGAGTAATGAATTTCATCATATACTCATGCTGATCCCTTGATCTAAAAGCCTTGGAAAAACGATAAACATGTTTAGTAGCACACAAATACATATTTGCATCAGTCACAATTGGTACATTTTCTAAAGGCCTGTCATAATCAGAATAGAACAACTTGATGGAATTCTGTTGACAATATAGATTCAGAAAGACGGAGCTGAAAAAGGAGTATGACAGGGGCAAATTAAAATATGCCACCCCTTCAGCCGTGGAGACTGGAACACAGGAGCAAGTGAAAAAGTTTGCTACCTGCATAACTTGCTTATATTCAGCTAACATCTGGAAGTACACATTATAAATATACACACTCATAATGCTGGATATATACATTCTTGTCTTTCCGCTCTGGTTTACTATCCATCAATCTAACTGTGATTTGTGCCAGAGTACGCGGGATCTATCCACCCGCAAATAGATGTCTAATAGCCACCCAATCTTAGAAAAGGAACAGCAACAACCAGAGCTACAAGAATGAATTTGCAGCATTGTTGAGCCATGTTAGCTTAAATCAAATCAAGGAAATAAATTTAAATTTCAAGTTGAAGCAGTTACTCCTCTAATCTCTACCCCATTGTCACTAACCTATCTCCAAATCTACAGTGCTTTTTTTTAATCTGCATCAGCTGGATGCCTAAGGCTCTAAAATCCTCTGACCAGTACCCTAGCTCTCTAGTCGTCCTCCTTTTGCCAGTGATTCGAGTTAGTGAGTTCCTTTTGCAATTGTCCTGAAATCAAGGAGGTTTGTCAGTGTCGGTCAGACAGTCCTCAGATTCTACACCGATTTTTGCAAGATAGGTCCAATCTGGACCTGTGTACTTTCGATTGACCTTTTTCTCTCTATTGTTTAATTTGGAATTTGTTAAATGTATGCTTTCATCCACAAAGTCAGGTTGTTCAGCATGTTCTAGTTCTTATAACTTGCTAACTATCCCTTATTGTCTCTGGTCTTTTTCTAGTTGTCAGCAGTCTCTTTTGGCTTGTCTTAGTCTTTGGCCAGCATTCCTCAATAGAGCCCTGATCCTGAGAGGTGCTTGTGATCTCTGGCTCAGATGGGTCTGATTCACTCTCAGACGTGGGATCTTCTCTGTCTGTCCCAATCTCTGATTCCGCAACTTGTCCTTGAGCAGGTTTGATTAAGCTCTCCACAAGTTTTCGCTGTCTCTGTGAATGTGTATTCTTAGCCTCTTGGTCAGAACTTCAGCTGCCGCTGGAATGACACCACCTTCACCTGGCTCATGTTCCTGTTGATGCCTCGTTTTGGGAGACTGTGAGCCCTCAGACTGGTCTTCCCCTTCTTCGGAGGCCTCAGAAATTTCGAACCTAGGGTGACTTGAGGAATTAGTGGATGTTGGTTCCGCTTCTTCCTCTTCTCGTCTCACCCTTTTGGTATGTGAGGCATGGATCCTTCAAGATGGTGGGGACTGAGAGGTGGCCTTTACTTCGCCTCCCCCACCTAAGGGGTGGGGTTGGCAAAGGTGGGCACACCTCCCTTCCTGGCTCGCTTTTCCCACCGGTTCTCGTGGCCAAAATGGGGGTCAGAGCTGGTGGGAGCCATTTGCTGATAGCAGCACAAGGCTGGGGGCAGCTAACAAAGGTGACAGGCCTTTGAAGCTCCCTCTTCGAGGACCCTGCCCATCCAGGGTGAGGAGACATGACACCTCCGCCCAGGATGTGCTTTGTTTCCATACCCAGAGAGCAAAGGCTCTCTGCCCAGGAGTCCAGAAAACTGTCTGGTGGTGGCAGATGGCTGGGAGGCAGTCAGGAATCACACCTGGGTTGGTCGTTTATCAGGGGGCATCTCTAAGATGCCCTCTGAGTGCATTTTTCATTAAATCCCACACTGGCATCATTGTGGGTTTAATGTGCTGGGAAGTTTGATACCAAACTTCCCATACTTCAGTAAAGCCATTATGGAGCTGTGGAGTTCGTGTTGACAAACTCTCAGCCCATGTACTCAAAATGGCCCCACTGCACATACACTATCTGTGAATGGCAGCACGGAGGACCTTGTAACACATGTGCAAAGTCTTCAGAAATCAGTAGAGCTGGTGGGGATGGTTCAAGCATATGAATCTATAAATATGCCAATAATGGAGAGCTACACTTACAGGTAAGCCATTTTTTCTTTTCTTAGTGTACACAGGCATCAAGCGCTGATAAATTCTGTGTTGCGTTTATCTAGAAACATAAGTAGGGAGAGGTGTTGATTCTTAATGTTGTTTCTCTTTCTGTGCTTTAGGTCGTTCGAGTGAAAATATTGGAAGATATGTGTTACCTGTTCTTTCTACCATTGATGTTTTGTTTGTGGTTGATATCATTTTTCGACTCCGTATTCAAGTTCCTTCTGCAGATGGTAAAGTGTTATTTTAGTCTGAGGACAGTTTTTTCTTTTATTGAATTCCACATATTCGGATCATTTGAGGTAACTACCTGTTTTATTCTTTAGGAAATATGTCGGATTTTAGAAGCATTTTCCACAATTATGTTAGTTCCTGGGAAATTTACTTTGACATTTTATCAGTCTTACCTTTGGAGCTTTTTGCTTTTGTGAGGTCTCCCGATTTTGATTGGTCGATTTTTGGCTTTTTGAGAATAAATCGTTTACTATGGATTCGAAAGGTAAGGTTTAAACAAGTATATGTCTACTTTCATTTTCAGTGTTTTTCGCAACTTCAAAAATTGATTTATAGAATGGAAACATTATTACCTCAAAATGCCTTTCATAAACATGATTTGACATATTGCTTAAAACATATGCCTGAGGTTTCGAAGTATTGCAGATAACTAGCAAATTTTAGTATGTCCAACTGCATTACAGTAGTATTCATTATGTCATCCTTAAAAGTATGAGTTGTTCTACAAATATACTCATCACTCTCAAGGTTACGCTGATCTTGGTGCCAGGTACAATAAAGAACTTTCAAATTTGGTTGGGTGGAGATCATTCAGGTATTACAAAAATAGTTTGAACAGTATCACTTTTTAACTTTTAAGGATGCATAACATTTCATTTGAAAACATTTAGTTACAAAAATCTAAATTCAAACTTACAATTAGCAGGGCTTGTAGCTAGCACCCGAATCGACTGGAGTTAGAATACAGAATCTGCCTCGTTAGAGTAACTGCAAGATTATTAGGTGGAATTTCCATCACCACAGTATTTTAGCGCTCGACCATCCACCAGACCTTATATGACTCCTTTCTTGTTTGGTTTTATGTAGTTGATTGTAAAACCTCAGAATGATTACGTTTTGAGTCAACAGCACAAGAGCGATGTGGGCAGTAAAGTGCTTTTAGTACAGTGTGAGTGGTCCTGTGTGAGGGCTGCACTGTGAGTACAGTAAGAGCGGATCAGTAAATTGTGGGGCTTTTTGAGCAGTAGAGCATGACTGTAGGAGAGGAGCTAGAGTGTGAGAAGTGCAGTGTTAGAACTCTCAAATATGTGCAGTACAATGTGAAAATTGCACTGTGAGCTATACAGGGTGAGTGCAGTTTACGTACTGTGGTGTGACTGCCACGTGAGCTGTTTATTTTGAATGAAGTATAGGTACTTCAGAATGAGGGTAGTGTGAGTAGGGCAATGTGAGTTCTGTGAGAATGCAGTGTCTGCTCTACAGTCACAATGGTGCAGTGAATGCAGCTGTCAAGGAATCAACAAAATGCTAGCGTATTTCTGATGGCTACTCCTACCCGCAAATTCCTCTGCAGACTGGATCCAGAAATTTCACAATAGCACTCCTGCACTATTAGTTGGCGTCATGGCTTCCAGGCAAATTGCTTTAGAGTTTGAGAGCCTTATGTTCTTCCGGTTTGGACCACTGTCACCTGTGGCAGAGGCCACTCCCTGGCAGGGCCATTGTATTATCAGCCTTTACACCTCATTTTTGTTATTTGCCCTCTCCTCTCTATATGGTGGACTGTTATGTGCCAATGCTGACTGGTCCTTGGCATACTGCTTGCCAGTTTGGACTGCCTCCCCTTCTCTGCCTCCTATGCTCTTTTGGCTATTGGGTTAGGTTGTTCTACACCCATTTTTGTTGTCTATGAGAAGTTTAAGAACTTAGGGGCTGATTATGATGGCGGACGGACTTCAGTCCGTCCGCTATCGTTTCCTATTTGGGACCGCCCGCCTACAAGGCGGCAGTCCCACAGTAGGAATTAGGATGCGACCTCCACTGTGGCAGTCGCATTGCCTATTTTTTGTATTGCAGCGTGTGCTGCTGGCTGCAGCACACGCCGCAAGACAAATAGGGGTCACCACACATATCCCTGCACTACGTGGCAGGCATCATGCGGTGCCTGTCACATGGTGCAGGGACACGTAGGGGGGCATCATAGGTGCCCCCCAGTGCCCAAAGCCTAGGGGAATGGGGGGCCCTCTACGGACCCCCAATGTCCCTTTCCTCCAGCTTTTCCCTACTGCGGTGCCTGGTAGGCACCGCCACCAATGCAGGGATTGCAAGGCCCTCCACCGTACAGGCCTGTCGGATGCATGGCGGTCGGTGTTTCCGACCGCCATCACACCGCCCACCATCCTAATGTGGCGGGCGGTGAAGGTGGTCCCGATGGCGGAGAGACCGCCACCGACAGCTTGTTGTTGGTGGTCTTTCCACCATCGTAATGACCCCCTTAGTACTTGAAAACTGCTGCTTGCTGTTGTGGTACGTTCAGAAGGACATTGTGATGTATACTTCCCGATTTCTGCGGTGCCTTGGTGTGGTTTTGGTTAGTTCTGTTGCCTTTTATGATTATTGCCTTTAGTGTTGGTAGTAGGTACCTCTTAGGGTTCTGCTCCATGTGTAACATCTACTTTCACTAATGAAGGGTAGTGCATTCGGCCTGTGCGGTGGTTCTGTTCCTGGCAGGCACCATTGCTAGGTCATGATAGAGTGTTCAAGGTTGCTGGTACTTTAATAATCCAGTATTGGGGTATCTTTCATAGATTCACATGCTTGAATCATTCCCCGTCGTCGAAATGGGATTCCCATGGTAAAATAATCGAGCAGTGTTTAATAAATTCAATAGGCTATAATGGCCCTAAGTCATCCTATCAGTATCCTATCTATGTCCTTTTTAAAAAAGGACCTAATGTTGGAACACAGCCAATTAGCTGTCAGCACCCTCTAGAACACTCCCAGCAGAGGCAGATTCCCTCAGATTTTCACCGCACGTCGTGTGGAAAGGAGTCTCCCTGAGTGCTATTCAGTTTTTTCTCCGCTTCTAGAATTTCTTCAATCTGGACATCATGTCTGACAAGAGGGGTCTTTTCTGCCCATGTAAGACCTGTGGCAAGAAAAGAGTTCAGGTGGATGATCCACATAAAGAGTGCATTTATTGCCTCCACCCAAAGCATGAGGTGAGAGAATGCAAGATCTGCCGCACCTTTTCATCTAAAACCCTCAAGGACAGAGAGGGAAGGTTGTTGCTGTGGCTTCAAACCTCTAAGCACCAGACGATTTCATCTGATGAGGAGAGTGAGAAATCCTCCACATTTCATAAAAGGGCCAGATCTAAGGACAGTTCCTCAGGAGAAGGTAGGAACACCATAAACCTTCCCAGGACTCCAAGAGCTCTAAAACAGAAAAAAGAGCTAACCACTCCTCAGAACCTGTGTTGTCTGTGCCCTCTACGCCGTCTACAAAGGACGAAGATCGCCCAAGAGCCTCCTCTTCAGATCCTGTGAGGTGAAAATCTCATGAGAAACCATCGTCGATGACGTTTCCTCACTCGTCGACGACTATGAATGTAACATCATCAGCGCCGTCGGCGATGGCAACTGTGACGATGACGGCAATCTTGGCTCCTGTGTCGTCTACGAGGGTCTCAATTTTCAAAAGCCCGTAGACGCCCTTCCATCGGCAAAGGTTCCTTCGGCGAAGATCCCGTTGACGACTGTCTCGACGACGACCACACTTCCGTTATCGACGATTGCACCGTCGACGATGGCACCATCTACGAGAACACCGTCGACGAGAACATCGACGACGACTCCGTCGACGATGGAATTTGCCTTGCTGATTACGTCTGCACCGTCGATGAGGGTTACTCAGGTGACCAAGACTTTTCTGTGTCCAACCATGCCGGAATACAGTAAAGTTTCTCCTTTAATCCCGTCGCATCCACTAGAGGGCTATGTTGACGATGTTGAGGATGACGATGGTCTTTATAGTGTGGCTCACAGCCCATCGGAGCTGCATGTTAATGCCAGGACTAAGAGGATGATGAGGAGGAAGACTACCACGATCAGTCGCAATATTATCAGCAGGGCTATATGGCTCCACATCATCAATGCCATTCATATGGTTACCAGCCAGACCCGCGTCCCAAAGAAATGGCCCATCTGCCACCGTCTCTCATACAGGACTTGCAGGCTATTCTGGCAAATTACAGGCAGCGTTTTCTGCCACAAAAGGATCAGCCCGACAGGCCAGTACTCAAGTCAGATCCACCAGTTGTGCAGCCACCAATCACACCTGTAATTGTTCCTCACCCTGTGCCAACTGACCCTGGCATAGGGGATACGTCGTCTTCGGATGAAGACAGAGGGGAGGGTGAGTTGCCGGATACAATCTCTGCTCTGGACCCTTGGGAGGATTATGTCATACCAACACCCTCCCCTCCTCTGCACCTGCCATCAGACTCTCCTCCAGAAGATATTGGAGGATTCCATAATTTAATGGAGAGGGCAGCCAACAGATTTCATTTGACTATGACGGTCAAGCAGACTGAATGTTTCTTATATGATTTTAAAGAAGACACCAGAAAATCGTTAAATTCTATACCAATTATCGATTATATATGGCAGGAAGGCATCAAAATCATGAAGACACCAGCGACCATACCACCAGCGCTTCCTCGTACTGAAAAGAAGTATAAGGCTCCTGAGGAGTTTCTATCTTGCCTCATTGGACACCCCAAGCTGGACTCGGTCATCTCCCAAGCGTCACAAAGGCGATCCAAGAATCCTGCTACCCCAATCACTACTCCATCTGATAGGGAAGGGCGCAGAATGGACATTCTTGGAAAACGTTTCTCTTCGATGGCCACAGTTACAATCAGGGTAGCAAATGTATTGGCCAATATTGGCCGCTGTGACCGCCAGATGTGGTCAGATAGGGCAGGGTTAGTAGACCTTATACCAGAAGACAAAAGACAGGAATCAAGGAAGATACTTTTAGAAGGAGAACGCACAGCTTCAGAAACTATTGACTGTGCCCTTGATGTAGCCAATGTGGGCTTTAGACAACTGGCGGGGGCTTCCGTGCTCAGAAGACAAGGATGGCTGAAGGCAACCACGTTTAGACCGGAGGTGCAGACAAAAGTCTTAGATATGGCTTTCGGTGTTGATTCCCTCTTTGGAAAACATATTGATGAAGCACTATTGGCGATCAAGACTGATGCGAATACTGCAAAATCATTGGGTACGTTGCTATATAGAAAAATTACAATTTAGAGGGGCTAGAGGATGTGGCTTTACCTCTTACAAGGGAGGTTTACCTGAGAGCCCAGCAGTATCAGCATTATCAACCGCAGTACTGCCAGGGTTACAACCCTTCATCCTATCGTCAGTCATCAGTCATAATGCTGGTTTCTCTCACCAGGGGGGCCGCAAACGAATGCCTTCGCAAGGTTGTGACTCGAACAGGAAGCAATGATCACGTCCGGATACCAGCTAACCTCCCCTCGCAGCCTGTGGGTGTGAAGATTTCCAACTACGTGCACAAGTGGTGCAAGATAACAACAGATCTCTGGATGTTAGACCTTATCACCTTTGGTCACACTCTAGAATTCACTCAGCACCCGCCGACTACTCCGCCCTAAGGAGCCCTCCCCCTTCGTCTTCACTTACTACACAAAGAAGCTTTGGTCATGCTCGCTAAGGGAGCAATAGAAGAGGTCCTGATGGCGCAAAGGTGAAAGGGTTTCTATTCTCGTTTTTTCTTAATAAGAAAGAAATCAGGGGAATGAGACCTCAGGAATTTCAACAAGTTTCTCAAGAACAAACGTTCAGGATGGTAACACTCTCCGAGATTCTATGCCGTCTCAACGAAGGAGACTCCATGACCTCGCTGGACATGGAAGACGCATATTTTCATATCCCTATCCATCCGAAACATCGGAAATTCTCAAGGTTCACGATAGCTGTTACCCACTACCAATACAAAATACTTCCGTTCGGGCTCAAGTCGGCGCCAAGGATCTTTACCAAGTGCCTAGCACCTGTAGCAGAAGCCCAGCGATCTCAAGGTCTCCAGGTATTTCCATATCTGGACGACTGGCTGCTCCAAGCTCCAACAGCACAAAAGGCCAGTCAAACTACAAACACCTGCCTTCAGTTGTTCCAGACTCTAGGACTCACTGTAAACAAAGAAAAATCTTTGTTCCTCCCCAATCAAGTCCTATCCTTTCTGGAGGCGACCATAGATACCATCCAGTGCAAGGCCTTCCTATCACACGAAAGGCAAATTCGATTACAAAGACTGGCGAGGAGCATATCAAGAAAAAAGCCTGTTTCAGTACGAACATACAAATCGCTCCTGGGAATGTGTTCTTCAGCAATAGATCTAGTGCCTCTGGCCAGGCTGAGGATGAGGCATCTTCAAGAAGAACTACAGAAGCAATGGCTGCAAACCTCGGGATCTTTCGAGGATGTAGTACAGATCACAGCACTCATGGTGGAAACACTGCAATGGTGGTCTCATGCACCGAATCTCCTAAAGGGCCTGACTTTCCTCCAAACTATCCCAGACTTCATACTGAAAACGGACGCCTTGATGGACCGTTGGAGAGGCCGTCTGCAAGAGTTACAGATACAGGGCAAGTGGTCTTCTGCGCAGAAACATCAGCACATCAACAGGCTAAAGCTCAAAGCTATTTTCCTATCCCTCCAGGCTTTCTTGCCAAGGATAGCAGGTTCCTCAGTGCTGGTGCGTACGGACAATACCACCAGCATGTACTACCTCAACAAGCAAGTGGGAATCAACTCCATCACGCTATCACAGTTATAGGATTGGACGACACAGCACGGGATCTCACTCAGAGCCGAACATGTCCGAGGTCTGCACAATACACTGGCGGATACGTTAAGCAGATACTTCAGTCTTTTTTTCCAAATCCGTCTAGTCCGGCAGAGCAAGCATTACACACACTGGATGTTAAAATATGTTTAAAATTTTACCTGCATAAGACAAAGGATGTGAGAAAGACTGATCAGCTACTGGTAGATTAGGGACAGGGCAGAGAAGGAACAGCAGTAACTAAAGCTACTATCGCGAGATGGGTCTCCTCGGCGATAGAATTCTACCATGACAAGGCTAACAAGCCCTTAACAAGAACAACTAAGGCACACTCCACCAGGGCAGTTTCTACATCAGCAGCCCTGTTCACTGGAGTAACACTAGAAAAGATTTGCTGTGCTGCAACATGAAAAAGTTTCCACACCTTTATGCAGCAGTACTGTCTATAATCTACACAACGTGAAGATGCAGCTGTGGGCCAAGCGGTACTACGTCATCTCTTCAATTAAGGTGGGCCTCTTTTTTTCTGGTAAAAGAGGAATTTTATTTTCGCAAAACACTGGCAGTTTACCACCTACTTCAAGTAGGTGGTAAACCACTCGCAAACGGGACCCCTTACCCTTTGTGAGTGTGTGCGAAAATATTATTTAAGAGCAGGCGTTGTTCCCAGGGACCACTGCCTACCCTTAAAAAATGAAACTGAAAAATTTCATTTTTCGTTTTAAAATGCATACAGTTTCCCTTTAAGGAAAACGGGTTGCATTTAACAACAAAAAAAACTGCTTTATTAAAAAAGCAAAGCGATACCAAAGGGGATGATGGACGGAGCGCTTGAGCAAATCAAACACTCACCCCCAGTCAAGTGATCTGGGTTTAATCCATCAACATTCTTTAGCTCACTCCACCACCCCAGTTCAGACATGGACATATGCAAATCAGTCTGACCCTGTGCCTCATGGGAACAGTCCAGCCCGAACTGCCAAGCCATGTCTTCCCTGGACCGGAAACAAGTATCCTGGGACCGGTTTCTGGCTATTCAGCCGTCGTCAGCCAGGCTAGCTTGAATCCAGTGGCAAAGTGAGCAAGGGACCCACGTCTGGGCATACCCTGCCAACTTAGGGCGAACAAAGCGATACCAAAGGGGATGATGGACGGAGCGCTTGAGCAAATCAAACACTCACCCCCAGTCAAGTGATCTGGGTTTAATCCATCATCATTCTTTAGCTCACTCCACCACCCCAGTTCAGACATGGCCATATGCAAATCAGTCTGACCCTGTGCCTCATGGGAACAGTCCAGCCCGAACTGCCAAGCCATGTCTTCCCTGGACCGGAAACAAGTATCTTGGGACCGGAAACAAGTATCTTGGGACCGGTTTCTGGCTATTCAGCCGTCGTCAGCCAGGTCCTAGGATGCTTGTTTCCAGTCCAGGGAGGACCTGGCCTGGCAGTTCGGGCTGGACTGTTCCCATAGGGCACAGGGTCAAGACTGATTTGCATATGGCTGGGTTCAAACTGGAATGGCATGGTGAGCAAAAACGATGGATTTAGGCCCAGATCTCTGTACTGGGGTGAATGTATGACATTGTTCTGCATTCTGTCCATCAATTGTTGTTTTTGCATTTTTCACCCCGAGTGGGACGGGTATGCCCAGACGTGGGTCCCGTGCTCTCCATGCCGCTGGAGTCAAGCTATCCTGGCTGAAGAGGGGTAAAACCCCGAAACCGGTCCTAGGATGCTTGTTTCCAGTCCAGGGAGGACCTGGCCTGGCAGTTCGGGCTGGACTGTTCCCATAGGGCACAGGGTCAAGACTGATTTGCATATGGCTGGGTTCAAACTGGAATGGCATGGTGAGCAAAAACGATGGATTTAGGCCCAGATCTCTGTACTGGGGTGAATGTATGACATTGTTCTGCATTCTGTCCATCAATTGTTGTTTTTGCATTTTTCACCCCGAGTGGGACGGGTATGCCCAGACGTGGGTCCCGTGCTCTCCATGCCGCTGGAGTCAAGCTATCCTGGCTGAAGAGGGGTGAAACCCCGAAACCGGTCCTAGGATGCTTGTTTCCAGTCCAGGGAGGACCTGGCCTGGCAGTTCGGGCTGGACTGTTCCCATAGGGCACAGGGTCAAGACTGATTTTCATATGGCTGGGTTCAAACTGGAATGGCATGGTGAGCAAAAACGATGGATTTAGGCCCAGATCTCTGTACTGGGGTGAATGTATGACATTGTTCTGCATTCTGTCCATCAATTGTTGTTTTTGCATTTTTCACCCCGAGTGGGACGGGTATGCCCAGACGTGGGTCCCGTGCTCTCCATGCCGCTGGAGTCAAGCTATCCTGGCTGAAGAGGGGTGAAACCCCGAAACCGGTCCTAGGATGCTTGTTTCCAGTCCAGGGAGGACCTGGCCTGGCAGTTCGGGCTGGACTGTTCCCATAGGGCACAGGGTCAAGACTGATTTGCATATGGCTGGGTTCAAACTGGAATGGCATGGTGAGCAAAAACGATGGATTTAGGCCCAGATCTCTGTACTGGGGTGAATGTATGACATTGTTCTGCATTCTGTCCATCAATTGTTGTTTTTGCATTTTTCACCCCGAGTGGGACGGGTATGCCCAGACGTGGGTCCCGTGCTCTCCATGCCGCTGGAGTCAAGCTATCCTGGCTGAAGAGGGGTGAAACCCCGAAACCGGTCCTAGGATGCTTGTTTCCAGTCCAGGGAGGACCTGGCCTGGCAGTTCGGGCTGGACTGTTCCCATAGGGCACAGGGTCAAGACTGATTTGCATATGGCTGGGTTCAAACTGGAATGGCATGGTGAGCAAAAAACGATGGATTTAGGCCCAGATCTCTGTACTGGGGTGAATGTATGACATTGTTCTGCATTCTGTCCATCAATTGTTGTTTTTGCATTTTTCACCCCGAGTGGGACGGGTATGCCCAGACGTGGGGCCCGTGCTCTCCATGCCGCTGGAGTCAAGCTATCCTGGCTGAAGAGGGGTGAAACCCCGAAACCGGTCCTAGCATGCTTGTTTCCAGTCCAGGGAGGACCTGGCCTGGCAGTTCGGGCTGGACTGTTCCCATAGGGCACAGGGTCAAGACTGATTTGCATATGGCTGGGTTCAAACTGGAATGGCAAGGTGAGCAAAAAACGATGGATTTAGGCCCAGATCTCTGTACTATGGTGAATGTATGACATTGTTCTGCATTCTGTCCATCAATTGTTGTTTTTGCATTTTTCACCCCGAGTGGGACGGGTATGCCCAGACGTGGGGCCCGTGCTCTCCATGCCGCTGGAGTCAAGCTATCCTGGCTGAAGAGGGGTGAAACCCCGAAACCGGTCCTAGCATGCTTGTTTCCAGTCCAGGGAGGACCTGGCCTGGCAGTTCGGGCTGGACTGTTCCCATAGGGCACAGGGTCAAGACTGATTTGCATATGGCTGGGTTCAAACTGGAATGGCATGGTGAGCAAAAAACGATGGATTTAGGCCCAGATCTCTGTACTGGGGTGAATGTATGACATTGTTCTGCATTCTGTCCATCAATTGTTGTTTTTGCATTTTTCACCCCGAGTGGGACGGGTATGCCCAGACGTGGGTCCCGTGCTCTCCATGCCGCTGGAGTCAAGCTATCCTGGCTGAAGAGGGGTGAAACACCGAAACCGGTCCTAGGATGCTTGTTTCCAGTCCAGGGAGGACCTGGCCTGGCAGTTCGGGCTGGACTGTTCCCATAGGGCACAGGGTCAAGCCTGATTTGCATATGGCTGGGTTCAAACTGGAATGGCATGGTGAGCAAAAAACGATGGATTTAGGCCCAGATCTCTGTACTGGGGTGAATGTATGACATTGTTCTGCATTCTGTCCATCAATTGTTGTTTTTTCATTTTTCACCCCGAGTGGGACGGGTATGCCCAGACGTGGGTCCCGTGCTCTCCATGCCGCTGGAGTCAAGCTATCCTGGCTGAAGAGGGGTGAAACCCCGAAACCGGTCCTAGGATGCTTGTTTCCAGTCCAGGGAGGACCTGGCCTGGCAGTTCGGGCTGGACTGTTCCCATAGGGCACAGGGTCAAGACTGATTTGCATATGGCTGGGTTCAAACTGGAATGGCATGGTGAGCAAAAACGATGGATTTAGGCCCAGATCTCTGTACTGGGGTGAATGTATGACATTGTTCTGCATTCTGTCCATCAATTGTTGTTTTTGCATTATTAAAAAAGCAGTCACAGACATGGTGGTCTGCTGACCCCAGCAGGCCACCATGCCTGGGAGTGCTAGCCATTCCCAATTGGGTCGCAAATTGCGCTTGCCTTATGAATATTAATGAGGCATGCAATTTGCGACCCCCATTGGGAATCACAAACAGTGTCTGAGACACTGTTGTACATTCACTTTTGCGAGTTGCAAATTGCGAGTTGCAATTCGACACAATTTGCAACTCGCTAAAGTGAATAGTCGTACTTCTGGCTCTAAGTTACTTACCTGTAACTGCGGTTAACCAATATTGGTATCTTTCATAGATTCACATGCAACCCACCCTCCTCCCCGTAAAGATAGTTCTCTTTAGTTTATGGGATTCTTACTTCCTACTTGTGCTTAGAAAATCTGAGGGAATCTGCCTCTGCTGGGAGTGTTCTAGAGGGGGGTTGACAGCTGATTGGCTGTGTTCCAACATTAGGTCGTTTTTTAAAAAGGACATAGATCGGCTACTGATAGGATGGCTTAGGGCCATTATAGCCTATGGAATTTATTAAAAACTGCTTGATTATTTTACTGTGGGACTCCCATCTCGACGACAGGAAATGATTCAAGCATGTGAATCTATGAAGGATACCAATACTGGATAACCGCAGTTACAGGTAAGTAACTTATTTTCTTCTCTTTTGGTCTGTACCCTCATATAACCTTACCCTTTGCTCTGATATGGAGCTGGGTTCAGGCTTATTGCTTGGGTATTTGTGTGCAGATTGATGGTATCTTAGCAGTTGCCTGTGTCTCTTCTTCCTTCTTGTTATAGGCCGTCCCTCACCATCCTTGGTTTTGGGATTTTTCCCAGGTTCTGTGTCCTTCTTTTGGTACGGCGCTGTTGGCCTTTAAGCTATTTTGTTTAGCATTCTGTCGTTTTGGATTTGTGCTTCCTACTTCACTGTTTCTGTAGTCATGTTGGTAACCCTTTTTCTGGTCCTTGGCAAGGGTTTATCTTATTACGTCTGCCAGTGGTTAGTTGAGTTACATTGGTCCTATAGACTTTTTCTAGATGTAGTGATGCCCTTGTTTCACCAGCTTCTGGTACCTAATATTTTTGCTGGTGGTTGTGTGGGTTCCCTTTGTGACCTTGAAATAGTCTGGAGCACACCTGGAGAGTAACAACAACTAGTAAAATATGCAAATATATGTTCAGAGTTGTAGAGATGGATTTTGAAGTACTGTTTATTATATGCTTTGAAATGGAACTGTTTATGTTATTTTCACACAGGTTCCATATGTAAACCCAGACAATTTCATATTGATGGGTGCAAAACATATGTTACAGTCCCAGTGGCAGGAAGGCCAACAGTGTCAATTTACAGCCAAATAATTATATCTTAAGTGTCCAGTCGTGATGAGAAAAGAAATATCTGACACTTATTTCTTCAATAAGACTTTTTCTAGGCAATAATAGTTGATGAGAATGCAGAGCAGATGTTGATGGATGATGGTTCAATATATTGCTAAGAGAATTATGTAGCAAGTGTCTTTTCACTTTGGAAACCTTTTCAAACCTTGCCTTATCTGCTACACTTGATGTTTATTGAACTTAGAAGTGTTTTTAGAAGATTACTGATAAGAATTCTTCTAATGTGTTCACAAAATGCCATCTCTTTCTGTGAAATACCTGCCCTGTGGATTGAAGTCTGACTCTCACAATCTCTATATCATTTGTCTACCAAAGGGTCATCTTCCTGAATATTTCCATCACTCCTGGAAGATGTCCACGTGACCCCTAAAGGACAGACAGATGGTCAGGCTTCCTGGCTTGCAGATGCTTTGGGCCCATTTTAGGGAGATCTAAAGACATTGAGAAGCTTCAAAGGTGTAATGATTCACTGTACAGTTAGATCCTGGGCTTCCATTGCAAGTTACTAAATATATATCTTTGCCTTTAGGCATCCACTATGTCTTGCAAACATCAGTGCCCAGCCGAAATGACTTGTCAGAAAGGTGGAGTACAGTTTCTCTGTTTTCTGTTGTATCCTCTTCCCTGTTTTTACCACGGGCCCTCATATTCTTGTGCATAGATCATGGGTGGAGGCAGAGAGACAAGAGAGTGCATTGCTCCAGTTGGATCCAGAGCTCAAGGTTAGTGTTTCTGACATATTATCTAGTCCACGTTATCATTCAACCTGAGGGTTGAATCCTGGAACTACTCAACCTCAATTTTTAGATTTAAGGTCCAAAGTATATCTTGGCGGACGTGGAAAAATGACGGTTCGTGCTCCGTCTGAACTGTCCTGCAGCCTGATTTATATGTTGGCGGTTTGACGGACAAAAGTCCATCATGGCCCTGCCATCACCATTGCATGCAGACTCCTTCGTCGATGGAGTAAGAGCAGAATAGCGGCTGACTGCCCTCCTAATCACAATATTATTTTCCGTCGGCATTCCCATGGCGGCTAAACCTCTAAACCTGAGCTGGTGGTTTCAAGTCTTTACAAGGGGGTAAGCTATCTTTTAACAATCTCTTTTACTTGACGGCTCACAATGAACCTCATGTTGCAACATCCTACATACCTGCTCTTGGATATACATGACATCCCACCACGTCGGCACCAAAATAGGAGGTATGTGCACTTAAATGTATATTATTGTATGAAAATAAACCTCCTTTATTGTGGCTGTACCCATATGTAACTTAATCTGTTGAATATAAGAAAAATCTCAACTTTGAAATTTAAGTTTATATTTTTATGTCTGCAAAATTATTAAATGTGCCATGTTGAACTTTAACGTGACTTAAATAAAGTGTCCATAAGTTCAGGAACATTTTGGAAATATAAAATGTCCCACAGATTGCGAACGTGGTGTCATCGTGTGTCATCATGTCAGAAGTGCATACAAAATAAGTAATATAGATGACTACGTTTCGTTACTACAAAATAAATAATTTAAAAGCCAAGTAGCTCCAACATCTGTGAGACACTTACACCTTTAAGTGTCATATACACCTAATTGTAAAGTTTCATAATCAACTATCTAATCTTAAAAAATAATAGCAAATTTACACACGTCATGGTTTACCACAGCATTATTGAAATTGCACTAAATGTATTTTTTTTCTTTGCCCTCTCTGAAGGTTGACCTCAAAACGTTTTTGCCCTCACCTCTCCTGTTCTCTCAACATGCCTGTCATATTTTAGTGATATGTTTCCCTTATCTATGCAATCCAATTATGAAATAATTTGCAACACTCATTTCCCTTATGCCTATTTTCAAGGTCACCTTGACATTTACATGTCCAGGGAAATGAAAATCAAAGTAAGCAGGCCCTGTGCATCTGATGTTGCTTGCATCCTTACTGCACTATTTGTGGGAAGTACTGAAGCATTGATAATTAAATGGTCTTTTGCATGCCAATGCAGGCTATGTGCCGTCAAGTGTAGAAATATGTAACGTACATATCTGAAAGAAATACATAGTGATAGATTCCTTACCTTAGAATATCCCCAGGCGTCAGACTGGATCCGGAAAGTTTTCGTCAGCAGTACCCCTGCGCGTCGGTATGGGCGTCGTGCGGCTCCGCGTCCGTCGTTGGCGTCGTGGTTGCCGAGATGACGTCGCGGGCGCTACTTGGACACCGCCCATGCGCACTGACGTCAGTTCTTTCTTTTTCCTCGCCAGCAAGCGCAGATCCGGAGAGAGCGGTACCCCAGGTCTTTTTTGACTAAGTTTTTTTAGATCTTTTTCTCACTTTTTTTGAGTCGATCGACTCCTGGTGCAGTTAGGGATGCCCGGGTTTAAGTCCTGCGAGGACTGTCATCGGATGATGTCGGTGACGGACCCGCACCGCGTGTGTCTCTTCTGCCTGGGGCGCGAACACGACCCCAAGTTGTGCCCCGACTGCCGGTCCATGGCGCCGAAGTCTTTGCGAGAGCGGTCCCGAAAGCTGCTTGAAGCCCGGCAGTCGGCTCTGCGCCGTGAGAGGTCCCGGTCCAGAGGGAGGTCGAGGGACGGTGCGCGGAGTCATCATCGGCGATCGTCGGGATCGAAGTCTTCGCACTCGGGGTCAGGTAAGGCGAAGCACAAGAAGTCGAAGAAACGCTCATCGTTCTCCGACTTCCTCGCCGGTCGCGTGGACGCGGCTGAGGGTACGGGTGGTGCCACCCCCGCGGCTCCGGCGGAGTCCATGGAGTCGCCGCCCGACTACCCGATCTACCCGGGGTCGCCGGCGACTCCGGCCCAGATACAGGACTTCCTGTCGGCCATGGCTCGCCTCTTTGGGCCGCCGGGTCCCGCCGGTGCACCTTGGGCCCCGGCGGTCCCGCCTGGGTGTCCTCGCGTTTCCTCGCCGGCGGCTCCGGCCCCGGCGTCGCTGTCGGCTCCGGCGCCGCAGGACACCCTTGGATCCAGGCCTGGATCCCGGTCGACGCCGGTTGACCTTGTTACGCCTCCACCGACGTCGACTCCACCGGCACCGATCCTGACGACGCCCGCTCCTCGGGACGACGGCAACTTCAGATTCAGCCCCGAAGTGGACGCGGCGTCGGTCCGGCGTCGGTCGATGCCCTTCTCGACGCCGTTTGGGGATTTCTATCCCCATGTCCCTACTCCTTATTTTTGGCCTGTTGAACAGCCTGAGGAGCAATGGGAGGACTGGGAGGGGTCGGACGACCCTCTCGCTGCAGCCTGCGAGTCTGAACAGGACTGGGCTGAGGAATTGGGGGACGCCAGTGGTCTGGATACCTCACCAGACCTTGACATGCTGTCTCCTCCTACCGTGGCTACGGAGGAGGGAGACAGTTATGCAGTGGTGTTGCGTAGGGCGGCGGAGGCCCTACACCTCCAGCTCCCTACTGTGGCCGTCAGGACTAACCTCCTGACAGAGGTGCTTCAGCCAACAGCTACTTCTGCGGAGCCACTGCTGCCCTTTAATGAAGCCCTTTCAGACGTTCTTTTGGGCACTTGGTCCAGGCCCACCACAGGGGCTCCTGTGGATAGGTACATGGCCCGACGCCATCGCCCGGCTCCGGGTGACCCCATTTTCCTCTCCCAACATCCCACCCCTGAGAGCTTGGTTGTCCAAGCCTCTGCTTCCCCAACCGCCTTCCCTTCTGCACCACCGGTTAGAGAATCCAAGAAGCTGGATCAGTTTGGGAAGAAGATTTTCTCTTCCACCAGCTCTGCGCTGCGGTCCGTGAACACTGCATGCCTCTTGGGCCGTTATTCCCACTGCCTGTGGGATACGGTGGCGAACGTGCTGCCTCAGTGTCCGGAGGAGGCCCGGCTTGCTCTCGCCCAGGCTGTTGCAGAGGGGAGAGACGCAGCCAAGTTCATGATCCGTTGTGGTCTAGACACCGCCGACTCACTGGGCAGGTCCATTGCAACAACGGTGGCGGTTCGCCGCCACGCCTGGTTGAGAACCACTGGATTTTCAGGGGATGTCCAAAACACCCTTATGGACATGCCCTTTGATGGCCGTCGCCTCTTCGGCGACAAAGCGGACAGCGCGTTGGAGCGGTTTAAGGACTCACGGGCTACGGCCAAGTCCTTGGGACTCTCGGCAGTCCGCCCTCCTCCGCCTTCCGCTTTTCGCTCCTTTCGTGGCACAGGAAGGGGCGCCCGCAGCGTTCGCAACAGAGCCACAGGCCGGCGCAACAGTCATCCCAGCGCGGACGCGGTTTCCGCCGTGGCGGACAAAGGGGCCAGCGGGCGGGTCAGACCACCACCACCACCCCCGCCACCTCTGCCTCCAAACCTTCCTAGTCTGAACTTTCAGGCCCATCAAACGCCAGTGGGCGGCAGGCTCCGCCATCACCTCCCCCACTGGCACACCATCACTTCGGACAGGTGGGTTTTAGAGACAGTCCGAAGGGGCTACTCCCTCCCCTTCGAGACTACCCCCCCAGCCATGCCACCTCAATACCACCGCATGTCGGGGGATCACTTGGTGCTTCTTCAGCAGGAAGTTGCAGCCCTCTTGGCCAAGGGGGCCATCGAGCGCGTTCCGACGCACGAAGTAGGTCGTGGTTGTTATTCCCACTACTTTGTGGTGCCCAAGAAGGACAAAGGCCTGCGTCCTATCTTGGACCTCCGGAACATCGATCGCTTCCTCCGCAAAGAGAAGTTCAAGAGGCTCACTCTAGCTCAGGTCTTGTCTGCTCTCGACCCACAAGACTGGATGGTGGCGCTGGACTTGCAGGACGCCTATTCCCACATCCCCGTCCTGCCAGCCCACAGGCGTTACCTGCGGTTCATGGTAGGCCATGAGCACTTTCAGCTTACCGTGCTCCCTTTGGCCTTACCAGCGCCCTCGGGTGTTCACCAAGGTGATGGCGGTGGTCGCAGCTCATCTGCGCAGATCAGGGGTCTCAGTCTTCCCCTATCTCGACGACTGGTTGTTGAAGGCGGGCTCGCCCCAGACAGTCGTCTCCCACCTCCAGACTACGGCCGACCTCCTGCACTTGCTGGGGTTCTCCATCAATGTGCCGAAGTCGCACCTGATTCCCTCCCAGAAGCTCCTCTTTATCGGAGCGGTTCTGGACACAGCGCAGTTTCGGGTCTATCCTCCCGAACAGCGAGTCCGGGACATTCAGGCTCTGATTCCCATCTTTCAGCCCTTGTCCAGGGTTTCGGTCAGAGTGACTCTGAGGCTGGGCCTCATGGCCTCCTGCATCCTGCTGGTCAATCATGCCAGGTGGCGTATGCAGGCTCTGCAGTGGGACCTGAAGTTCCAGTGGGCGCAGCATCAGGGAAACCTGTCCGATCAAGTCCAGATCTCGGAGGGCACTGCACAACAATTGCAGTGGTGGCTCACGAACCGGCATTGGGTCGACGGCAGATCCCTCTCCCTTCCCCAACCGGAGTTCACAGTGGTGACGGATGCGTCCCTCCTGTGATGGGGCGGCCACATGGGAGAGGCGGAGATCAGAGGCCTCTGGTCTCCGGCGGAGTCCCGGCTCCATATCAACCTTTTGGAGCTGCGGGCGATCAGGCTTGCACTGAAGGCATTCCTTCCCTCTGTCAAGGGGAGAGTAGTGCAGGTGTTCACAGACAACACCACCGCCATGTGGTACTGCAACAAACAAGGCGGGGTGGGGTCGTGGACTCCCTGTCAGGAGGCTCTGCGTCTCTGGACATGGCTGGAACATCAGGGCATGTCCCTGGTGGTTCAACACATGGCAGGTTCTCTGAATGGCAGGGCGGACGAACTCAGCCGCAGGTGCATGCTCGATCACGAATGGCGTCTTCACTCGGAGGTGGCGCAAGGTCTCTTTCAGCAGTGGGGAGAGCCTTGGTTAGATCTATTCGCCACCGAAGAGAACGCGCAATGTCATCAGTTCTGCGCATTGGAATTTCCAAGGCGGCACTCGCTCAGCGACACTTTTCGTCGCGAGTGGAGTTGCGGTCTGTTGTACGCCTTTCCGCCTATACCACTTCTGCCTAGAGTGCTGAAGAAGATCAGGCGCGACCGGGCCCAAGTCATTCTTGTGGCTCCGGACTGGGCTCGAAGAGTATGGTATCCAGAGCTACTCAGTATGAGCATGGATCCCCCGATCAGACTGCTTCTTCAGGAGGATCTTCTGTCGCAGCAGCAAGGGACGGTCCTCCATCCGAACCTGTCCAGCCTCCACCTCTTTGCGTGGAGATTGAGCGGCGGCAGTTGATTCCCTTCGACTTGCCTCCTGAAGTTTGTGACGTTATTCTGGCAGCCAGGCGTCCCTCTACTAAAGTGGTATACGCCTGCAGGTGGAACAAATTTGTGGCATGGTGCACAGCAAAGGCTGTGGATCCCCTTTCTGCCCCTCTTTCTGAGGTTCTACTGTTCCTTCTTTCTTTGGCCCAGCAGGGCTCTGCTCTGGGCACTATCAAGGGCTACCTTTCTTCTATTTCGGCCTTTCTCAGGCTCCCTGATCAGCCCTCTCTTTTCAAGTCCCCTGTTGTAAATAGGTTTCTTAAAGGCATTACTCACCCTTTTCCTCCTATTCTTTTCGTGATGCCTCAGTGGGACTTGAATCTGGTTCTGACGTACTTGATGTGCGCTCCCTTTGAGCCACTTCACAACTGTCCTCTTCGTCTTTTGACGTTAAAGACTGCCTTCCTGGTGGCCATCACTTCCGCCAGGCGGGTGAGTGAGCTCCAGGCTCTTTCCTGTAAGCCTCCTTTCCTTTCAGTCCATCCGGACAAAGTTGTGCTCAGGCCCCGTCCTACCTTTTTGCCAAAAGTGGTTACGGCCTTTCACATTGGGCAGACTATTACCTTGCCCACCTTTTTTCCGCCTCCTTCCAGAGAGGAAGAGCGGCTCCACCGTCTGGACCCAAAACGTGCGCTTTCTTTTTATCTTAACCGCACACAGCAGTTCCGGGTGGATGACCAGCTTTTTGTTGGCTACGTTGGCACCAAGAAAGGTCGGGCGGTCCATAAGAGAACCATCTCCCGCTGGGTTGTCTTGTGTATCAAAGCCTGTTACTCTTTGGCTAAAAAAGAACCTCCGGTGGGGCTGCGTGCTCCTTCCACCAGAGCTACTGCAGCCACTACTGCATTGGGACGTGGTGTCCCCCTGCAAGACATATGTCAGGCAGCCACGTGGGCCTCGCTGCACACGTTTACCAAACATTACTGCCTCGACAGCCAAGTCCGGAGAGACGGCTTCTTTGGGCGTTCTGTTCTCCGTGACTTTCTGGTGTGATCTTAGTTCGCAGACCCACCACCGGGGTTGGTATTGCTGGGGTATCTATTCTAAGGTAAGGAATCTATCACTATGTGTTTCTTTCAGATGAACAAGTTACTTACCTTCGGTAACGATATATCTGTAAGAAACATTAGTAGTGATAGATTCCTTACCGCCCCACCCATCCTCCCCGTTCTGCGAACTGATTTCTAGGGTTAAGGTCATCCCTTTCAGGGCCCTAGTTTCAATGCACCAGTGGTCAGTATCTTGCATGGCTCTGCGTTCCTGGCGCGGAAAGTCTTGGACAGAACTGACGTCAGCGCGCGTGGGCGGCGTCCAAGTAGCGCCCGCGACGTCATCTCGGCGACCACGACGCCAACGACGGACGCGGAGCCGCACGACGCCCCTACCGACGCGCAGGGGTACTGCTGACGAAAACTTTCCGGATCCAGTCTGACGCCTGGGGATATTCTAAGGTAAGGAATCTATCACTACTAATGTTTCTTACAGATATATCGTTACCGAAGGTAAGTAACTTGTTCATTTCCTATCGTGTTAACAATAATCCAGTAATATGCTAATATCTATTTGTAGTCTGACAAGTATATTGCATGTTGCTATAGTACTTTAACAATGCCTTCAACTACTACACAAGTCAAGAGGTGGATATGGTTGTGGTAGAGAATGAGGGTGTGGTGGTGGTTAAAGGTGTGGATGTGGTTGAGGGTGTGGATGTGGTTGAGGTTGTGGAGATGGCTGAGGTTGTGGATGTGGCTGAGGGTGTGGTGCTAGTTTCTGTGTCTGTATGTGTATATTTGTGTGTATAGTTCTTCTTTCTACTATGTGTGGTGGTGTTTGCCTGAGTGTCTGAGTTTGGGACAGAGGTGGTTGATGGGGTTATGATGAGGGGAGGATGGGGTTAGTGAAGAGGAAGTATCTTGAGAAGAAGGGTCAGGTGTTGGTTGGTGGGAGGCAGTGATGTCTGAGGGGGGTCTTAGACATGCTTTGCCTCTTTGTATAGCATTCACTGCGAATGCCATCCTGGGAGGCAAGTAACAAGGTAAATGTTGAGTGACCCTCTGGTTGACACACAACAGTGCTAACATAAATGGTGCACAGCACATCCAGAACTTCCTCCGATATCACTGCTGGAAGGTTATCGGCAGGAGCAGATGTCCCTGGGGCAAAGGAGACTCCATCCCTTTTAGACTCTGGGTGTTGGCCAATATTAGGGGAAACAGTAGGGAGGGTACTAATCTTTTTGGTGGAGGTGGACAAAGTTGTAAGACCATGAGATGGTATTGGGTCCACCACCACTTGGGGATGGTTTTCTGTGAATGATGAGATTGAGTCCTCCTGTCTAGTGCCATCACCCTCTGTGCCACTGGGCCCTTCGGTTTTGGTGGTACCACCTTTAGACTTCCAGCGGACATATGCTTCCCTACCTTCATGGCCAATATCTCTCTCGCTTGTTCTGGAGGACGCTGATAAATTAAAATAAAACTTATGAGCCTACATGTAGCTAATGTTCATAACATAAATCATTTTCTAAAACCATTTCCTAACTTTCACCCATTGAACTGCTGTACATAGCACAAATGTAGCCATAAAGAGCACATTTGATTTACAATTTAACATGATTCACATATTTTGAGGATGCTTAACTACCATATGTAGCAGAGACAGTGTAAGTGACTTGACACCTTTCATATGGTACTAAGGGGATTAATTAAGGTACACTGAATATGTTAAACCGTCACATAGTATAACTTCATCCTGCACCATCAGCATCAACACATACATTTATGTGTAAACTTTACCTTCACCGACATTAAATATATAATGCCATTATGTCTATTTCCACTCAAAATAATGTGTGAATTTGTTAATGCGTTGTATGTATAATGAATGAAATGAAATGAAAATGTAATTTGTAGAGCGCAAAACATTCACCCGAAGGTGTCAAGGCGCTAGCTCATCAGACAGAACCAACTGGACAATTCAAAGCCACATCAAAGATTAAACAGCCAAGTCTTCAACGCCTTCCTGAAGGTCAATAGGTGTGTTTCCTCTTTCAGCCTCAGTGGAAGAGAGTTCCACAATCTGGTTGTACCAACCAGAAAGCTCCTTCCACCCCAAGAACACTTTTTAAATCTGGGGACTACCAGATTATGGGCATGAGATGAACGAAGATGGCAGGCAGGGATGTAAGGCTGTAGATTCTGTTTGAAAAAGGCAGGCCCTATATCGAGTGTGGCCTTAAAAGCTATACATAGAGCCTTAAACGCGATCCGTCTCTTCACTGGCAACCAGTGTAATTCTTTGAGCACTGAAGAAACGGATTTACATCTTGGAATATTCAGCAAAAGACGTGCAGCAGCGTTTTGCACAATTTGCAGCTTGGACAGGCACTTCTTCCGAAGGTTGATGAATAAGCCATTACAGTAATCGGCTCTAGAAAGAACAAGAGCTGAGACCACTAGCTTCCGAAGAGCAGCCGGAATAAATGGGAGAATCCTTCTAAGTAGCTTTAATGTATAAAAGGAGATGGATGTGACCTGGTTTACATGGCCTTCGAAAGAAAGCATAGAGTCAAATGTGACTCCCAAGTTCTTCACCTTATTCGTAGGAGTCGGTAACGGGCCCAACTCCGAAGGCCACGAAGCAGGGGACCAGAAATTAGTGTGGCCACCAAAAAGTAAGACCTCGGTCTTACTAGAGTTCAGTTTCAGACAATTGGTGGCCATCCAGTCCCCGACCTGACGAAGACAGGTGTGGAACTGTGCAGCAGTGTCTGCAGGCGAGCCTGTCACTGGAACTACGATCTGGGTATCATCGGCATAGGAAATAGCCGAGAAACCCAGAGACCTGATTAACCTAGCCAGCGGTGCAACATAGATATTGAAAAGGGTGGGGCTCAACGAAGAGCCCTGTGGCACTCCGCATGGCAGTGTGAAGTTCGGCAACTTGAACTCATCAAGAGCCACAAATTGTTCCCGGCCAGACAGGAATGATTTAAGTAAAGCAAACGCTTTCCCTTTAATACCAATCCCTCTCAGAACTTCCAATAGTTTTTGATGATTCACCGTATCAAATGCGGCAGAGAGGTCAGCAACACAAGTGCTGCATTGCCTCCTGCATCAACTGTCTGCCTAATCAATTCTGATGCTGAGATCAGTGCCAGCTCGGTGCAGTGGTGCTTTCTAAACCCAAACTGAGTGGCCTCCAGAAAAACATGCTTCTCAATGTAATCTGATATAACACCATTCATGGCTTTTTCCACCATCTTTGCAGGGAAAGGGAGTCTGGAAATTGGGCAGTAGTTGTTAGGATCCGCCCCATCTAAATTTGGCTTCTTCAGAAGGGGGAGAACAGATGCCAATTTCCAATTGGTGGGGAATATATCAGAGGAGAACATTTGATTAAAAATAGGAGACAAAGATTTTAGGGGGGCATGGGTCCATTGGAGAACCAGATTTAGTGGACAAAAGGAGGTTAATAATCTCCTCTTTAGTCAATGATGGAAAAGAAGATAATTCAGGGGGGTCACTAATGTCTGGGGGGACTGGGGAGATTTCCCTGTCTACACTAAAAACAACTAGAGCCCCTGAAGAGGGTGATGTCCCTTGAAAGAGAGACCTGGAGAAACCACTATATACCGCATTCACTTTGTCTTGGAAAAATGTAGCCAATGAGTTACAATAAAGTCTGATTTGTAGGTGAGTCCATCACCTCAGAGCATTTAGGCAATTTTTTACCGTGGAAAAAAGTTCCTTTGAGGAGTTTTTTGCAGTTAATATAGCTGTATTAAAATAACCGGTTTTCTCCTCATGCACAGATCTTTTATATTCAAGCAGAGCTTGTTTATAGACGGTTCTATCCTTCGTATCGTAGGAAGATCTCCACTTCCTTTCCAGGCGACAGCATTTTTGTTTTAGCAGTCTAAGATGTTCAGAGTACCAGGGTTCAGTGTGTCTTAACCTATGACTGGTGATGGTTTTAGCAGGTAGCACCTGATCAATTGACCTCCTAAGCCATTCCTCAAAGGCAACGGCTGCTACATTCGGATCCTCTGTACAGTTTGGTGGATTCTGGGATAGGGAATTTTCAAAGGTATCAGTTACCATCTTATTCCAAGGCCGGACCCTTTTCAGTTGCTTATTTTTCGATTTCTCTGCCTGAGGGTTTTGGAAAGGAAGTGAGAACATGACAGCTTTATGGTCTGACCAGACGAGCGGCAGCGATGGAAGGCATTGTAAGAGCTTATTGCTGGTGAACAATCCATCAAGCAGGTGTCCCCCAGAATGCGTGCTGCCAGTCACCTGCTGTAAGAGGCTGAGACTGTTTGTGATGTCAATAAATTGTACAGCATCTCTGTCTAATGGATCCTCAAGGTGAAAGTTAAAATCACCCAGAAGTGTAAAGTCTGGTGACTGAGATATTACATCCAGGGAGCTGCCAAAGGTATTCAGAAACTCTGCCCGTTGGCCAGGGGGTCGGTAGCATAACATGCCATTAAAAGTATAGTGGTTATCTATTAGAATTTTAAACAGTAAAGATTCCAGAATTGACCCATTGTTTTGGGAGATAAAAGACCCTTTCCACATACTTCGAAATATTACGGCAAGCCCCCCCCTTTTGCCTACTCGGTCTTGTCTGAACAGTGTATACCCAGAGGGGACCGTCATTGCCAAGTCAGGGTCTGAGGAGGCCTCCCCCCAAGTTTCAGTAACGAAAGCTAAATCCACAGCATGTGCTTCAACAAACAAAGCAAACTCGGAAGCATGTTTACAAAGGGAGCGTGCATTAATAAGAGTGCCTAACACTGTCCTCGTCCCATTCGCCTTGATCGGGGCATAATTTAAGCTAGGTGAAGTCAGTGATAATTTAGAGGGGTGGATGGAGAAACAGCAATCATGGCACTGAAAAGGTGCCTCAAATGAGCAAGTACTAGAACTGGCCTTCCGACAGCACCTACCGCTCTTGTTCAGGTCTCGTAGTTGATCCCCGGTATAGGTGTACCCAGATCCAGAGTGAGGGCTACAACCCACAGCATCCCTGGCACTCGGCACGGGCCAGGCGCGGACGGGCGCAGACGGGCTTGCCTTTGGCGCGCCTTCGGTACACTGGCAGCGCGGCCGCTTTGCGGCCGTGCTTTTAATCCCCCCACCGGCTCAACATCTAGACCGGTAACCCGCCCCTAAGTACTTCCTGAACAGGCGGAAGTGCTACAATGAAGCCGTCCCCGTTACCCGCCCAGGAGGTGCAAGTTCACTGGTACAGGTACGATTACTTTTAAAACTAACTAAAAATGCCAACAGTTAAGAGCAGCTATAAAAACACACATCAGATTCAATTCGTTACAAGTCCAAAAATAAAATGACAATGTGCTTTTTGTTTAAAAATGTCGAGCAAATCAATTCCCCAATAAAGATATCAAACGCTAGACGGACGTGGTGTCCAGTTAAATCATGAAAAACGAGCAGTCACTGCGCTGCCACTTTGCGGCCGTGCTTTTATCCCCCCTCCGGCTCAACATCTAGACCGGTAACCCGCCCCTAAGTACTTCCTGAACAGGCGGAAGTTCTACAATGAAGCCGTCCCCGTTACCCACCCAGGAGGTGCAAGTTCACTGGTACAGGTACGATTACTTTTAAAACTAACTAAAAATGCCAACAGTTAAGAGCAGCTATAAAAACACACATCAGATTCAATTCGTTACAACAAGTCCAAAAATAAAATGACAATGTGCTTTTTGTTTAAAAATGTCAAGCAAATCAATTCTCCAATAAAGATATCAAACGCTAGACGGACGTGGTGTCCAGTTAAATCATGAAAAACGAGCAGTCACTGCGCCCGCTTTGCGGCCGTGCTTTTATCCCCCCTCCGGCTCAACATCTAGACCGGTAACCCGCCCCTAAGTACTTCCTGAACAGGCGGAAGTGCTACAATGAAGCCGTCCCCGTTACCTGCCCAGGAGGTGCAAGTTCACTGATACTGGTACGATTACTTTTAAAACTAACTAAAAATGCCAACAGTTAAGAGCAGCTATAAAAACACACCTCAGATTCAATTCGTTACAACAAGTCCAAAAATAAAATGACAATGTGCTTTTTGTTTAAAAATGTCGAGCAAATCAATTCCCCAATAAAGATATCAAACGCTAAACGGACGTGGTGTCCAGTTAAATCATGAAAAACGAGCAGTAATTGCGCCCGCTTTGCGGCCATGCTTTTATCCCCCCTCCGGCTCAACATCTAGACCGGTAACCCGCCCCTAAGTACTTCCTGAACAGGCGGAAGTGCTACAATGAAGCCGTCCCTGTTACCCGCCCAAGAGGTGCAAGTTCACTGGTACAGGTACACAACACAATTGTAACTTCATACTTTATAAAGTGGTAACATTTATGTACTTGATATTGTTAAATGATGTTGCCACCATCATTTTGTCCTGTTGTTGTAATAACTGAAGACCTGTTGTAAAGATCCTAGAAAATGATTATATACTTCACCATAAGAAGAAAATGTCATACAACACTCAATGTCTAAATTCCAGAATCTAAATGATTGTTTTGTGTGTTGTAAACAACTGATAGGCCTAAAACAATCATAAATGTCATTCCATTAAAATATATGGCTTACTGCTTGAAAGGAATCTGACATGTCATATTTACCATAATTTCCCTACCAATCAGGTAATTTCACATGTTGAAGCCTAATAATTCACACCCCTACCAATTATACATTGTTTCTCTGTTCATGCTTATTTGAGAGCTGAGTACCTCTGTGAGAAGCAGGCATAGTATATGGTGCTAACTTATGTAAGTGTAGCAGCCTGCACTAATCCAGACAACCCTTACGGTGTTTTTAGTGCTCTTAGACAACCTTAGAAAGCTCTCTAAGTGGTAGCTGTGGAGAGCAGCCTTCAGGCTTAGTCCATAAGGAGTGTAAAGCAGCTTATTTTACCAGTACTTAATCTTATGGTATAGGTTAAGTGAAAAAGAATCACACAGTGTAGTTATAAAAATATGTATTTTATTAAGAACACTCACTAACACAATTGTACTATCTCCTAACCGGAGATAGAAACACAATACACACAATACTTAGGAAATAGAGCAGGTAAGTAGCACAACTACACAGTGGTCTCCAGGGGGAGACCAAACCATATACTAAAATAGTGGAATGCGAACCACAACTTAAGTCAAGAATGGACCCAGAAGACGTAGAAGTGTTAAGGACCCAAGGAACCACCCAAGGTAAGTACCCAGGAACCCCACGGAGGCCGTGTGCAGAGTGGGAACACAAGTCAATGGGTAAGTCGCTGTTGCACTTTTAAAGAAGGACTCTTCCCAGTGGACCCTGAAGAAACCCAGTGGAAGATGGAAGGTTGGAGAGTCACCCCACCCGTGGATACCCCAAGAACCAGAATACCTACACCAGGGAAGCCGGGTGCATAGGTGTCAAGTGAGACGTCGGAAACCGCCGTAGACCACAATGGAGGACTTCAGGAAAGATGCCGCTGTAGAAGAAGACAAAGGAGTCCGGTGGAACCCAAAGGTGGATTTAACATGAGAGGTACCTGCAAGAAGAGGGGACAGAGTCTATGCCAGTCAGGAGTGACCAGGAGGCATGGAGGACGTATGCCCACCGATGTCGGAGATGCAGGAGAGGTTGACTGTGCCCTTTAAGTTGCAGCTGTATGGGTCAAGCGACGCTGTGGAAGACCAGGAGCCGTTTACGAGCTGTCCCATGTGGGGTGTCGAGGGCCAAGGGGTCAGTGTCCGGCAGGGGCACCAACAAGCCTTGGCAGCGGCAAACAACATAGTCAATGAAAAAGGTGCAGTGTCGGGACCAGCAAGGTCCAAGTGACTCACCACAACAAGGTAAGTCAGAGCACGCCCGAGCAAGCAGGGGAGCCCACTGGAACCAAAGAAGACCCTCAAGAGGACCCACAGCCCGAAGGCACAGGAGTCGAAAGAGGTCCCAGAGCAGCTCACCAATGAAGAAGGCCCACGGTGCAGAGGAAGCGGTGAGGGCGAAGATCTTGGCTGCAGAAGTTGCTTGAGGTTGGAGCTTCTTGGAGCCCGAAGATTTATGGAGGAGAGAGTCAACAAGCCTTGGCAATGGCAAGTCGACACGGTGCACAGGAGTTCTGTTCCAGCTGTTCTGACGAGGGATACTGGCCTCAAACTCGGTATGAAGACAGTGCAGGCCTCGATGGAGTTGCAGAACCACCACCTGTGTTGCTTAGACTTTTGGAGTCTGTGGGAGCCCAGGATCAGCAGGCCAGTCAGCTTTGTTGTGGTGCCTGCAGATGCAGGGGAGTGACTCCTTCACTCCAAGGGAGATTCCTTTGGGTGTCTTGGATGTTGTTAGGTTTGAAAATCCCATTGTCACTATACACTCTTTCCATGTTATATTAGGTTAGCAGTGTGTGGCTAAATTAGGCACCATTCGTATTCACGTTATGAAACCCACTGAGTTATCCCCGCAATGTGTAAGCTTCAGTTAGCAAGTGCGACTCCATTTTGTATTTCGTAATCCCTATTAGGCTGTGTCTGAACTAGGCCTCATTATTCGTATTGCTTACCTTAGCAGAACACTGTATTTAGTTATTATTTTCTTTAGTGTTCAAGGTTGCTTTCCGACTTACTAATGAATAGGCCATTCTGCCCTCGCATACCTATCCGTGTGTGTGTAGTCCTGCTCCCACGTTAGGAGACGCTGAGACGCAGCACGGCAACCTTGAAACTGTGATAGTGTGTACCCATCTGGCAGGTGGTTGCCCATCCTTTTGTGCCTCCTTTGTTCATGTTCCGCCTAAGCCGGTAACTTTCCACTGTGGGCGTGGTTGGACGTTCTTGGGAGGAATGGTTATGCGTTGCAGACTGTTGGGGGGTCAGTCTCTCGGCAGACATCTTAGGGTGCAGGTCAGATTGGACTCCTCTGCAGAGTATTGCTATTAAACAGCTGCTTGTATTCTCTACTGTCTGACCGACTCTTCATTTGGTAGAAGGCGAGTAGGAGGTTGCAGATAACCTGGGTGGCCCTTTTCGGGTCACTTCCTTCAGTTGGCGCCCGAACAGGGACCCCGCAAGGTGACCCGACTCACCCGTAATCGGGTTGTGGGGTCGGGGTTGTGTTCGGTCGGATGGGCGGATCGGGGATCCCCACATGATCGAGCCTGGTTCTCGCAGCTGCCACGCCTGTCTGATCGGGCGACTCCCTGTCTAGGGTCACCGGCTGGGGTCCTGAGAAGGCGAAACCTTGGATTTGACCATTTGGTCTGAACAGTCGGCAGTGGAGAATAATCTTGCTCGACCTGAGGGCACCAGGTGAGTGATTGGAATTCTTGGAAAATGTGGCGCCATGGTTGAACGACATGAGCCTGCGGGCTGTGTCCGGTACAGTCTCCGGACTGTCTTGTCTTGATCTTGGTGGGTTTGTGGACCCTTGAAAGACACAGAGTGTTTGTGAATAGTCTACCAGGCCAACTGGAAATTCGGCCTATTCTTGAAAAGGTCTGGGACTGTTTGCAAGCAATCTGCCAGGCCAACTGGAAATTCGGTCTATTCTTGAAAGGGTCTGAGGCTGAAGCCTGTCTTGTCTTGAAACACTCTTTGGACTGTCGTGTTTTGGTGCAGTCTGTGGACTGTGTAGTGCAGTTTTCGGACTGTGTTCTTTTTGTTTGCTTTGGTCTTGGACCGTTTTGTGGTTGATGTCGTATTTGTCCATGAGGGACAGTGCATGTGACTTATATTAAGATGCCTTGTTTAAGTAAGTTAGGGTGTTTTGGGTGTCGGTGTTGTTCCACCCAGGCTCGATTGGAAGAGAGGCAGCCTGTGCCTCCGGAGGGTACCCCAAATTTTGATGTATACGTCAAGCATGGCATTGGCCCTATTATGTTTAGCACGTTGTGGAATAAATATACGAGGGACAATGCTGACTTACAGTGGCCGCTTACTGGTACATTTGATGAACAAAAGTTGAATTACTTGCAGGACAAATTGTTTGCGAAGAGGAGCAGGCAGTCGATGTTCGATTCCCTGAGGGTATGGCAGAAGGAAGCCAAGCAGCGACGAATGAGGGCAGAGAAGCAAGCTAGGAGGGGGCAGACACAAACGATAACGCAGAAAGCAATGGCCTACGATAGAGAAAAGATCGAGAAAGGCATAGAGTGTGCAGATAGGAAGATTCGATTACAGAGTGATAAATGTTATGTTGCTCGAGAGGAAAGTGATGATTTCGTTGAGGAGTTACTAGATTCTCGACCACCACCTCCTTATGCCCCTGAACGGATATACCCCATGATCCCAACATCTCAGCATTAGGCCTCTGGTTCCGCTATTCCTAGTCTTTCTGCCTCTAGCTCTGCTGCTTCGGCCCCAGCCCCGCTTGTTTCTTCCCCACCTTCGCAAGTTACAGGGGCAGGTGCCGTCAGCTCTCCTACTCTATCCACTGGCTCTGTAAATGTGGCTACGCCTTCTCATACCCCTACAACACAGTCTTTGTTTGTGATGTTGCCCGTTTCTTCGTCTGCTCCTTCTCCCTTGAGTGTGTTACCTCAGGTATTGCAAGTTGCCGAGACGCCTGTGCGTGGAGTGCATGGAGCGGATTGGGCAGCGGCACGTGACCGCATGGAGAAAGTGTTGGTGCGCTCTGCTGTGGGTGATGAGGAAAAAAGAATGGTGGCGGACCAAGCTGCACAGTGGGCTTGGAATCCGATTTATAGTGTGGAAGATGTGTGGAGCGTGATGAAAGATTATGAGCCGTTTATACAGCAACATGCTCTTAAGCATATGTCGGCTACGTTGATAGGATTGTGGGAACAGTGTTTCAAGGGTATTGCACCGCAGATCATCTATGACATTCGGGACAGGGTATATACGACAGATATGGCCCTTAATGAGGTTTTCAGTAATGTGACGACATTAGTGGGTTATCGGGGTAGATTGTGTAAGAAGGTCCCGACGATAGTGACGCAGTGTCCCATGAGGGAAGTTCATCCCATCTACCACCCCGAAATACCAGAGTTGCGAGACGACCATGACATTGTTACTCGCCCACTAGTGGCAGCCCGTTTTCAGGAACAGTGGGTCTACTCTCCATGGAAGAGGAGTGAGGTATTATCCTTAAAGGGTCAATTGCCGAACCCTCGGAAAAACCCAACTGCGTACTATAAAGAATTGATGGAGGCGGCCTCCTCCACAGTGATGACATTAGCTGATATTGAGTTGTTTTTCAGTCTGTTGGTACCGGTAGATATATGGAGGCAGGTGCATACGCAGGATCATGCAACAGAGTTAGGTGGAACATGGGTTGAGATCAGGGCATGGGATAAGGAGCGCAAGCCCGGCGAGAAGCCGAAGGCGGAGCTGTTAGCTTTGCCGGGGCATATTATTACCTACATGCATTCCCTCATCCCGCCGAGACGAGTGGACTGGGACAAGTTGACCGCGTGTCATCAGAAGAAGGATGAAAGTGTGTCTGATTTCTTTACTAGGTTTGAAGGGGTATTCTTGGATTTTAGTGGCCAAGATCTGTCACAGGAGGGTGGTGTTCGTTTGTTCGTTAACAGATTTGTCACTAATTTGCTTCCTGAGATTGCAACTAGGTTGCAGGCTTCGGAAAGTACTTGGACTACATCATCCCCGTCAGTAATTTTGAGTATGGCACAGTACTACGAGCATAGGGAGAATGAGGATAAAGAGAAGGTAGAGAAAAAGTCCAAGGAATTGAAGACAAGGGTGTTGATGCAGCATGTGACAAGAGGAAATGGCAGAGGTAGAGGTTTGGGACCGGCCCAGCGAGGGTCCTGGTCGGACAGGAACAGTACTCTCGGTGTGCCCGTAGGAAACAACCAATGTGCGTACTGTAAAAAGGAGGGGCATTGGCAAAATGAGTGTCCGGAGTTGTTGCAGAAAGTCGAGGCCCCGAGAGGGCTTGGTTTCAGGGGGTGCGGTAGAGGAGGAGGAGGCCGAGGGGAGGTGCAGCCTGAAAATGCATCGTATAATCAGCACAAAAGGAACTATTTTGACGAAAACAGGGGATGGCAGTACTATCATGACGACTATGACATGGACGAAGTGACGGGGTGGTCCCACAGCTAGGATAGCCAGGGACAGGGTGAGGGGCCAGTTTCGGTGCCTGTAGATCAGCGCGGACCCTATGTCACTGCAGATTTGCAAGGTGCGGCCAAGAAATTTTTAGTTGATACAGGGGCTATAAATAGCTCTGTTTCCCGTTCACTGGTCCCGGGGGCAGCTCTGTCTGGCCAAAATAATGTTTCGGTAGGTTTTTCGGGCATGCCGGTTGTTAGCCCTATTCCAAGCCTCTTGCTCTGACTATTGGTCCCTTAACAGTAGATTCGCCATTTCTGTTAACTACAAATTGTGGAGAGAATTTGATGGGTTTGGATTTGTTGAAGAGATTACATGCCACCATCTTTTGTTCCCCAGATGGTGTTTACATGACCATAGGGCCAAAGGTGGCCCGTGCAACACAGTGCTTTGCAAAAGATGTGCCCCTCCCTGCTGAGTTTAAAGATGTGCCACGCACCCTGTGGGCAGCAGGAGATACGGACGTTGGATTACTCCAGATCCCGCCGGTCTCTATTAGGATCAAAGATAATGCTGTATTGCCACGTGTTCCCCAGTATAAGATTTCCCAGGCAGGAGAAAAGGCCTTGTTGTGAATAATACAGGATTTGGTTGAGTCTGGTGTGGTTGAGGAGACAACGGCGAATGTGTGTAATAGCCCTATCCTCCCAATTCTCAAGAAGGCACCCTTGGACTCTTCTGATGCTCATCCCGACATCTATCGCTTTGTAATTGACCTCAGAGAGGTTAATAAAATTGTAGTGCCTCAATATCCTGTAGTCCCAGACATTACCACGATATTGACTATGATTCCCTCGTCAGCCAAATTCTTTTCCGTGATCGATTTAAAGAATGCTTTCTTTAGTATTCCGATCCGTACAGATAGCAGATATCTGTTTGGGTTTGCCCTAGCCGGCAGGAGCTTTAGATTCTGTCGTGCTCCTCAAGGCTATACAGAAAATCCTAGTATTTATAGTCAAGCTTTAAAAAGTCAATTGGATTCTTTGGTACTTCCTTCTGGTAATGCGCTATTGCAGTATGTTGACGGCCTCCTTGTGGCCTCTGATACTGAAGATGGCTGTAAGGACGCCACTGTTAAACTGCTGCTGCATTTGGCACACCATGGCCATAAGGTGTCCCTTTCTAAGTTTCAATATTGTCGACAGGAGGTCACCTACTTAGGTCACCTACTGTCGAAGGAGGGTCGCAGACTAACACCTGAATGCATAGCTGCTATCACTAATACGCCTGTTCCCAAGACCCAGCGTGAAGTACGTGCATTTATTGGAATTACCTCGTATTGTCGACATTGGATCCCTAACTATTCCCTACTAACGAAACCCCTCCTCTACCTGACTACCAAAGAAGTGCATGAGCCCCTGCCTTGGACATCTGCATGACAGCAAGCTTTTGAGTAATTAAAGGTTGCGCTTTGCTCTGCTCCTGTGCTTGGTACTCCTGATTACCAGAAGCCTTTTGTGCTTTACGTACACGAGGTGGATGGTTGCGCGCTCTCTGTTTTAACACAGGGTTTTGGTGGTAAGCAAAGACCCTGCGCTTATTTTTCTGCCATTCTGGATAACGTCGCCAGAGCGCTCCCGAGCTGCCTAAGAGCTGCCGCGGCGGTGGCGGTTTCTATCAGGCAATCGGCAGGGCTCGTTCTTGACACTGACCTCACAGTAATGGTACCCCATACTGTGGATACGCTTTGAACAAGACAAAGACGCAGCACCTTACTAGTGCGCGTCTGACTGGATATGAGCTCACTTTGTTTGCTCCGCACATTACCATCAAAAGATGTGCCACTCTGAACCCAGCCACGTTACTACCCTTCCCCTCGGTAAGTAATGACACGGATGCACATGATTGTGTGTACAGAACGGAAGAGGAGACGAAGGGACGGGTAGACCTGACTGATGTTCCCCTATCTGACCCCCAAGGGGAACTATATGTCGATGGCTCTTGTTTCAAATTACCAGATGGCACCACCACTGCAGCATATGCAATTACAACTTTGCGTACTGTAGTTGAGATATCCCGTGTCTCGTACCAATCAGCCCAGGCTGCAGAGTTAGTTGCCCTTCTTCGGGCCTGCGAATTGAGCGAGGGACTGACTGTCAATATTTACACTGACAGCTAGTACACCTTTGGGGTTGCTCATAATTTTGGGCGCCTCTGAGCGGAGAGAGGGTTCTTGACTTCACATGGATTGCGAATACAGAATGGCCCACTGATACATAGACTTTTGTCAGCTCTAACACTTCCCGACAAGTTAGCGATAATAAAATGTAGTGCACATAAGGCAATAACAGATGATGTTGGAAGGGAAATGCTTTCGCAGACCAAACAGCTAAAGAGACAGCTAGGTCAAAGATGAAAAAGATGTTTGTGGCAGGACCTGCTAGGTGGGTCCCAGACAATGGAATGTTTGAAGACACGTTAGAAAACGTTAAAGAGATCCAGAGTGAGGCAACATTAGACGAATTGGCAATATGGCAGGACAGTGCAGGGCGTCTAGATGAGGATGGGTGTTGGACTGATAAGTCCGAGAAGCAGCGGTGGATGCTGCCTAATGCCTATGTACTCCCTGTGGTTACAGTGGCCCATGGCCCAGCCCACATTAGCGCCAAGGGAATATGCAAGGTGTTGGACCCAGTGTGGCAGAACGACAATATTTCCAGAGTAGCCACTCATTTAGTGAAACTCTGCATGATTTGCATGACACATAATCCTGGGAAAGGTACTCCTACACCCTCAGGTAACTTTGCACCGCCTTCCTTCCATTTCGAGGTCCTCCAGATGGATTTCATCGAAATGGAACGAGTTAACAATTTGAAGTATGTGCTGGTAGTGATTTGTGCATTCAGTAAATGGATTGAGGCTTTCCCCACTAAAGAGAATACAGCTATGGCGACGGCGAAAGCACTCGTAAAGGAGTACTTCCCGCGCTGTGGATTGCCACGTGTGATCTGGAGTGACAACGGAAGTCACTTTAACTCGAAGGTGATTCAGTTGGTGTGCAAGGGGTTGCACATCCGGCAGAAGTTCCATGCAGCTAACCACCCCCAGTCAGCTGGTTTGGTTGAGAAGTACAATGGTACTCTCAAACTGAATTTAGCAAAAATACAAGAAAGTACAGGATTGCGATGGCCAGATGCGTTGCCTTTAGCATTGTTATCTACCAGGGCGACCACGCATTCTAGGACAGTGTTGTCACCTTATGAAGTGGTCTTTGGCCGCCCTGTCCCAAGTCCCAAGCGCTTTTCCGAGATAGAGTACTCTCTACTTGTGGACTATTTGTATGAGTTGACTAAAGATCTTCGTTCTCTTCATCAACAGATTCAGGTGACTGTCGGAAGGGACCGTTTCACGGACCTCTGGGAACCGCCCCCTTACCTGGGACAGCAAATGAGATCCCCGGGGGTAGAGTCCGATCCATAGACGAGCCGTATAAACTGTGGTCCGGGACTTCCTTCCCACAGGAACCAGGAAGCGAGTCAGTTTTCGGCGACCAATCAGGACGAGGGCAGGCTGACAAAGAGGCGGAACAGGAAGAGGAGGTCGTCGGAGAACCCGGAAGGCGGAAGGAGCAGGAGACGCGAGGGACCGGAGAGACAGAGACAGAGACGGAGAGGACACGAGACGGAGACGAGGAGACCGGGATAACCCTGAACGACGTCGAGGAGGAGGAGGAGTGGTCGGAGGAGTGGTGGAGCCCCCCCCTTCAGGAAGGACGTGCATGCCGCCGTAACTCAGGAGAGTTGCGGCAGGGACGGTGAGTGACATCGTATGCGAGTCGGGGACTCGTAGGGGAAGAAGGAGTTGGGTGGGAGTACGAGGGAAGGAACGGGTCGGGCGAGAACAGGGGAACATTCACGGGGCACTTAACTGTGTGGATTTGCGCACGGTTTTGCATTTAATACGGTTTCTTTCTTCTCTTCACTTATTTGGTCACATCCTCACCTCCCCTTCCCATAAAACACTGGTCTTAGGAGTTAGAAAGGAGCGTGACCGAAAGGGACGCGACGTCGAGGCTCCCTGACACATCCTGACCACGTCTTCTTACACCGGGTGTGGTGACGGTCTCTAGCCTTTCATGTCATAATTAAAGAACGAGTCAGACAGGGTGCTTACCGTCCTCTTTTGTTCTCTTTCCTCGAGCTTCCTGGAGGGACGGTGGACGGTGAAAACAACCCCGGTCAGAAGAAAAGAGAGGACGCGCCGAGGGACGGCCAGCAGTCATTAAAGAACTTACCCAGAGGATGCATTACCCGCCATAAGACTCTAATAAAATACCAACATTGAGAAACCACTAAAGCCTCCTAGATTCTGTTTCCGCCCATCCCTCCCACAGGTGGTGTCAGAAGTGGGATCGGTGGAAATGGAGGCGGTTATAAAGAAGATGGCGGACAACCAGGAGCACTTGGGGAAGATCATGGAGAAGTTTCTGTCGGTTGCTGAGGAAGACCGAGAAAAACTCCATCGAACACTTACTGAACAAAGCACCACACAGGAAACGGTGATAGGGAGGTTAGCGGAAACACTAGGTCAGCCAAGGGCCCATACCACTCTACCTTCCGTCGTGATGCAGAAATATGTTGCCGGGGAGGATCCTGATTACTACTTCTCCAACTTTGAAAGAATGGCCAGAGCGGCAGCCTGGCCGCAGGACAAGTGGGGACAATACTTAGGGCCATTGCTGTCCGGGGATTTACAGGCGGCCTACCAAGCAGCCAACCCTTTGGGCCTCACCCCATACGACGACGTAAAAAGGTGCATCCTGGAACGTCTGGGAATAGACCCCGAAACCTATAGGACCCGTCTACGACAGGTTCGCGAAGGACCCCAAGAAACCCCGAGAGCATTGTACTACAGGGTACGGGATTTGGCAGATCGTTGGCTACAACCCGCCAGCGCCACCAAGGATGAAATAATGGAAAAAGTATACTTGGAGCAATACTTGTCGTCCTTGCACCCACCCATACAAAAATGGGTTCGGCAGCATACACAACTCACTTTGGACAGAGCGGTGGAAATCGCCAGTGCCTTCAGTAGGGCGCAGGAGAGCCAAAAAGGGAGAGAGGACGTCCCGTGGAGACACCACGACAGGGGAACACCCACCCGGATAGTCAGACCCCCTTTTTCCAGAAAACCGGAGGCCGTCACAATCCTACCTGGACCCCCACCCGTCATCCCAAGGCCCTCGATTCCACAAGGTCCTCAGTGCTTTCATTGCGGGGTGTACGGTCACATCGCCAGAGTATGTCCCCAAAAGGAAGAACCGATGGAGGTGGGGCTGACCCGATCATACCTATGTAGGCTGGGAGACGGAGGAACCCTTCCTTATCATCGTCAGGTGGCTGTTAACGGAGAGCCCAGAGAGGCCCTAATAGACACAGGGTGTCTACGAAGTGTCATGCGACCACAAGCCGTCCCAGGAGGGGTACAGGACACCCACGGGATAGTAAATATCCTCTGTGTGCATGGAGACCAGAAACCATATCCTACCACCGAAGTGGCAGTACAACATCATCCCTCAGTTGAACCTGTAAAGCTCAATGTCGGTCTCATCCCCAAGTTGCCCGAACCCCTAGTCCTAGGACAGGACTACCCGTATATAGAAGACCTACTCCAAAAGACCAAAACCCAGGAGGATGAATGGAGAGAAACCGCACCATTTGCTTTCCTCACAGATCAGGATTGGCCTCCGCCCAAGCAGAAGAAAAGCAAAGAACAAAAACGGAAAGACAAACGAGAATGGACATCAGTGTCTTTAACCAGAACCGTAGATGAATGCCCTTGGGAACATGATCAACAGTTCCGCATAGCACAGAGAGAAGACCCTACATTGAGGGAAGCCTGGAGTAAGGCTGTTGATGTGGAGGACGACCAAAACGTAGGTCCCCAGTTCCTAAAGATAAAAGAGTTGTTGTACCGAAAAGGAGGGAAAGACCAAAACCCACAGCTATTGGTACCAGGGGGGTTCAGGGAAAAGGTCCTCTTTCTTGCCCACAGTCATCTCCTAGGGGGTCACTTTGGGGGGGAGAAAACGGAGAAAACCATCCTTGCCCGTTTCTATTGGCCTGGTATTTACCACCAAGTGAGGAAGTACTGTCAAGAGTGTCCTACCTGCCAAAAAAACAGTAGGTACAAGCCCCCACCAGTACCCTTACGACCCCTTCCCGTTATCGAGGAGCCCTTTTCCCGGGTGGGGATGGACCTCATCGGCCCCCTGTTGCCCTCTCGTAGCGGGTGTCGATACGTGCTAGTCATTGTTGACTATGCAACCCGGTTCCCAGAAGCAATAGCTTTGCGCCAACCCAACACAACCCAAATAGCAAAAGCTATGATCGCCTTCTTTTCGAGGGTAGGGTTCCCCAAAGAAATCATCACAGATCAGGGGACGCCTTTTGTCTCTCGAATAATGAAACCGGTATGCAAGCACTTAAAGATAAAACAGATTCGCACAGCTGCCTACCATCCCCAAACAGACGCCCTCGTAGAGAGGTACAATGCCACCCTTAAGACCACTCTGAAGAAATTACTAGACTTGGAATTCCGTAAATGGGAGGATATGCTACCTCTGGCCCTTTTCGCCATAAGATGCCAACAACAGAAGAGTACAGGGTATTCCCCTTTTGAGCTTTTATATGGGAGACAGCCCCGTACATTGCTAGATATGACTAGAGAGGAATGGGAAGAGGAAGAGAACGGGGCCAGACCCCTCCCTGAATATGTCTGGAGATTAAAGTCCCATCTAGCCCAGATCAGAGGTATCGTAAAAACACATGTGGAACAAGCCCAGGAGTCCCAGAAGAAGCAATATGATAAGAAAACCGTAGAGAGGTCTCTGAGTGTGGGGGATATGGTCTTGTTGATGATGCCTAGCTCGGACCATAAATTAATAGGGCAGTGGCAGGGCCCCTTTAAAGTGATAGATAAGGTAACCCCTGTGACGTACCGCTTGGAACTAGATCCCAATAATAGGAATAAAACGCAGATATATCACGTGAATCTGCTCAAGAAATGGTATGGCGCTAGACCTTCCTTGGTAGGGATAACGGAAGGATCAACCCCCTTATTTCATCAGTGTATTGACTGTGAATTGCGGCCAAACCTCAGACAAGACCTTTGTACACAGCTATCTCCTTTACAGGAGGTGTTTTCCAAGAACCCAGGGAAGACCACACTGGTACAACACGAGATCCATACAATCCAGGGAAAAAAGGTACGGCTACGTCCTTATAGGCTGCCCGAGTCCCGAAGAGACGCCATAGAACGTGAGATACAGCAGATGTTACGCCTGGGTATCATTGAACCCTCACACAGCGAGTGGAGTTCTCCCATCGTCATAGTACCCAAGCCTGACGGATCAATCAGATTCTGTATAGACTTTAGAGAGATCAATAAGATATCCCAATTCGATGCTTACCCCTTACCCAGGGTCGATGAGATGGTAGAGAAATTGGGCAAAGCCCAGTACATCAGCACCCTGGACCTCTGTAAAGGCTATTGGCAGGTGCCTCTCCGTGAAAAGGACAGAGAAAAAACGGCTTTCTCTACTCCCGGGGGTTTATATCACTTCCTTGTCCTGCCTTTTGGTTTACACGGAGCCCCTGCCACCTTCCAGAGATTGATGAACCATATATTGAAACCCTGCGAGGCCTTCGCAGCGGCATACATTGATGACATCATCATATACAGTGACTCGTGGGAGCAGCATATGACCCATTTATACAAGGTAATCCAAGCCCTGAAAGAGGGAGGATTGACCATCAATCCAACCAAAAGCCATTTGGCGGGGCGCTCAGTCAAATATCTGGGGTATCTGCTAGGTGAGGGATACATCAAACCACAGGAAGAGAAAGTGGCTGCAATTTCACGACTAGCATTCCCTCACACAAAGAGAGACCTACGGGCATTTCTCGGTATCCTAGGCTATTACAGGAGGTTCATTCCCTCTTTCTCACAGACAGCAGCCCCCCTAACCGACCTCCTTCGAAAAGACAAGAAAACGGAAGCAGAACTCAAAAACCCCTCAACCCCGGTACAACAGGCGTTCCAGAGTTTAAAAAGGGCCCTGATAACCCACCCTGTGCTTCTCAGTCCCGACTATACCAAACCGTTCATAATACAGACGGATGCCTCCGAATATGGTTTAGGAGCTGTCTTATCACAGAACGATTCAAGGGGGCAGGAGAGGCCAGTAATGTACATAAGCCGCAAACTCTACCCCAGAGAAAGGAACTATGCGGTAATCGAGAAAGAGGCCTTAGCCATCAAATGGGCGGTCGAGTCCCTCAAGTATTACCTGGATGGTCGTGAATTCCGGTTGTTCACCGACCATGCACCCCTTAAGTGGCTTGCTAGCAACAAAGGTCACAATGACCGGATTCTACGTTGGTTCTTGGCGTTGCAACCATTCCGATTCACCGTTTCACATCGCAAAGGCAGGGCACAAACCAATGCGGACTTCCTCTCTAGGTACCCACTTGAGTCTCACCTTGTGAACAAGGATGTTAGGGAAAGGGGATGTCGGAAGGGACCGTTTCACGGACCTCTGGGAACCGCCCCCTTACCTGGGACAGCAAATGAGATCCCCGGGGGTAGAGTCCGATCCATAGACGAGCCGTATAAACTGTGGTCCGGGACTTCCTTCCCACAGGAACCAGGAAGCGAGTCAGTTTTCGGCGACCAATCAGGACGAGGGCAGGCTGACAAAGAGGCGGAACAGGAAGAGGAGGTCGCCGGAGAACCCGGAAGGCGGAAGGAGCAGGAGACGCGAGGGACCGGAGAGACAGAGACAGAGACGGAGAGGACACGAGACGGAGACGAGGAGACCGGGATAACCCTGAACGACGTCGAGGAGGAGGAGGAGTGGTCGGAGGAGTGGTGGAGCCCCCCTTCAGGAAGGACGTGCATGCCGCCGTAACTCAGGAGAGTTGCGGCAGGGACGGTGAGTGACATCGTATGCGAGTCGGGGACTCGTAGGGGAAGAAGGAGTTGGGTGGGAGTACGAGGGAAGGAACGGGTCGGGCGAGAACAGGGGAACATTCACGGGGCACTTAACTGTGTGGATTTGCGCACGGTTTTGCATTTAATACGGTTTCTTTCTTCTCTTCACTTATTTGGTCACATCCTCACCTCCCCTTCCCATAAAACACTGGTCTTAGGAGTTAGAAAGGAGCGTGACCGAAAGGGACGCGACGTCGAGGCTCCTGACACATCCTGACCACGTCTTCTTACACCGGGTGTGGTGACGGTCTCTAGCCTTTCATGTCATAATTAAAGAACGAGTCAGACAGGGTGCTTACCGTCCTCTTTTGTTCTCTTTCCTCGAGCTTCCTGGAGGGACGGTGGACGGTGAAAACAACCCCGGTCAGAAGAAAAGAGAGGACGCGCCGAGGGACGGCCAGCAGTCATTAAAGAACTTACCCAGAGGATGCATTACCCGCCATAAGACTCTAATAAAATACCAACATTGAGAAACCACTAAAGCCTCCTAGATTCTGTTTCCGCCCATCCCTCCCACAGTGACACTGCGACCAGTACCAGAGGGGCCCGGACATCAGTTGCAGCCCGGTAACTATGTTCTGGTAAAGAACTTCCAGAGGAAGAGCTACCTGGAGCCTCGTTGGAAAGGGCCACTGTTGGTCCTCCTTGCCACCCGCACCGCGGTGAAGCTCGACGGCCGGAAGCACTGGGTGCATGCAACCCACTGCAAGGAGGTCCCCCTCCCACTTCCCTACGACAAGTGGGTGCTTGAGGGCATTGCTGACCAGGAAGGGGAACGGGTGCCCCGTTTTGTTCCCTTCTCTGACGCCCGGCTGAGGTGGGCGCAGACGGACAAGGAGAGTGATGCTACCCTGCTCGAGGCGGTTCCCTCGCAGATAGGGGCCACCCCAGTTTCTCCCACTTCTGAGCCACAAGAGTCTGAGTCTCAGTGCCCACCTGATCCTGAGTTTCACACCCTTTTTGTTGACGAAACAATGCCTGGAGGTATAATTTATGCCCCCGGAAGAAGGACAGTGCACCAGAGGGACAGTCTAGCAGTTAGGGAAGGACTCGAGACCAGGGTGTGGGTACTGTGTCTAAGGTGCCTGCGATAGAGTAGGGTGAGCTGAACAGGTGCACTGCCCTGGACACTGGACAGGATCGTTGAGGGTACTTGCCCTGGAGGGAGGGTGCCCTATCCTGAAAGAAGAAGGATTTGTTTCCAGCAAGGGTTGCGATCGCGCAGCCCCATCGAGGGAGTGCTGCATAGCACAGTCATTGATGAACAATAGGAGCCTACCAACGAGGCTCTAGACGGACGCTGGGTGACTTGTGCCCCTCTGATCAGTTGTGTTTTATGGCTCCAATTCCTAAGGCTTTTTCTTTGTACCCATTTGGCCATGCAGTCATGAGGGAGGAGCAGCCCCTAGTGGCCCCTCCACTAGAGCATAATGGTCCTGGTTGGTCTAACTGGTCTACGAGGAGTAAGATAGTAGTGGTGACTTTCCTTCTCATTGTAATGATCATACTGTTTGGGGTGGTGTGGTATTTAGAAGAACAACATCCAGTCCACACTCTGATAGGGACTACCCCGGTTCCACCCGAACACCTGTTTGTCACATTGACCCCGCATAAGGAAAGACATAGACAGACATATGTTGACAATGCCTTTGTGCAGATGCTACATCAGGTTCACAATACGACTAATACAATGAATTGCTGGGTGTGTGGGTTACTCCCCTCTGTTATGCACAAGAATGATCTATTAGTGTCCTTAACCCTGTCGTACTTAGGTAGCTGTGAGGCGTGGTTCCAGTTTCTTTCCATGGTGTATATTCATTATCATGCTGACGCTATGAATATCACGGAGTCTGATTATGAGACAGTTCTGGAATATATAGCAGTACATCAGGGTTATACTCCGGGAACAGATGGAAAAGAGGGTACCTTACATCCCAATGCTTGCATAAATGTATACGACAATCACAAAAATGTCACATGGTTGCAAGATGAAATGATGGATTTTCAGGGATTCAATGTCTCTGAATACTTTCACTGTTTTCATGCACGAAATATCACTAGAGACACAGTCATGCCCGTACCTGTGATTGATACTGCAGCTAGTTTCTGTGTCGAAGGTTTCGGGAACATTCTGGTGGGACAGAGCGGCTGTAATTATACATATCGATTAAACACTACTAGTAGCCCGCCTTTACTCACGCCTCCTAATGTATACTTTGTCTGGGGAGCGCATGCTTATACATGGCTCCCTAGGGGATGGTCTGGCCGGTGTTATGTCTTGTTTCTTTTACCTCCTGTTTATATTGCCCCCTCCAATTATCACAAGGACCACAGACTACAGCGGAGAAGCATATACCTGTCCCGGGTGAGGAGAGTTATTGACACAGCAGATATTGATCAGACGAACACCACTTTACAGCAATTCATGGATGCCATGAAGGGTATAGTGCCCTTTTGGGGGCCTATGTATAACAGTCTTAGCGTTCGCCGCCTCACCAGGGTTGTGGAAGGGGTCATTAATACTACAGCGGGCATACTCACTAACATTACTGCTGAGCTCCAGGCTACCAGGCTCGTTGCTCTTCAAAATCGGATGGTTTTAGACTTCATCCTTGCAGATAGGGGTGGAGCTTGTCGCGTCATCGGCAGCAGCTGCTGCGTCTTCATCCCAGATCATGCCCCTAATGTATATTCCGCTATCCAGAAGTTACATAGGCTTGCATCTGATATTCATCAGGACAATGGTTCATGGTCCTTGACAGGGTGGTTCTGGGGTCTGATATCATCCTGGGGTTGGAAGATACTTCTTTTCCTACCAGCTATCGCAGGTGTCATCTTCACGTGCTGTCTCTGTGTCAATGCCTTCCAGCATGTTGCACCTATTGCGTGAGCAAGCTCACACCTACCCCCAAATTGCCAGGACGTGATAATAAAGACTCTGCTATGATGATGCAAGACATACAGGATATAATGCTGATAGATGAGGGTATTTTTGAATACTAAAGTAATCTTGATACATTTATACTGCTTTGTTTTCCTTTACAATTTGAGTGACTATGCATTTTCATTCTCCCCTGCTTAGAATTGTAAAGACCCTACCGGATAGCGCCAATAAAGCATTTAGCCTCCACTGCTAAAAGGAGGGTCTGTTAGGTTTGAAAATCCCATTCTCGCTATACAGTCGTTCCATGTTATATTAGGTTAGCAGTGTGCGGCTAAATTAGGCACCATTCGTATTCACGTTATGCAACCCACTGAGTTATCCCCGCAATGTGTAAGCTTCAGTTAGCTAGTGCGACTCCATTTTGTATTTCGTAATCCCTATTAGGCTGTGTCTGAACTAGGCCTCATTATTCGTATTGCTTACCTTAGCAGAACAATGTTTTTAGTTATTATTTTCTTTAGTGTTCAAGGTTGCTTTCCGACTTACTAATGAATAGGCCCTTCTGCCCTCGCATACCTATCTGTGTGTGTGTAGTCCTGCTCCCACGTTAGGAGACGCTGAGACCCAGCACGGCAACCTTGAAACTGTGATAGTGTGTACCCATCTGGCAGGTGGTTGCCCATCCTTCTGTGCCTCCTTTGTTCATGTTCCGCCTAAGCCGGTAACTTTCTACTGTGAGCGTGGTTGGAGGTTCTTGGGAGGAATGGTTATGCATTGCAGACTGTTGGGGGGGTCAGTCCCTCGGCAGACATCTTAGGGTGCAGGTCAGATTGGACTCCTCTGCAGAGTATTGCTAATAAACAGCTGCTTGTATTCTCTACTGTCTGACCGACTCTTCATTTGGTAGAAGGTGAGTAGGAGGTTGCAGATAACCTGGGTGGCCCTTTTCGGGTCACTTCCTTCAATGTCCACAGGCTTGGTAAAGAACCTGTATGGAGCACGGGCACAGACGTTGTAGAAGATCAACAGTACGGCAAAACTAGGAGCAGCAGGAATCTTCCCCGGCGCAGTCTCAGTTCCCAAAGCGAAGTCGAGCGAAGTCGAGCGAAGTCCAGAGTGTCCAGACGGTCGAAGTTGAAGTGGTATGTGACCTGAATCTTGTCCCACGACGAATCTAGGGACCCACCCACAGGTAAGCCCTTAAGTACCCTTGGGAAAAGGTTGGGACGATTCAGGGATCCCTCCCAGAGGAGGGGCTGGACAGTGGGGAGGATACTCCCATGTCCTTTGTCCAGTTTCGCGCCAGAGCGGGAGCCAACGGCTCCCTGAACTGGTTTGAACTGGAGTATGCAAGGAGGGCACCAAATGTGCCCTTCAAGCAGTCTCAGTGATGCTGGCACGCGCCCCCACCCTGCCCCAATACACTAAACCCTGTCTGGGAGGTGTTCACACCTCCCTGTGACAGGATACCTATTGTTCTGCCTTCCCCTGCTCAAGCTTGGCTCAGCAGCAGGAGGGCAGAAACGTGTCTCTGGTTGGCAGCAGCCCTAGCTTGCTGTCCGTTTCTGGAAGACTGGTACTGGTAGCACTGAGGGCCTCCCGTAGGAGCTTTACAGTGCATGGAATCATACCTCCCTCACAGTTTATGGTGTGGGGGTATGATTCCAACATGTTTGATACCAAACATGTCAGGGTTTGTTACAGCCAGTTTAGAGATGGTCATCGCGGCCACTCTATACGTCATAATGGCTGATGCACTTACAACCCAGGAAAATTGAATCCGAAGGTTGTATGGGTGCCCCGCTCATGCAGGGGCACCCTCACACTTAAGACCCAGGACCCTGCCTTCAGGATTGAAAGGCCTGCCTTAGAGGTGACTCCTAGGTTTTAAGTGTAGTGACCTCAGATATAGGGAAACCTTTATCTGTCGTAAGTGGTGCTAGCACCAGCTTACACAGGCTGCAATGGCAGGCCTGAAGTCACAATTTGAGTGGTCTCCCATGGGTGGCAGAATACATGCTTCAGCCCATGGGATTCTCTGGTGCACCTATGCCCTGGGTACCTTAGTACCATATACTAGGGACTTATCAAGGTACACCAGTAGCCAATCTGGAGTGTACCTATGTACTCACCATGTTCAATTTATGGAGGAAGCACAGAGACTAGGGTCCTGATTAGCAGGATCCCGGTAAGACTAGTCAGAAAACATAATGACACCTGCAAAAATTGGGGGTGACCATGAAAGTAGATTCTTCTTTCCTATAGCCTCATTTAGTGCCACTCAGCTGGGTAATGTATAATCCACTCGGCATAACACCTTAAGTGGTCATATACCATAAATATCATGTGTCATGATTATTCGGACAGGATGATCATTGACCACTGCTACAGTGATCTAATAAAGATACTTGCTGCAGATTACTTACCTTTGAATTACCCACGCGTCAGACTGGATCTGAAAACTTTTGCGTGAGCAGTACCCGTGCATGCCATCAGTGGTTCCGTTCGGTTCCGCGTGGCGTCGTTGGTGCCAGATGTGATGTCTAGTCACCTATATAGGTGCCACCCATGCATGCGGACGTCAGTTCTTTTCTTTCCGCGCCAGTTAAGCGATGATCTGGAGAAGAGTTACCCCTCTGTCTCTTTTTGACAGACTTTTTTCAATGTTTTGTTGAAGATTTTTTCACTTGTGTGTCGAGGATGACCTATAGAAAGGTAGGTTTTAAACCGTGTGGTGCCTGGCACCGCACCATTTTGGTTACGGACCCGCACCTTAAGTGCTTATGGTGTCTTGAGCGTGACCACGACTCAGTCATGTTCGGACTGCTGGGCCATGGCACCGAAAGCTTTGAGGGAGCAGTCCTTGAAGCTGCTTGTGGCCCTGCCGTCGATGCCATCGATGCCATCTAGCACGACTCCTAGGAGGTCTCGGTCCCGATCGAGGAAGAGAAGGTTGCGGGACTGCTCCAAGAGCCCCAAGTCTTCTTCAGCGCACTCGAGGTCCTCGGGACACTTGGGGAAGAAGCACAAAAAGAAGAAGAAATCTGAAAGAAAGAATTAGTTATAGATTCCTTACCTTAGAATTACCCCCAGGCGTCAGACTGGATCCGGAAAGTTTTTCGTCAGCAGTACCTCTGCGCGTCGGAAGGTGTCGTCGGTCGGCTCCGCGTCCGTCGTTGGTGTCGTGGTCGCCGGGATGATGTCACGGTAGCTACTTAGACACCGCCCTCGCGCGCTGACGTCAGTTCTTTCTTTTTCCGCGCCAGCCAGCGCAGATCCGGAGAGAGCGGTACCCGCAGTAATTTTTTGACTGACTTTTTGGTGACTTTTGGCGACATCTTTTTGAGTCCTCACGACTCTTGGTGCACGTAGGAATGCCCGGCTTCAAGGCTTGCGGTTCCTGTACCCGACTGATGTCGGTGACGGATCCGCACCGTGTGTGCCTCTTTTGCCTGGAGCACGACCACAACCCCAAGTCGTGCTCCGACTGCCGGTCCATGGCTCCGAAGGCTTTGCGGGAGCGGTCCCGAAAGCTTCTTGAGCGCCGGCAGTCGGCTCCGCGCCGTTCGAGGTCCCGGTCGCGAGGGAGGTCGAGGGACCGGTTGCAGAGCCATCACCACTCTTCTAAGTCTTCTAAGTCTTCGCACTCGGGGTTAGGTAAGTCGAAGCACAAGAAGAAGTCGAAGAAGCATCGTCGCTCTTCGACTTCTCCCCGTCGGTCGGCTGACGCGGCGAGGGATGCGGGCGGTGCCCCTCCCGCGGTTCCGTGTGCGGAACCCGAAGAGCCGACTCTGAGTTTCCCTTCCTTTCCGGGACCCGGAGCGACTCCTGCCCAGCTTCGTAAGTTCTACGAGGCGATGCACGCCATCTTTGGGCAGCCCGAACCCGCCGGCGTGCTTTCAGGCCCCGCGGACTCGGTTGGGGGGCCTAGGCCTTCTCCGCCGGCGGCTCTGGCCCCCCTTGGATCCAGGCCTGGATCCGGATCGGCGCTGGTTGACCTCATTACGCCTCCACCGACGCCGCTTCCTCCGGCACCGCGCCCACATTCGATGCCGGTCGGGCCCCCGGCCGGCGTCGACCCCGGCCTCCATCCTGATGTGGACACGGAGCCGGACCGATGTCGCCCGACGCCGGATCCGGCGCCGAGTGGTGTTTTTGTGCCCCTGTTTACTCCTGGGGTCCCTTTTAGACCAGATTGGCACCCAGAGGACGAGGAGGAGTACTGGGAGGGGTCAGGCCACCCTCTGACCGACCAGTTGGAGTATGACCCGGACTGGAGAGAGGACCTGGGGGATGCCAGTGGTCTTGATACATCTCCTGACCTTGGCATGTTGTCTCCTCCTACCGTGGCTACGGAGGAGGGGACGTCATACGCAGTGGTGTTGCGTAGGGCGGCCGAGGCTCTCAACCTCGAGCTTCCTACTGTGGCAGTCAGGACTAACCTCCTGACAGAGGTGCTTGAACCACAAGCGAGCTCTTCAGAGCCCCTGCTTCCGTTTAATGAGGCCCTCACCGACATCCTTTTGGGCACCTGGTCCAGGTCCAACACGGGGGCTCCCATGGATAGGGTGATCGCCCGACGCCACCGTCCGGCCCTGGGCGACCCCACTTTCCTCTCCCAACACCCCATCCCTGAGAGCTTGGTGGTCCAAGCCTCTACTTCCAAGGGCGCATTCCCTAATGCTCCACTAGATAGGGAATCCAAGAAGCTGGATCATCTTGGAAAGAAGATTTTTTTCTTCCGCCAGCTTGGTACTGCGGTCGGTAAACACTGCATGTCTATTGGACCGTTATTCCCACTCTGTGTGGGACACGGTTGCGCAAGTGCTGCCTCAGTGCCCGGAGGAGGCCCGGACACTACTCTCCCAGGCTGTCTCCGCCGGGAGGGACGCGGCAAAGTTTACCATCCGATGTGGGCTGGATACCGCCGACTATCTAGGCAGGACGATTTCCACGTCGGTAGCCCTTCGACGCTACGCCTGGATGAGATCGACTGGCTTTTCTGGGGATGTCCAGAATACTGTCATGGACATGCCCTTTGATGGCCGTCGCCTTTTTGGCGACAAAGCGGACAACGCTCTAGAGCGCTTCAAGGACTCACGGGCTACGGCCAAGTCCTTGGGCCTTTCCAGCCGCCCGGCGCAGTCTGCTTTTTGCCCCTTTCGTGTCTACGGAAGGGGTGCCCCACTACGTCCCGCCCAGAGCCACAGGCCGGCGCAAGCTCCCCAACCTTCGTGCGGCCGGGGACGTGGGAACCACCGTCGTGGGTCAGGGGGCCAGCGGGCGGGCCAGTCCACCAACCCCCCCTCTGCAGCAGCCTCCAAACCTTCCTAGTCCGACATTTGAGGCCCATCAAACGCCAGTGGGCGGCAGGATCCGCCATCACCTCCCCCACTGGCGCACCATCACGTCGGACAGGTGGGTTTTGCAGATATTCCGAAGGGGCTACTCTCTCCCCTTCGAGGCTACCCATCCAGCCATGCCACCTCAGTACCATCGTATGTCGGAGGATCATCTGGGCCTTCTCCAACAGGAAGTTACGGCTCTCTTGGCCAAGGGAGCCATCGAGCGCGTTCCTGCCCCAGAAGTAGGTTGTGGTTGTTACTCCCACTACTTTCTGGTACCCAAGAAGGACAAGGGCCTGCGTCCTATCTTGGATCTCAGGAACGTCAACCGCTTCCTCCGGAAGGAGAAGTTCAAGATGTTGATGCTCGCTCAGGTCTTGTCTGCCCTCGACCCTGGAGACTGGATGGTAGCGTTGGACTTGCAGGACGCTTACTTTCACATCCCCGTCCTGCCGGCCCATCGGCGTTACCTACGGTTCACGGTAGGCCACGAGCACTTTCAGTTTACCGTGCTCCCCTTTGGCCTTACCAGCGCCCCTCGGGTGTACACGAAAGTGATGGCGGTGGTCGCAGCTCATCTGCGCAGATCAGGGATTCCAGTCTTACCCTATCTTGACGACTGGCTGTTGAAGGCGGGCTCACCCCAGGCTGTTGTCTCCTACTTCCAGACTACGGCCGACCTCCTGCATTCTCTGGGGTTCTCCATCAAGCTGCCGAAGTCACACCTGATCCCCTCTCAGAAGCTCCTCTTCATCGGAGCGGTTCTGGACACGGCACGGTTTCGGGTTTATCCTCCCGAACAGCGAGTCCGGGATATCCGGGCTATGATTCCGATCTTTCAGCCTCTATCCTGGGCTTCGGTCAGAATGACCCTGAGGCTGCTGGGCCTCATGGCCTCCTGCATCCTGCTGGTTGATCATGCCAGGTGGCATATGCAGGCTCTGCAGTGGGACCTGAAGTTCCAGTGGGCGCAGCATCAGGGGAATCTGTCCGATTGCGTCCAGATCTCGAAGGGCACTGCACCACATTTGCAGTGGTGGCTCACGAACCAGGATTGTGTCAGTGGCAGATCCCTCTCCCTTCCCCAACCAGACCACACAGTGGTGACGGATGCATCCCTTCTGGGATGGGGTGGCCATATGGGAGAGGCGGAGATCAGAGGCCTCTGGTCTCCGGCGCAGTCCGGGCTCCACATCAACCTTCTGGAGCTTCGGGCGATCCATCTTGCACTGAAGGCATTCCTTCCCTCTGTCCGGGGAAGAGTAGTGCAGGTATTTACGGACAACACCACCGCCATATGGTACTGCAACAAACAAGGCGGGGTGGGGTCGTGGACCCTCTGTCAGGAGGCCCTCCGCCTCTGGGCATGGCTGGGACATCAGGGCATATCCCTGGTGGTTCAACACCTGGCAGGTTCACTGAACGCCAGGGCGGACAAACTCAACCGCAGGTGCATGATGGATCACGAATGGCGTCTTCATTCCGAGGTGGTGCAAGGTCTCTTTCAGCAGTGGGGAGAGCCTTGGTTAGATCTATTCGCCACCGAAGAGAACGTGCAATGTCAGTAATTCTGTATAAAGGGAAAAAGAACAAGCTAGTGGCAAGCATCAATATTAAAAAGAACAAATGTAGCAGGACATAGTGTATTTAATCAAGAGACATAGTGCTTAAATATTATCAAAAAATATATTTTTTATTTTTAGTATTTTACTGATATTTTTGTCATCTTGTCACAAGTATCAAGAATATATATTTCTAAATGGTTAAAATTCACAATGCATCAAAACATATTATGACATATGAGACATAATCAAGTGGATAAACAAATTATACATAACTATACAGTTTACATATAATGCAGCATTTTCTCTTATATTCGAAACTGGGTCCAAATCATATATGGACTGAAAGGAGGGTTGGCGGTAGATGGAACTACGCGCGTTTCGGCAGGTTGCCTTCGTCAGGACACCGTCTCAACTTTCACTGCATTGGACATATAATCAAATAATCTCAGTAAATACATGCACTTATGTCAATTTTATAATTTTTTTGTCCTGCAAAAAAAGATCATTCGATTGGATCGTTTCCAAAGAAATCGATATAGATGCAAAAGGTTCAGTAGTATTTAGGGGATCTATTCAGATTAAAAACCATGCAAATTTGGTGAGTTTAAAAACATATTCGAAAGATAGAATATGTGAACAGTAAGAAGAATATACCAAGAGAACACCTCCCAGTGCCATATCTCTATGTCTAAAGATATTAGTACGAATAGAGATATAGTTCTGTTAAAACTATTTATAGAAAAGTGCATGCTTAAAAAGGTGATATTATAAGGCGGAGCATGTATCAACTAAGTATACCAAGAAGGTGACATAAGGGACAAAGTTTAGGAATATTATATAGTCACCTATTTCTGTGTGTGGTTACTCGAATTTATTTTCAGGTTTTTCCACTTTTGAGCTTTCTCGGTAGTACAATGAAATGTCCCTGGATCTATAATGTAATAATACAAATATCTTAATAGGGAATAGTAAGTTAATTGCCTGATTTTAATTTAGTGTTAGGACATGCTTCTATACCTGATGAAGAGGACGTTTAATGGGTAAATCGGATTAGCAAGTTTCCAGACGGTTTTATTAGTTTCCAAGGTTTTGAGTTCCGGGACTAGGAAATTTAATCTGGAGGCCGTGGTTTTCTCTAGTTGCACGGAAGACAATAGGTAGAAGGATTTAATAAATCAATCTAATTTTAATAGGTGAGAAGAACACATATTCGGTCCAAAAGCATAAGAGGAGCTTTGTCAGTGTATTAAGAAATACTTGTAAGGAGCCCCTATATCGTAACGGGACTCTGTTGGCTGCTATATTGTAGTTCTGTATGCACAGACCTTAGATTGATGTTTGTGCTATGTATTGACCGATGCTATAATGCAACATCTAACACAAGTATACATTTAAAAAAATCAATATAAGAAGCAAAGATTATGAACAATATAGAATGCTATATGTTACTTTTCTGGGCATATATTTATTTGATCAGTAAATAACCTATTAGGATAATATACTTACTGATGATGAAGAAATAATGGCCCACCTAACTTGCACCATAAAGTAATGTGCTTTTGTGAGTCCGATTATCTGTAAAAAGACATAAAGTCTCATAAATGATGAGGGATTACATAGTTTAATTAATTATTTTTGCTATAGGTATACAAGGCGAAGATTATATCTATGTGGATATTAGAGCAATATCTAAGCTAGCTAATATATCCCATACTGTATATGAACAGTGTTTAAAGGTAAACTCTATTCTTTGTAATTATAGACCCGGAGTATGTGACTTTCTGGAATGTCATGAAAAAGCCACAATGCTCTATAGGTAAAGATGCCAATTATATAAATGTTACTTGGAAATTTTAAAAAGTGCGCTATGTAGATAGCTATAGACGATAAGTGTTTATGCGAACCACTTAATGGTTACTAAACTACCATCCAATTGATTGTAATATAGGGACATAAGGTGTACTTTTAGAAAGAGGAGCAATATGTTATTAATGACGTTCTCTGCAGTCTAGTACTGTGTAACAACTAAGAGGTTCACTCTGTTCTTTATGAGATTGGAACCACAGTGTCTAGCTATCTAAGATGTCACAGAGGAACAATATCACTCTATTTAATAAAACGGTAGCTATATAAAAGTAGCTCAAGAATTTTAAAGAACATACTATCTTGATAGTTAAAATCAGTTTAACAAAATTGGACAAATCGCTCAATATATCCTGAGCCATCTCGCCATACGTCACATTGCAGGTCGGTAAAACTTACTTTTGCAATGGGGTTAATCAAGATGCTAAAGACTGAAATTGCAACATTGAATGAACATCCCTAGAGATATATTAAGCTACCTTCACATTTATTTAAGAAAAACGTGCAAACCGATTGCAATAAAACAATCTCTTACCATTAAACAGCCTACGTAGCCAACGTCCGATAAAGTGCCTCTTCCCGGGGGATACTGAAGCTGGTAATCGCGACCTTTTAAATCGTTTTTACCCGCGGTTTCTGGTTGAGGTAAATTGGTCACGTGTTAATACGTGCTAGAACGTACTGGGACGTGCACGCACAGACGCCTAAATCGGAGTCATAGAAAGAGGACTCCCAAAGATGCAATGTCTATTATATATCGTATGTGACCACTCGACCAAGACTTAAAGTGAAAGGATATTAAAACGTTGAGCGCCATGTTAGCTGCATCTAAGTTGTTTTATTTTGTGGTACTTGTATGTCGTTTTAGTATACGATATACATATATAAATGAACCAGATAAAGAAATCTATATGTGAGGATAATGAGTAATAGTGATTCATGATGAGTCGAGATTTTAGATGTCAAAATGTAAAACAGCTAAATCTCAATAAATGGGTTCTATATTACATGGGGCTCCTATTACTAATCAATATTTTAATTATTAAGATTTATAACAACTGTTAAAAGGGAAAAAAGACATATAGTGGCTTCAAATACTGCAAAGATGATGTATATGATGTGTGCACCTAAAAAATAAATAAAAGGTGGTTACACTGCATTGTATCTATTAGAATTAATGGATCTTGGTTAACAGTTATATTTGATTGCCTGTTCCCACGGTATATCTTGGTTGAGGCCATTTTTAAAAGTGTTAAGTGTAAAAATCCAAAACACTTCTCGTCGTTTCCGTATATTTTCTGCTACCTGACCTTCTTTGGATTGTATTTTTTCTAAAATGAACCACTTAATCTCATCCACTTGGTGGTTCATTTCAATGTAGTGTTGCACAATGGGTGCTGTTATTCTACGATTACGAATTGCTGATTTATGTTCCGTAAGGCGAACATTCATAGTGTGCGCCGTTTCGCCCACATAGGGGCCGATTCCGATTCGGGCCGGAAATTTCTCCGACCGAGCCGGACCCGGAGAGATTTCCGACCGAATCGGACCCGTGCAGTCCGACCGAACGGAGTACGATGCGTCCGTATGTTATCGGACTCGAGTCGGTCGGACTCCCATTGAAGTCAATGGGAGCCGGTCGTACAACGCGTGCGCGGGCTCCCATTGACTCAATGGGTGCGGAGTCGGACAAGGGCGCCCCCTACAGCGGGTACGCGGCGAAGCGGTCGCGCCGTACACGCACAGGTAGGGGGACCCATGGGTCCCCCCTGTGTGCGACTCGCGCGGCTACGCGTACAGGGGGTCCGACACGGACCCCCAAAGTACGGCTCCGACAGCTCTTACGAGCCGGAGTGCGCGGCTCGGTCGGACTGCTCGCGGCGCGCATCGTACTTACCCGGCCGGGAAACGTCTCCATTGCGCGGTGCGAGTCGAGTCCGAGCGAGTCGGTCGGAGCGGTTCGAGCCGGGAGCGAGTCGGTCGGAGCGGTCGGGACACCCGGACGAGTCGGTCGGAGATTTCGCATCGTACTCGCTCGGCCGGACCCGTGTACGGTTCGGTCGGGAAACAGGGCTCCGAATCGGATCCGGTAAAGCCGAATCCGATTCGGAGCCCTACCGGCCGAGATCGGAATCGGCCCCAGAGCCTTTATTGCAAGGACAGATTAAAAGGTATACAAGGTCTTTGGTCTTACAATTTGTCATACCTTTTGTGATGATAATGTGTCCATTAAATTGAATAGAACTAGATTCAATGGCTTGTGGGCAAATTTTGCATGTGCCGCATTTAAAATTGCCTTCCACTGGTTGTAGCCCCACAATACTTCTCTGTATTGGCTTTTTTATCAGGGGCATACGTGACCTTACTACGTGGTCTTTGAGGTTCTTATTTTTGCGATATGCAAATAAAGGTTTAGGAATTTTTTCCTGATTTTCTTTATTGGCATTCAGGATATGCCATTTGTTACACACAATACGTCGAATCTGCTCATTCAGCATAGAGTGTCGTGTGACAAACACTAACTCAGAACAGGCTTTTTCATTTTTACTAGTCAAAAGATGTTGTCTATCAAAGAATCTCGCTCTTTTGTAGGAATTCCTCACCAACTTATGGGGGTATCCTCGTGCTAGAAATTTTTGTTTCATGATCACTGCTTTTTCATCAAAATCTTTGAGGCTAGTGCAGTTACGGCGCACTCTTAGAAATTGGCCAAAAGGAATACTATTTTTCTGTGATGGGGGGTGGAAACTGTCATAATGCAAAAGTGTATTACGTGCTGTGGGTTTGGTGTATAAATCCACTGCTAGCTGGCCATTAACATTTTTGATGATGATATCTAAAAATTCTATATGGGTCATACTATATGTGAATGTAAAATGGAAATTACTATCACATAGATTTAGCCATGCTAGAAACTCATGTAGAACATCTACACTGTCAGCCCATATGAAAAAAATGTCATCTATAAAACGTGACCATTTTAGTACTGTCTCAAAGAATGGAGCTATTTCGTTGTAAATATGTGTTTTTTCAAATTTGGCCATGTAAATATTAGCTACTGTGGGGGCGCAAGATGCACCCATACTTACGCCCTTCACTTGCCTATATATTTGGCCATTGAATTCAAACACATTTTCCTCCAATACTATTTTCAAGCAATTTATGATGAAGGTGTGGTTACAGTCAATGTTCATTTGTTCCATGAACCATTGTACAGCTTGTAAAGCTCCCAGAATGGGTATGTTGCTATATAGACTTTCTATGTCCAGGGTGACCAGATATTGCTGTTGTGGGTTGAAGGGTATGCCTTCAACCAAATTTATAATATGTCTGGTGTCCTGAACGTATGCCGGTGTTTCATGTATATGTGGGCGCAGAATGGCATCTAGGTACTTCGATAGAGGTTCAGTGATGGATCCTATCGTTGTAACTATGGGTCTGTATGGAGGGTTAGTTTTGCTTTTATGAATTTTCGGTACCCCGTACATACTCGCCATTCTGGGAGTCTGGACATTCAAGTAATCATATTCTTTAACACATATGTAGCCTTCATCTAGGGCTTTATTCATAAGTCTTTGAATTTTGGTTTTGATTTTACTAGTAGGATTGACATTTATTTTAATATAGAAATTGATGTCATTTAACATCTCTTCCATTTTGGAAATATAGACTGGGGTGTCAATAACGACAATCCCACCTCCCTTGTCACAGCTTTTTACAGTGATGTCAGGATTTGTCTTTAATTTCAAGAGGGCTTGGTGTTCCTCTATATTCATGTTGTAAGGAGTTTTAGGTACAAATTTGGTTGCAGCAGTTAGTTTTTGGAACACAATTTGTTCGAAGATTATAACCTCTGGTGGTATTTGTTCTGAGGTTGGAGTGAAAGTAGATTTAGATGACAATCCTGACCTATTAGTGTCACTAGTTATAGGCATTTGTTGGGTAAAGAAGATCTTAAGTCTGACTTTCCTAAAGAATGCCATTAGATCAGAGAACAGTTCAAATTTATTAATTCCAGAGTGAGGAACGAAGGTTAACCCTTTAGATAGTAGGGAGTATGTGGCTTCTGTTATGTTAGATGCGCTTAAATTAAATACTGGTATTTCCATTATTCTCTCCAGTATTGCGCATTGCGTGTTACCAGGTATTGGTTTTGGTTGACTTGTTGATTGCCCCGGTAACGGGGTTGGTATTGAGGTCACCAATTCCCCCTCCTTTGGTTCCGTCTGCCTAAAAAAGGCTGTGTTTGATACATTCTAGTTGTATAGCGACCATTTCTGGTATCGAATTGGTTTCCTGCATTCTCACTATCGGAATCTGACGTGTCAGAAAAGGTGGTCACCTTTCTGCCATATTGCCTACGTGTTGGTGGATCTTGTTGTTGACCATCTATCTGAGTATAGTAGTTCTCTGATAGGTATGGGTAGGTATTTTCCCTACTTGAAAGTCTTATATCTTTTTTCAATTTTTCTGACTTTCGTTTATTTAGGTATTCTGTATATGAATACATATCTGCTTCCATATCCTCTAGTTTTTTCTTTGCATCCTCAATGGCTGTGTTGTTTTTAATTTTATTTTCTAATTTTAGAATCTCAGCCATAAGTTGTTGTAACATTTCTCGGGCTGTTTCTACTATCAACATCATTAGATCTCTCGAGCATCGATTAGCGATCATAGCCCATTTTTCTAGAAACTGTTTTATTTGGATAAATAGACCAGGGATATTTTTCACTCTTAACCCTTGTGGTATTACACCAGCACGCAAGTATTCTAACATAAATTTTCCGTGTAATTCAATTCTTTTACTTTTTTTTCTTTAGTGCCATTAGTTGTTCTAGATCTTCATTTTTGTCTGGATTACTAGTAAGTTGGTTGCCAAAACTGCCTAAGCTGCCTACCATTGAAATGAAGTCATCATCTGAAAATCCAAAAGTTTGGAGATTAGCCATCTTTGTATAGGCTAATGTATACTAACAGATGAGAAGAGACAGATAAAAATAGAACAAAAGAAGAAAGTGTCTACTGAATACTTTGATAATTAATCACCTTAATAGTGCCACAAAAAACCCACAAAGTGCCTTGCAATAAATAATTAAAAATAAGTGCTTAAGTGCTATGTGTATAATGCAGTGTAATTATAGATCCCTTGAATTTCAATGGAGCCTGAACCACGATACTAAGGCAATTTAAGCTCATAAAGAGGTATATCCCCTCACAGACAGGCTGTGAGATTAATGATTTGAGAATCAGGCAATTAACTTACTATTCCCTATTAAGATATTTGTATTATTACATTATAGATCCAGGGACATTTCATTGTACTACCGAGAAAGCTCAAAAGTGGAAAAACCTGAAAATAAATTCGAGTAACCACATACAGAAATAGGTGACTATATAATATTCCTAAACTTTGTCCCTTATGTCACCTTCTTGGTATACTTAGTTGATACATGCTCCGCCTTATAATATCACCTTTTTAAGCATGCACTTTTCTATAAATAGTTTTAACAGAACTATATCTCTATTCGTACTAATATCTTTAGACATAGAAATATGGCACTGGGAGGTGTTCTCTTGGTATATTCTTCTTACTGTTCACATATTCTATCTTTCGAATATGTTTTTAAACTCACCAAATTTGCATGGTTTTTAATCTGAATAGATCCCCTAAATACTACTGAACCTTTTGCATCTATATCGATTTCTTTGGAAACGATCCAATCGAATGATCTTTTTTTGCAGGACAAAAAAATTATAAAATTGACATAAGTGCATGTATTTACTGAGATTATTTGATTATATGTCCAATGCAGTGAAAGTTGAGACGGTGTCCTGACGAAGGCAACCTGCCGAAACGCGCGTAGTTCCATCTACCGCCAACCCTCCTTTCTGTCCATATATGATTTGGACCCAGTTTCGAATATAAGAGAAAATGCTGCATTATATGTAAACTGTATAGTTATGTATAATTTGTTTATCCACTTGATTATGTCTCATATGTCATAATATGTTTTGATGCATTGTGAATTTTAACCATTTAGAAATATATATTCTTGATACTTGTGACAAGATGACAAAAATATCAGTAAAATACTAAAAATAAAAAATATATTTTTTGATAATATTTAAGCACTATGTCTCTTGATTAAATACACTATGTCCTGCTACATTTGTTCTTTTTAATATTGATGCTTGCCACTAGCTTGTTCTTTTTCCCTTTATACTGTTTTCCCTACAGCTAGCAAGTGTTTATCATTGCATGTAGGGGTCCCCATTCTTTCTCAAATCATGTCAGCAATTCTGCGCATTGGAATTTCCAAGGCGGCACTCGCTAGGTGACGCCTTTCGTCGCGAGTGGAGTTGCGGTCTGTTGTGCGCCTTTCCGCCTATACCACTTCTGCCCAGAGTGCTGAAGAAGATCAAGCGCGACCGGGCCCAAGTTATTCTTGTGGCTCCCGATTGGGCACGAAGAGTCTGGTATCCCGAGCTGCTCAACATGGCCATCGATCCTCCGAACAGACTGCCTCTTCGGGAGGATCTTCTGTCGCAGCAGCAGGGGATGGTCCTCCACCCGAACCTGTCCAGCCTCCACCTCCTTGCGTGGAGATTGAGCGGCGGCAGTTGACGTCATTCGACTTGCCTCCCAAAGTCTGTGATGTAATCTTGGCAGCCAGGCGTCCCTCCACTAAGACGGTATACGCCTGCCGATGGAACGAATTTGTGGCATGGTGCACAGCAAAGGCTGTGGATCCCCTTTCTGCCCCTCTTTCTGAGGTTCTCTTGTTCCTCCTTTCTTTGGCCCAGCAGGGCTCTGCTCTGGGCACTTTCAAGGGCTATCTTTCGGCCATTTCTGCCTTTCTAATCTGATCAGCCTTCTCTCTTCAAGTCCCCGGTTGTAAATCATTTCTTAAAGGGCATAACTCATCTCTTTCCTCCTATTCCCTTCATTATGCCTCAGTGGGACTTGAATCTGGTCTTGACCTACTTGATGTGCGCTCCCTTTGAGCCGCTTCACAACTGTCCTCTAAGGCTTTTAACTCTTAAAACTGCATTCCTGGTAGCCATCACATCTGCCAGAAGAGTGAGTGAACTCCAGGCTCTTTCATCCAAGCCTTCTTTTCTAGCTGTACATCCGGACAAAGTTGTCCTACGAACTCGTCCATCCTTTCTTCCCAAGGTGGTCACTTCCTTTCACATTGGGCAAACCATCACTTTGCCCACCTTCTTTCCGCCTCCCCATCCTTCAAAAGAGGAAGAGATGCTCCACCGTCTGGACTCAAAACGTGTGCTTTCCTTTTATCTGGATCGCACAAACAGTTCCGGGTGGATGGCCAACTCTTTGTGGGCTACGTGGGCGCCAAGAAAGGTCAGGCCATACACAAGCGGACCATCTCTAAAAGGGTCGTTTTGTGTATTAAAGCCTGCTATTCTTTAGCTAAAAAGGAGCCTCCAGTGGGGCTATGCGCCCATTCCACCAGGGCGACGGCAGCCACTACTGCTTTGGGACGAGGAGTTTCTCTGAATGACATCTGTCAGGCAGCTACGTGGGCATCGTTGCACACGTTCACCAAGCACTACTGCCTGGACAGTAAAGTCCGGAGAGACGGCTTCTTTGGCCGTTCTGTTCTCCAGAACTTTCGGGTGTGATCTTGGTTCGCAGACCCACCTCCGGGGTTGGTATTGCTGGGGTATCTATTCTAAGGTAAGGAATCTATAACTAACTGTTTCTTTCAGATGAAATAGTTACTTACCTTCGGTAACGATATATCTGTAAGAAACATAGATTAGTTATAGATTCCTTACCGCCCCACCCATCCTCTCTGTTCTGCGAACTGATTTCTAGGGTTAAGGACATCCTTTCAGGGCCCTAGTTTTGTGTACCAGTGGTCAGTGTCTTGCATGGCTCTGCGTTTCTGGCGCGGAAAGTGGTGTACAGAACTGACGTCAGCGCGTGATGGCGGCTTCTAAGTAGCTACCGCGACGTCATCACGACGCCAACGACGGACGCGGAGCCGACCGACGCCACCTTCCGAAGCGCAGAGGTACTGCTGACGAAAAACTTTCCGGATCCAGTCTGACGCTTGGGGGTAATTCTAAGGTAAGGAATCTATAACTAACCTATGTTTCTTACAGATATATCGTTACCGAAGGTAAGTAACTTGTTCGTCTAGACGGACTTCGACGCCAAGTCATCCGTTAAGGATTGACGAGATGAGTGAGGAACAGCAACGTTCCAGGTACGGTTCTGCGGACCTGTTGCCAGGTCCGACTCCACGCCTTCTCCTGTAAGCCAGAGCGATCCCCGCTCAAATAAGAGTTTTACGAGGCCATGCGTCAAGTATTTTAGCGGGCCGACCCCTCCGGTGCGCCTCTTGGCCCTGCGGGGTGGGAAGAGGCCCCATCAGGTTCATCACTGGCGGCTCCGGCCTCGGCTCCGATGGGTCTCATAAATCCGATCTCTGATCTGCATCGGTGCCGATCATGCCAAAGCGACCTTCCATGGCGCTGGTCCTGAAGTCCGGTGCCCTTCGGCTTTGCAAGCTCCATTCCGATTCCCGACGACTCTTGAGTTGGAACGACTTCAATCAACGTCGATTCTGGTGCCGACAGAGCCCAGGGGCTCTAGGTCGTTGCCTGATCATTTTGAGGAGGTTTCAGGCATGGGAGAAAAGTGGGAGGGATCACTGGACCATAGTGAACACCAGTTAAACACTCCTGGTGAGGAGCTGGACTGGTATGAGAAGCGTGCCAAAGCCAGTGGACTGGACACCTCTTCAGATACTGGCATACGCTCTCCACCTACTGTTGCTACGGAGGAGGGAGCGTCTTATGCTATGGTGGTGAAAAGGGCAGCAGAGGTCCTTGACCTGGAGCTGCCCTCAGTGCAGGTCAAGACTAGTCTCTTGACCGAAGTGCTTTAGTCTGGGACTACCTCATCCGAACCCCTTTTGCCCTTCAATGAAGCACTGACAGATGTCCTTCTAAGCATTTGGACCAAGCCTAGCACAGGGCAGATCGGTTTCGCCGACGGTGACATTGCGGCGCCACGCCTGGATGAGAACATCTGGCTTTTCAAAGGATGTCCAGGCCAACCTCATGGACATGCCCTTCAATGGGACTCGTCTCTTCAGAGAGAAGGCAGACTCGGTGCTGGAGTGCTTCAGGGACTCGTGGTCTTCAGCAGGTCCTTGGGCCTCTCAGTGACACCTCTCCCCTAGTCTGCCTTTCGTGGCAATGGAAGGGGCTTTCAAGCGCAACAGCCATAACCCCGCCACAGTACTCCACAGGCTTCCCAAGTTGTGTGAGGATGTGGACGCTGTGCATTCCAACCAAGGGTAGCCAGAAATCGTCCGACACCAACGCCCCTGGCAGCTGCAGCCTCTAAGTCCTCCTAGTTTGGTTCTGCAAGACCATTGGTGTCCAGTTACAGAGAACTTCATCTCCTCCACTGGCAGTCCATAACATCGGACGAATGGGTCTTGCAGATGATTCGGAGGGGCTACACCCTTCCTTTCCAGTCTCCCCTCCCCCTTACTGTCATCTCAAGAATGGCTGGTGGAAGACCATCTTATCTTGCTCCAAGAAGAAGTTACAGCTCTCCTGGGGAAGGGGGCTATCAAAAGGGTTCCAATTTCAGAAGTAGGCAGTGGTTGTTATTCTCCCTACTTTCTTTTTTTTTTATTCCAAAAGATGTTTATTGAACATTTACAAAGGTAAATAAACAGAGGAGGGAGAAACAGCAAAGGAATACAAAAAGGTGCATATTGAAGATCCCAGACCTGGTACAGAGGAACTGGGATAGTAGGTTAACATAGGAAATCATGAACATATAAGAAAACTAAGGCGGGTCACATCAAATCAGAACAGTATAAATGTCCTGCACCCAACAAAAAAGATGTATAAGTCATAATAAAAAATTAATCTGGTACCAGTAGGCAATTGAGTGATAAGCGATGTATAGAGAGGATCAGCACACATAGAGTACATGCTACATAGTGTCAGGTATCTTGCAGTGAATAGCATAACATGAGGCAGTTTAACAGAACAGAGACAGAGATCAAGGGAAATAGTGCGATACAAAAGGGGATGATGGACGGAACGTTTGAGCCAATCAAACACTCACCTCCAGTCAACTGATCTGGGTTTAATCCATCATCATTCTTTAGCTCACTCCACCACCCCAGTTCAGACATGGCCATATGCAAATCAGTCTGACCCTGTGCCTCATGGGAACAGTCCAGCCCGAACTGCCAAGCCATGTCTTCCCTGGACCGGAAACAAGCATCCTAGGACCGGTTTCTGGCATTCCAGCCGTCATCAGCCAGGCTTGCTTGAATCCAGTGGCAAAGTGAGCAAGGGACCCACGTCTGGGCATACCCCCGCCAACTTAGGGCGAACAAAGCGATACAAAAGGGGATGATGGACGGAACGGTCCCAGGATGCTTGTTTCTGGTCCAGGGAAGACATGGCTTGGCAGTTCGGTCTGGACTGTTCCCATGAGGCACAGGGTCAAGACTGATTTGCATATGGCCATGTCTGAACTGGGGTGGCGTGGTGAAGCAAAATAACGATGGATTAAACCCAGATCTGTGACTGGGGGTGAATGTTTGCCATTGTGCAACATTCCGTCCATCATCTTGTGTGTTTTGCAATTCGCCCCAAGTGGGAAGGGTATGCCCAGACGTGGGTCCCATGCTCACTGCGCCACTGGAGTCAGGCTATCCTGGCTGATGAGGGCTGAATGCCCGAAACCGGTCCTAGGATGCTTGATTCCGGTCCAGGGAAGACATGGCTTGGCAGTTCGGTCTGGACTGTTCCCTGAGGCACAGGGTCAAGACTGATTTGCATATGGCCATGTCTGAACTGGGGTGGCGTGGTGAAGCAAAATAACGATGGATTAAACCCAGATCTGTGACTGGGGGTGAATGTTTGCCATTGTGCAACATTCCGTCCATCATCTTGTGTGTTTTGCAAGGGAAATAGTGTCAGCCAGAATTGAGATGGTTCAAAAAGGGAGTGGTCCCACTGAGAACAAACTATAACATGAACATCAACATCACCTTTAAATACATTACAATCAATATTTTTCCATGTTAAACATATTTATTCATGTCGAACATGTATTTTTCATGTTCAAAAACAGCACATTTGTCTATAAAATCGTGAAGAGGTGCCCCAAGAGGGAAGGGAGGGAAAGGTGCAGCAATGTGCGAAAGTGAAGGTGGGTGAGAGAGGGAGGGCAGTGAGCAATATGTACATCCAAATCATAAATGGCCTATCCAGCCTTATCCAAGGCTAACATATTTACAAAACCATAATATTTGGAAAGATACAGTGAATCTGTCACTGCCATCAATATATGGCAAGCAAAAATAAAGCCGTCGACATTTCGACCCAAGCGTTGTGTGTAGGAAATTCTGGTCCTTACAATAGGGTCTTCATCAGGACCATGGAGGGCACCTACGGGTAATTGAAAGTGACCTTTAGTATTTCAGGTGATGGAACCAAAAATGAAGCAATCTTAATAGAATGGGCATAGAAATTATCCTAAGTCCACCAGTGCATGCGGTGGAGAAACTGACAATGATGGGCCCTCAGGCTCCAGGGTCAGAGAGGGATCAATTCTTGTGAAATGCTGAAAAAATTAATATTAAGGTATCAGCACAAGAGAGGTATGGGGCGTATAAAGAAAAACAAATTGTCATAGATAACGTCCCCAGTGACAGCGAAACATCACTTACTTAATAGGTTAAATCATTACGTTATTCTGTAGAGCGTTGGGCAGAATTAAACAAGATGCTCCATACAAATCTGACAACAAAAACAAATCGAAAGTAATTAGCCTCACCACCAAATCAGGGTGTTGACCGATATCTATCTCAACAATTGTATGCAGGAGAGGGGAAAGAACGTACCTCAAAGGACTCACGTCCGTTGACTGAATTGCAACCGGAACACTGAACGCATACGTATTAAATAATGGCTCCGTGGCCAGAAACGTGCACGGGCTACGTTTGGCGAACAGCCGCTAAGTGCTGTTCACGCTATGATGATGACATCGAGTCCATCATCAGACCCAGCGGGAGAGCCCTACTGGGTCTGGAGGATCAATTACAGCTGGCCTGGGAGTGATGACAATGTGGCGTTGCCGCGAGGAATCATTAGGGTTTTTTAAAAAAAGACAGCCTAGTGGAAGTTGATATTGCATACGCCGACCGCGTAGCAAAATATTGGTATTTGCTAGCAACCATGGCAGATGTCGAGTTAAACGAAGCCCGTCAGGGGAAGACGACCCGGCTGGGGTGTCACAGGTGTGAATAAGGGCTTGGCCAACTGGAAAACAAAACGTACTACATTGTATATTTCACCAGGATAATTATTATACAGTTAGGTAATGTGGCAAAACACGGAATTGGCAATTAAAACATAAACCTCATTATAATAGGTTACTTGTGGGTGCAGATTTAGCCCGCATGCGCAGTAAGACATTATGTGGGCGATGAAGTATCATGAGCAAGTGTGGTACATTGTGCTGGCATTCGCTATGCGCATATCTTATGTACAATTCACGGAAAGACATGAGAACAATTATGAGCATTTCTATGTACAGTAGGTTTGGTTAACCTCTCAGAGAGCAGGCTCCCAAATCAAGTGACAATTGCGAAGATACATAAGGCAGTTACTGAGTGCCCATGTTTTCAAACAGTTGGTTGAAAACCTTGGCATTATCAACCAAGGGGAGAGCTGTATGCATCAAGTAAAAAAAAGTACAAACAGGTAAGCCGATATCACAATGTGAAACATAACATAATCAAGCCACGGCAAATTGGCTGGTTCATTCATTCACGAGGCATGATAATTTAGCACTACTGGTATCCAACTCATTTAACCCATTATGGATGGTGTCTTAGGAGTGCATCCATTTACATTCATATGTGTTTAGAACCGACTGAATGTCTCCACCCCTGATACCCAAAGTGAATCTCTCTAGGACAACCCATTTAATGCTTTCCGGTGGATGTTTGGCTCTCTAGAAATGTTCTACCAATGGTGCCCCAACTACGCCACACCTCACTCTACTGCAGTGTTGTAAGACCCGTGCTTTCACTTTTTGACGTGTTTGTCCTATGTACATCAAATCACAGGGACAGATGATGGCATAAATGACATCGGATGTGTTGCAGTTTGTGTGGGTTTTAAGATCGATGTATGATGTTTATAGTTCAATTGTTTGATCTGGATGGTTAGACTGCATGCCTTACAATGTCCGCATTTGTAATGGCCTGTTATTTCCGGGAGTTGCCAAAGAGTCTGAATGGAAGGTGATGGGGGCGTCTCTAAAAGAGAGCGGCCCACATGATCTCGTATGCTCTTTCCTTTCTTGAATGAGGTGCATGGGTGGTTCAGCCAGTTTCAGCTCATCAGAGATGAGTTTCCAATAATGGTTCACAATTTGTCTGATCGCATTGCTGCGGGTGCAGAAGGTGGTGACGCATATCATTCTGTTACTCAGATCCTTGTTGCGTGTTTTTGCCATGAGTAAAGCTTCCCTTGGGTTGAACCAAGCTCAGGCACGCTTAACCAATCTTCTTGAATAACCCCTCTCTATGAGGCGATCCGTGAGGTTTTCTGATTCCACCATGTAGTCCTCTTTGCGTGAGCAATTGCGGCGAATCCTAAGATATTGTCCAAAGGGCAAATTGTCGTGCAATCCTCGGGGTGGTGACTGTTGTACATCAATAACGAATCTCGCTCTGTAGGCTTCCTGAATAGTGTTGTGTACAGTAGATTATTCTCTGCTTTGATAGAGATATCCAAAAAGTCAATTGTGCTTGAGTCTGAGTGCATGGTGAATTTGATGTCCGTGGACCTCAGAAAGAAGGTGTCCAGTTCGATTGAGCTCCCCGTCCAGATGAGCAGAACGTCATCGATGTAACGTTTCCACAAAGTTACATGATCGTGGGATGGGTTTATTTCATTGAACACGAAGGTGCTTTCAAAGTGGTCTATGTATATAATGGCCAGGTCCGGTGCAAAGCTTGCGCCCATGGCCACTCCCTTCGTTTGGAGGTAATATTCCCCTTGAAAGAAAAATAAATTGTGCATCATTGCAATCTCCAGGAGCTTGATAATAAAGTCCGTAGGGACCAGTACAGGTGCAGGTCTCTTGTCTAGGGCCGCGCATATAACCTCCAGGGCTGGCAACTGAGGAATGCTTGTGTATAATGATACAATATCTAGAGTCACCTGTCGTTGGTGCATCGGGTCAAAGGCTAGATTGTCCACCAATCTAATGGTCTCCATGGTATCTCTTAAGTAGGATCTGGTTGCCTTAGCAATAGGCTTCAGAAAACAATCGACATATTTGCAAAGAAGTTCCAGCAGGGAGCCGCAGCCCGAGACTATGGGCCGTCCAGGTGGGTGTTCCATGTCCTTGTGCACTTTAGGCAAGGTGTATATTGTTGGTAGTCGTGGTTGTTTTTGATTTAGAAAGTTAAATTCCAGGTCGGACCAAAAACCCAGTTTGCGACCCTCTTCCGTGACTTTCAAAATCAATTAAGTTAGTTCCTTAGTGGGATCGGTCCTCAGACGGATGTAGCTGACACCATATCCCAGTTGGTTGTAGACCTCCGTTCTGTAGTCCAAGGTATCTTGCACCACAATGGCTCCGCCCTTATCCGCTGGCTTAATCACAATCCGTCGGTTGTGTTTCAGGGAGCGCAGGGCTTCTCGTTCTTATTTTGTAATATTCTGCTTCACATATTGTCTATCAGAACATGTCTTCAAAACGTCCCTAAGAACCACACTCTCATATGTGAGTATCTTGTTGGATACCGAGTGTGCTGGTAGCATGAAGGTCGATGGTACTCTCAGGCCCGTGTGGGAGGTGGATGGAAGCGAGTTAGAATGCTTGAAAAAATACCTTAGTCTGACCTTCCTGAAGAAACGGTGTAATTCCGCCTTAATGTTGAACTGGTTGGGACGAGCGGTGGGTACAAAATGACAGTCCTTTACTGAGGACCTTTTCTTCATCTTCCGTGAGTTCATGGGAGGACAAATTAATGATAGGACTGACCAGTCTGTTAACCATCTGTACACCCGTCATCCGGTCTGGATTTCTCCGTGGTTCTCTGGGGGGAACCAAACTTGTTTCTGCCCTAGGGTCCGGCCTCTGTCGCAGTTCTGGCCCCTTTGTTCTTGTCCTCGTTGTTGGCCTTGGTCCCAGTTGTATCCTCTGCCTCAGGGGGGTCTCCATTGAGCCTCCCTTAAAAAAGACGGCCCCTGGGGTGGTTGGTACCAACTGTCCTGGTAATGGTAATCGGTCTTTGTGCCGGTTTGGTCTGTGTCACTCCCGGTGCTGTTGGATCCGGACGATTCCGAGACTGTTGTAAATCTCCTACGGCCTCTGTATCCTCTGCCTCTACTGGAGAAACGGCCCTGTGTGTCCTGCTTATAATAATCCTCCTGCAGGTATGGATAGGCCACCTTGTTATCGTAGTAGCGGATGTCTTTGGCTAGTTTGCCCAATTTCTTGCCCTGGGAATTGATGTCGAAGTCCTTAATTGTTTTTTCAAGGCGTTCAAGGGCCTCCTTGGCATTGGTGAGCGCTGCGTCTCCTGCAATCTCCTGTTTAAGTTCCGCAATTTCCTTGAGAAGTTTCTCAAACTGTTCGATGGCTGTTTCGACCCCCAGCACCATCCAGTGGCGCGAGCAATTGTTAGCCACGAAAAAGTTTTCCTTAAACTTAGGAATGCCAACAAAAATGGCGGGCTGGTTTTTGACTTGAAGTCCTATCGGTATTATGTTGGCTTGTAAGTACTTGGTAAGTAAGTGCCCATGGAGTCGTGTACGTACCAACTTTTTTTCAAGTCTTTCTAACCGGGGGGCGTGGCTGAGCCGAGCAGCAAGATGGCTGTCTGCTAGGGAGGCTCTGCCGGCCGGGCCCATAATCCTGCAATATCCTGTCAAATGCGGGGAGATCAAGCCTCCAATTAACACACCCTACGATCGGTGTACCCTGGGGAAGGAGCGGACCCTCCTGTGAGGCGCGACATTACCTGATACGATAGCTACAGCCGCTGGACCTCTGGTGCGGCGTGGCCTGTTTGGGACCGCAACGTGCGCAGGGCGAGCGTTCTCCTCAGTCTCCCAAGTAAAATGATACCTCTCTTGTGTGGGTGTCCAATGCAGAAATGGCTAAAAACTTATTTTTTAAATAATGTAGCGCTTAGAATTTGCTGTGCTATACCCTTAATCCCTAAGTTTTTGGCTCTTCCCAGTCACAGGCCCTTGCCCCACCCACACAAGTGAGGTATCATTTTACTCGGGAGACTGAGGGGAACGCTGTGTGGTAGGACATTTGTGCCTGCACGGTGCTCCCACACAAAAATATGTGGAAAATGTGTTTTTTCCAGGTAAATTTGAGCTTTGTAGGGGATTCTGGGTAGGAAAACATTGTGAGATCCACGCAAGCCATACCTCGTTGGACTCCCCCGGGTGTCTAGTTTTCAGAAATGTGTGGGTTTGGTAGGTTTCCCTAGATGGCCGCCGAGCCCGGGCCAAAAACCCAGGTGACCCCTCCTTGCAAAACCAGGTCGTGTTTGTGACAGGTAATTTTGATATCTCCTCAATATGTTTTGGGCCCTTGCCTGTCGTGGGTACTTGGGCCACCCATACGAGTGAGGTGCCATTTTTATAAGGAGACCTGGGGGAACGCTAGGTGTTAGGAAATTTGTGTCAGCCCAGTGATCCCACAACTTTCCCACACAGAAATTTGAGAAAAAAGTGATTTTTTCAGCTAAATTTGAGGTTTGCAGGGGATTCTGGGTAGGAAAACGTTGGTGGGTCCACGCAAGCCATACCTCCCTGGACTCCCCCAGGTCTCTAGTTTTTAGAAATGTGTGGGTTCGGTAGGTTTTTGCCAAGATGGCCGCGGAGCCCGGGGCCAAAAACCCAGGTGACCCCCCCCCCCTTTGAAAACCAGGTCGTTTTGCGATAGGTAATTTTGATGTCTCCACAATACGTTTTGGGCCCTTGCCTGTCGCGGGTAGGGTACTTGGCCCACCCACGTGAGTGAGGTACCATTTTTATCAGGAGACCTGGGGAAACGCTGGGTGGAAGAACATTTGTGTCAGCCCAGTGATCCCACAACTTTCCCAGACAGAAATTTGAGAAAAATGCGATTTTTTCCGCTAAATTTGAGGTTTGCACGGGATTCTGGGTAGGAAAACGTTGAGGGGGTAAACGCAAGCCACACCTCCCTGGACTCCCCCAGGTGTCTAGTTTTCAGAAATGTGTGGGTTTGGTAGGTTTCCCTAGATGGTCGCCGAATCTGGGGCCAAAAACCCAGGTGACCCCCCTTGCAAAACCAGGTCGTTTTGTGATAGGTATTTTTGATGTCTCCACAATACGTTTTGGGCCCTTGCCTGTCGCAGGTACTTGGCCCACCCATTCAAGTGAGGTACCATTTTTATCGGTAGACCTGAGGGAACGCTGGATGGTAGGAAATTTGCGTCAGCCCGGTGATTCCACAACTTTCCCACAGAAATTTGAGAAATATGTGATTTTTTTCAGCTAAATTTGAGGTTTGCAGGGGATTCTGGGTAACAGAACCTGGTGAGAGGCACACAAGTCACCCCATCCTGCATTTCCCTTGGTGTCTAGTTTTAAAAAATGTACGGCTTTGCTAGGTTTCCCTAGGTGCCGGCTGCGCTAGGGCCCAAAAACCACTGGTAGGCACATAGCGAAAAAAAGTCAGTGCCTAGTGGGCTTTTTGCTGCCCTGGGGGGGGGGATGGGGGAGTTGTCCTGATATGCCCCCAAGGGGGGCAGAAAGACTGTGGCTATATTTTTTGTGGGGTGGGGGCATTGGTATGCCCATTCTGGGCAACCCCCACCACCACGTATAAAAAAGCCAGCATAATCGCTGGTGCCTAGTGGGCTCTCTGCTGGCCCCCGGGGGGGCAGATCAGGGGCTACTGTCCCCATCTGCCTCCTGGGGGGGGGGGGGCATAAAAACTGTGCCATTTTTTGGGTGGTGGTGGGGGCATTGGCATGCCATTATGGGCAGCCTCCACCCCTGAATTTTGAAAACAAATATTCCTTGATGCCTTGTGGGCTTTCTGCCCCCCCCAGGGGGGCAGGTAAGGGGCTATTACCCCCATATGCCTCCTGGAGGGGCAGAAAGACTGGCAATTTGTTTTGGGGTGGGGGCATCAGCATGCCCATTCTGGGCAGCCCCCACCCCTTTGTATAAATCCCTGGTGCCTAGTGGGCTTTCTGCCCCCTCAGGGTGCAGATCAGGGGCTACTGCCCCCATCTGCCCCCCAGGGGAGGCAGAAAGACGTTAGCTATTTTTGGGGGTGTGGGGGCATTGGCATGCCCAGTAGCAGCACCCCCCCCCTTTTCCCTCCCCAGCGCCTTGAGACCCTCGCGGGTAAGTAGTGCGCTCTACAAGTTCTGTGATTGATTGATTGATTGATTGATTAATTGGCTAGCCCCCAACCCCTAAATCAAATTTAAAAAAAATCCCTGACTTTTAGTGGGCTTTCTGTCCCCCCGGGGGGCAGATTAGTGGATACTGCCCCATCTGCCCACCAGGGAGGGCAGAAAGACTGGAATTTTGCTGAGGTGGGTGGGGGCAATGGCATGCCCATCTTGGACAGTCCCCACCCCTAAGTCAAATAAAAAATAAATACCTGGCTTCTAGTGGGCTTTCTGCCCCCCGGGGGGGCAGATTGGGGGCTACTGCCCCCATTTGCCCCCCATGGAGGGCAGAAAGACTGGGATTTTGCTGAGGGGGGGGCATTGGGCAGCCCCCACCCTTAAATCAAAATTTTAAAAAAATCCCTGGCTTTTAGTGGGCTTTCTGCCCCCCTGGAGGTCAGATTGGGGGCTACTGCCCCCATCTGCCCCCTGGGGGGCAGAAAGACTGTAATTTCGCTGGGGGGGGTGGGGGCATTGTCATGCCCATCTTGGGCAGCCCCGATCCCTATAGCGATATAATTTAAAAAAATCCCTGGATCTAATGGGCCCCATTTGTCCCCCATGGAGGGCAGAAAGACTGGGTTTTTGCTGAGGGGGGGTGGGGGCATTGGGCAGCCCCCACCTCTAAATCAATTTTTTTTTTAAATCCCTGGCTTCTAGCGGGCTTTCTGCTTCCTCGGGGGGGCAGAAAGACTGTGGCATTTTTTGGGGGTTTGGGGGCATTGGCATGCCCATCTTGGGCAGCCCCCAACCCCTAAATCAAATTTGAAAAAATCCCTGACTTCTAGTGGGCTTTCTGCCCCCCCGGGGGGGCAGATTAGGGGATACTGCCCCATCTGCCCCCCCCCGGGAGGGCAGAAAGACTGGAATTTTGCTGAGGGGGTGGGGGCATTGTCATGCCCATCTTCGGCAGCCCCCACCCCTATAGCGATATAATTTTAAAAATCCCTGGATCTAGTGGGCTTTCTGCCCCCCCAGGGGGGCAGATTGGGGGCTTCTGCCCCCCAGAGGGGGCAGAAAGACTGAATTGCTCCCCACAAATATTAGGGGAGCAAAGGCCCTTGCCCAAGGGGACGCTTCCCCTCATTGGTGTCTAGTGGGTGGACCCCTGCTTGGGGATTGCCCTCTTGCGGCGATCCCCAAACAGGGATCCACTAGGGAGGGGTACAATTGGAAAGGGGAGATTCTCTCATTTCCAATGATGCCTCTCCTGACTTTCTACGTGTTTGGGGGGCTGAGATAGCCCCCTGAGCACGTAGAAAGTGAAACTGAAATGAGCCTATGAGCTCATTTCAGTTTTGGCTTCTGTGCAATGACGTCAGTGCGACGTGCGCGCTGATCGTCCTTGCACAGAAACCAGGGGAACAGCCTCAGGAGCAAGGGAAGCTCTTCCCCAGCTCCTGAGGCTGTTGGGGGTGAAAGGGAATCCCTCTGGTGCCCGCACCAGATGGATTCCCTGTGCCATGTGATCGGTCGGCCAGGGCCGTCTGACGCACATGAGCACTGGTGCGTCGGACGGCCCCTGGCTGTCCGACGCACCAAAGGGGTTAAAGACCTAGCTTTTTACCTTGAAGGGAGAGCTATTTCCTTTGACATCTTTTGGAACCAGCATATTGCCAAGCGACACAGCGGGACTACAGCACCTTGACGCATATGATTATTTTTTGCGCTTTTATAAATTTCGTTCATATCATACTACCTTTTTTAAAAAAAAAACTACTGATTGGAAGACCACAGTTGGGGAGCCAACCCAGTGACTAGACCAAAATCCTGCTCCCTGAGCCCTACTGGGCTAGCTGGTTGCAGGGCATAGACAGATCAGGGTGTAAACCAGGGATTCTGCATGCCATTTTGGGCAAACAGGTATTACACAAGCCCATAGTGCAGGTCAATACATCCATAATTTCACTTGAAGGCAAACATTGCTATGTTTTTAGTCTTTCATAGACCAACCTGTCCTTTTTCTTTATTGTATGTACAACCCTAAAGTGCCTAAACTATAAAGTGCACTGTGCTATCTTTCCCCCTGCCTATCTTGAAGTGCTTCTGAGATGTCGCAGAGATGCCGCCATAATGGCTTTCCACTTCCTTTAGGGAGTTAGTGTGTCGGGTGCAAAAGTGCTGTGCCAAAGTGACTGCAAGCTAGTGTGTCTGAAATCTGCTACATTCCACCAAGCCACTGCACTAACCGTTAGTTCTAAAAAGTGCTTGAGTGCTTAAATCTCTACTAATAGATGCTCTTTTCAGTTTCTCATAGTACAAACTCTTCCATTTTTTAACTCCAATGTCCCCCCTGTCCCTTGCTGCTGCCCCTCCCCCTTGGGGGCCCCACCCCATGTACTCCTTATCCATTCCAAAGGGATAGCTGCCCGCTGGGCCCATTGGATTCCCTATCTTTAACTGACACCCTAGTCTTGCGCTAAGGTCGCTTCTACCCCTCTGCCTAGCTGCAGATAAATGCCCCCTCATTCTACATCCAAAATCATTATATTATAGTGTGCAATTAGAAAATGTGTTCTTAGGCCTTTTTTCCCCTTGTTGGCAGCATCAGCCGGCTTCAAAACAGTTGCAAACATTGTGCGTGCATCTCCAACATCAGAAAAAAATTCAACTGTGGGGAACTCCTTCCATCGTCGAACTGCTGTTATTGACATGTCTGAAAACAGATGAAGTTTCGACTTTTCTGCAATGGCAAATTCTTTATGCTTAATTGCAGCTGCCAAAATCTGCTCTTTGATCCTGTAGTCATTGAAAATCACTTGCAATGCTTGAGGGTACTTCATATTTGGAGTATGTTGAGCAGGTACCCAATGCGCTTGCACAATTGTTAAGTCTTTATCAAAGCCAGGTAAAATATATGTCCTTATCTGCTTTTCCACCAATTGTATCGAATTTGTGTGGCCTCTTTGAGTCTCCTCGCCTTCAGGGACACCCAGGAAGTGTAGACTGGATCGCTTACTTTGGTTTCCGAGATCTTCAATCTTGTTTGATATCTTTTGAATTTCTTTCTGGGCTGTCGTTAATTCACCTCCTTGCGCCCTCATTTTATCTTCCAGTGCTGAAATTCTTTGCTCAGCTTCCCACAATCTCCCAGGAAGCTGTGACAGAGCTTCTTTGATTTTCTCTAAACGTTGACTGAGCGCTGCAATTTCCTCCCTCTGTGAATGTTTCAAATCTCTAATCTCATTGAGAATGTTTTCCAGGAGATCTGTCAACAACTTAGAGCTCTCCGGTGGACATTTCTGCATCTGTGCCGGCATATGGCTTAATTCTTGTTCCGCTCCCTTTGATCCCTCCCATGTTGGAAGGTTCTCACATACAGGCAGCAGGCAAGCCCACAAACCTGGCTGCAAGGTAGCTCCTCCTCCTGCCTCCCACTCTGCACTTCGCTGTGGAGCTGGTGTGCTTTTTCTTGTCCTTGTACTGTGAGGCTCTGAAGCTGGTGTTCGTTAGTAAGTAAAGCCAGCGCGGCAGGATTGACGTTCCCCATCTGCTGTGCCAAGAGGCTCTGAAGCCGGCGGCCAAAAAGAAAGCAAAGCCGGCGAACGGAGAGGCAGACATTTGGTTTGTTTTCGAAGCCCTGATCGTTTGTGATTGCCGCTGGGGCTGCGTGCCAAAAGGAACAGCGAGGCAAAGGTGTCATGTGTCGTAGTTAGGCCCAGGGAGAAACACTGGGCCCGATTCTGATCTCGGCCGGTAGGGCATCGAATCGGATTCGGCTTAACCGGATCCGATTCGGAGCCCTCTTTCCCGACCGATTCGAACGTGCGTCGGGGCGAGCGAGTACGATGCGAGCGCACGCGAAATCGCCGACCGACTCGTACGCGGGTCCGAACCGCTCCGACCGCCTCGCACGGAAACGACTCGCACCGCGCAGTGGAGACGTTCCCCGGCCGGGCATGTACGATGCGCGCCACGAGCAGTCCGACCGACTCGCGCCGTCTGGCTCGAAAGAGCAGTTGGAGCCGGACTTCGGGGGTCCGTGTCGGACCCCCCTGTACGCGTAGCCGCGCGAGTCGCACACAGGGGGGACCCATGGGTCCCCCCTACCTGTGCATGTACGGCGCGAGTCGCATCGACGCGTACCCGATGTGTTGGGCGCCCTTGTTCGCCTCGCACCCATTGAGTCAATGGGAGCCCGCGTACGCGTTGTACGACCGGCTCCCATTGACTTCAATGGGAGTCCGACCGAATCGAGTCCGATTGCATGCGTACGCATCGTACTCGTTCGGTCGGGCTGCTAGAGTCCGATTCGGTCGGAAATCTCTCCGGGTCCGGCTCGGTCGGAGTGATTTCCGGCCTGAATCGGAATCGGCCCACTGTCATTTTAAACATGTACACATTTCCTAAGTTGCCTTCTCTTTCACACGATGACTTTTGACCCACATTTCCGTGACAATGCAAGGTTAGTTTCTCTGCAACTACATTGCTTACAAATTCCGCTTCGTAAGAACATTATCAGGATATCTTGAGCATCCAGTACAAGGTGTGAACATACATTGTGCAAATGTGGTTGTTTGTTGTTCGTCCATATGGCGATGCAGCTATCTATAGAACATAAACAATGGCGGCCTGACTAAAGGTCTCGGCTCAGGGCAAGGATGCCTTTGGTTATAAATAAACAAGCATTTCCAGGTTTTAGGTAGAGGAGCACTTGCTGTCATTGCGAGGTCACTACACACTGGAACCTCAAGCCATCTGCTTGCTGATCCCTCTGCGAGGGCGGATGTTGAACTTGTGACCAAGACATGGACCTACATTCTTTCCCTTCAGGTTCAGGTAACGGAGGTGGATCATCCAATAGGAGATTCTTGGCAGAACGCCTACACACCCAAGACACTTAGGTTAGGGAACGCCTTGTAGGAGTACAATATATATATATTGTTTTATATGCTTGACCATGCACATTGTTTAGCAAAATGGTGAAACTGTTCATTCTGTTAACTGTCCTTATACTACTAATTACTCTTATCGGCTTCTGTCTATTGATCATTGCAGCACATATATTCTATACAAGAATCACAATGTTACAATAAATAGTGAAAACACCCCTTTGTGTCTTTAATGTAAATCTCTGTGAGAGCACACGAGTGACTGAGCGGAAAGGTTCTAGATCTGTTACCACCATTCCTCGGAGGGATAAGGGTTGTCTTGTTGTGTTGTTGCCCAAGCCATTTGCTACTTGTCTAGGTTAAGGGGTACTTATGGTGGCACTGTGAGCTAGATGGCTTCTAAGACAATATCCTGAGGGGGTGCTCGGAATCAGTCTGGCACCATCCCAATGGTTATGTTGCCCAACAAATGTGCAGTTCCTACTAGAAAGTGGAAAGTACATGACAAGGTGCCGTCAACGTTGGTAGATTAAGTTCCTATTTAATGGCTCGCTGAGTAGTTCGCTCGTGCATTCTCGGAGACCCCAACTTATCTAAGACATCTGTGGTGGCAGGGACTATCCTCCTCCGCTGTGTAGGCAATGCCTATCTATTGGCTGTAAGTTGGTGAACTCTTCAAAGGAACTATTCCCATTGTGTCTCTCTGGAATTCATTTGTTTACAATAATGTCTGAAGATAGAGGTGCGGCAGCACTCAACATCGCTGAGAACTACAGATAGACATACCATGAACATATAAATTAGTTTAATGGCGCTCTACCACACACAGCAGCAAACGTTAGACTTGGTCCCATTAACAATGACGGTGCGACATGGAGAATCTTAGCCAGCTACACACGGCATCCTAATGTTTAACAGCAGCACAGGTGTGGACACTATACAAAGATTTATTTTCTTACACAGTTTGCTATGCAAACATAAACACTTAACCCTGCACGGACTGCCCATGCTGCATAACCACAATTGGCTACCCTGGGCATCAGCCTACAAACATTAAATGCAGTCATGGGAAAAGTCCCTGTCAGACGGGAGGAGATTCCATTCTAGATTGCACAAAAAACAAGTCAGATTGAGGTGGTGTTTCCCCATCAAGGCCCACAGGAAAAACACGGAATACTGACTATTTGCTTGCAGATGGGGATGGCTCCCCCTGTAGAAGACTGCACAACTTGGGGTTCAGTCTTTGCTGCAGTATATACCAGAACAATGGTACCCCTTCATTGGCTGTTTTGCCTGAAGGGCTAAAACAGATCTAGAATGAGTACGGGGCAGCACCTGCCCTGGACTTGGGGAGGAAACTGATGGGCAATTTTGCTGCAGTCTCCGCCATTATGTTGAGTAATGTAAAGGGGGAAGCAGCTTCGTAGGCAATATGCCAGCTCATACAGGATTTGGCTCCTGCACTGCAGGAGCACAAATTACCTAAAATTATCAAAGAAACTTATGCTACACTGGGTAGAGATAATTAGGGAGCCAGACCTGGTAAACCACCATTACAGAGTAATTCTGAAAAGGATAGCTCTAAGCAAGCACCCGACTGTTCTGCTTAGAAGAAGTGGGAGGATAAGAAAAACAAATACAAAACTAAGGGCTACATGCATCAAAATTGTAAATTGCGAATACCTAATTGCGAATACCTGATAATCGCAATTAGGTAATCGCAATTCACAATGCATGAAACTCAAAGAGTTTCAGATTACGATTCCTAGGGGGTCGCAAATCACTCTACCTCGAATTCTTCCTAGGAATCGCAAAAATCATAGGGATGGTGGCCTGCTGAGGTCAGCAGACCACCATGTCCGTGATTGCTTTTAAATAAAGCAATCTTTTTTTTTGTAATGCAGCTCGTTTTCCTTAAAGGAAAACGAGATGCTTTACAAAAAGTAAAATGAAAAGTTTTCTTTTCATTTTTTAAGACCAGGCAGTGGTCCATGGGACCACTGCCTGCTCTTAAAAATGCTTTTACAACCATTCATAAATGGGAAGGGGTCCTGGGGGACTGTCTGACAGGTATCATGATACTGATACTCATTTGTCTCATTCCTTTCAGGAGTCATTCGAAAAACATTCTGAGAGAGGTGGACGGTCAGAGCGCAGATCGGAAGAGCAAGTGAAACTGAAGAACTGACAACGCTCATCTGACTACATCATTAAAGAGGAAGAAAAACTTATACCTTCCATGGCCTCAATTCAAAAAGAAAGTAGCTGGACTTAAGGTCAGGCATGCCCCAGATATTGAGGACACTGCTTTTGAGCAGGAAATGGGTAGTGCACTTGCTGGATAGGGCAGCAGAAGTCACAATAGTTTGCCAGAACCTGATGGATTGTCTGGTGTGAATAGCGCTGAGTGAGTATATCATGGTGGAAACACCGGATACCAGGGTAAGAGTCCCACATCGTCTTTATGAAATACAATTCCAATTGGAGGGGATGTACCCAGAAACATTAATGTTCTCTTTTGGTAGGACTTAACCCAAGGTTACGATATTCTTTTGGGTGAAAAAAATTGGTCATCTGATTTCATAATGGATTGCCCAAATGGAGAAACAGTAATTTTACCTGACTTTTCCGACCTTGTTCCAAAATCAGTAAATCATTCATACGCCAAAGAGTGGGCGCTAGCGCTAGCTCCTGCGTTATACTACAACCATGTGGGGTGAAATGACGGTTCCCCTTACCATGAAATACACCTGAGGACAACCTCAAAGACAATATCCTATTAAACATGAAGCTAAAAAACAAGTTAGGGAAATTCTTCAACAACTTGAATACCAAGGTGTAATATAAAGTTGCACCTCATCAATGAATAATCCATTCTTTCCTGTCATGAAACCCGATCATTCATACAGGCTAGTATTAGACTACAGACACTTAAACACAGCTACTCGCACAATTGCCGTACAAAATGAACACAGGTACGCACTAGTGAGCAACATTGTGCAGAAGAAATACTATACTGCACTTGATATCTCGAATGAATTTTTCTGCCAAAATATAGCACCTGGAAGCAGATATCTGACAGCATTCTCAGAGCTAGGCTCTCAGAGGCAATTCTGTTGATTGTCCCAGGGGTATAAGAATAGCCCAAGCTGTTTTCAGCCAGAGTAACATAGCTACTACAACATTTTGATGACCAGGCTTTGTCCTATGTCGATTCTGTCGATTATCCCAGTGGTATAAGAATAGCCCAAGCTGTTTTCAGCCAGATTAACAAAGCTACTACAAAATTTTGATGACAAGGCTTTGTCCTATGTCGATGACATTTACTTGACCGATGATGACCTTTCGGAACACTTGACAAGAGTAGATCTCATAATTTGGGGGTTTTCTCAAATGGGCTCCACATTTAATTTAAAAAAATCCCAAATCACCTATCTCAACATCCTTTTTCTGGGATAGGAGTTGTCAAGTGAAGGCAAAGCCGTGACACACTTCTTAGAGAAGTGTGTGCTATTTCAACCTCCAATTATGTTGAGGAGATTACAGTCCATATTGGGTTTTGTAAATCTTGGCAGAATTTAGATTCCAGATTACGCAGAATAGGTGAAACCGTTCTGCAACTTTTTTTTTTTTTTAGTTTTATATAGCGTGAACTCGACCTGAAGGTATCAGAGTGCTTTTCATGAGCACCAATTGCATTACAGACTCAATACATCCAGACTTTTCTAGTGCACATTGGACTCAGGAACACACAAATATCTTATGTTCCATGCAAGCCGACATGATAGCTTCAAAACGGTTCAATGACAGAATATTGATGCTAAAAACATCGATGTAAAAAATATCGAAAAAAAATATAGAATGCAAAAATATCGACTCCCTATACTTAAACAAGTACAAAAATATCGAATCAAAAATATTGAATTTAAAAATATAGATGTATAAAATATTGATTTAAAAATATAAATTAAATAAAATAATATATATTAAATATATAACATATTAATATTATCTTTAACAAAATAAATTAAAACTAATATACATTTTAACTAAATATAAAAAATAAACTTAAAAAATAAATAAACACACTAACATAATAATTTATACATATACATATATATTTAAAATAATTTATTAACTATTATCTTTATTTAATTTTTAAACTTTTAAATTATATAAAATTAAAATATATACATATATCAATAATTTAAAATTTAAAAAAACATTCTATAATTAAGTAAAACATTAAACTATTAAAAAAAATTAAAAGTACATTTCGCAATACAATAAATACAACAGTAGGGAAAATGTTGGATAGTGAAATAATTCAATTTTCTATTCCAACTCCAGTGAGTGCAACAGTAGGGAAAGTGTTGGATAGCGAAGGGGTACAAATTACTATTCCCACTCCAAAGAGTGCAACAGTAGGGAAAGTGCTGGATAGCGGAGGGGTAAAATTTACTGTTCCCACTCCATTGAGTGCAAAAGTAGGGTAAATGTTGGATAGCGAAAGAATTAAATTTACTATTCCAAGTCCAGTGAGTGCAACAGTAGGGAAAATGTTGGATAGCGGAGGGGTAAAAATTACTATTCCCACTCCAGTGAGTGCAACAGCATGGAAAGTGTTGGATAGCGAAGAGTAAAAATTACTATTCCCACTCCAAAGAGTGCAACAGTAGGGAAAGTGTTGTATAGCGGAGGGGTAAAAATTACTATTCCCACTCCAGTGAGTGCAACAGTAGGGAATGTTTTGGATAGAGGAGGAGTGAAAATTACTATTCCCACACCAGTGAGTGCAACAGTAGGGAAAGTGTTGGATAGCACAGAAACTAAAATCACTAATAACATTTAAACAATTGAAAAAAATTAAATAATTTAAAAAATAAATAAACAATTTTTTAAAAATTTACGATTAAATATATTAAACATATAAAAAGAACACATATATTAATTACATATAAAAAGTGCTGGATAGCGGAGGGGTAAAAATTACTATTCCCACTCCAGTGAGTGAAACAGTAGGGAAAATGCAGGATAGCAGAGGGGTAAAAATTACTATTCCCACTCCAATGAGTGCAAAAGTAGGGAAAGTGCTGGATAGCGGAGAGGTAAAAGTATTATTCCCACTCCAGTGAGTGCAACAGTAGGGAAAGTGCTGGATAGCGGAGGGGTAAAAATTACTATTCCCAACCCAGTGAGTGCAACAGTAGGGAAAGTGTTGGATAGCACAGAAACTAAAATCACTAATAACATTTAAACAATTGAAAAAAATTAAATAATTTAAAAAATAAATAAACAATTTTTTAAAAATTTACGATTAAATATATTAAACATATAAAAAGAACACATATATTAATTACATATAACAAAAAGGTACAAATATTATATTAAAAAAATTAAATACATTTATAAACAATATTTATTTAAAAGGAGCAAATATTAACAAACAAACAAATTATTTAAAACATAAATGTATTTATTTTATTTCCTACCCTATAAAACCACACCAATAAAAAAAGACTTCAGCATTTTTTTTACATTTATTTCCATAATTAACATAATTAATAATGAATTTAAAAAATATCAATAACAAAAGATAAACATTTATTGAGTACACATTCTTTAAAACTATAAACACCACAACACACACCTAAAATTAATTACACAATTATCATAATTAATGACTAAGGGGCTCATTACGATGGCGGGCGGACATCAGTCCGCCCGCCATCGTTGCGGTGCTGGGACCGCCCGCCAGACGTGCGGCGGTCCCACCACTGCAATTAGGATGCACCCGCCATACTGGCGGGCGCATCCAGGGCATTTAACATTGCGGACGGTGCTGCTGGCTGCAGCACCGTACGCAATGTTAAAAGTGCTTGCACTGCATTTCCCTGCACTACGTGGCAGGCACCACGCGGTGCCTGACACTTGGTGCATGGAAAGGTACCCCACCAGTGCAACCCCCCCACACAGAGGGGGGCCCGCAACGGGCCCCCGAATCCAGCCTCCGCCTGTCTTTTTGCGCTGGGATGACCGCCGCAAAAAGACAGGCGGAAAGGGATTTCGTAATCCCTACGGCGGTGCCTGCAAGGCACCGCCGCAATGCTGCCCTGTGACCTGGTTCCGCAAGGCGGGCGGAAAAGAACTGCCTTACGGAACCGTGGCGGACGGACTTTCCGTCCGCTGCGCACAGATTGGGATTCCCACCGCCATCCTAATTCGGCACTGGGAATTTCCTGTGTGATGGCGGAAGGACCGCCACTGCCGGCCCAGCGGTGGCGGTCCTTCCGCCATCCTAATGAGCCCCTTATTAATTAATTTAAATTAATTAACAACTAATTAATAATTCATCAATAAAAAAAATTGCTTTCCACCCTTCCCACCATTTACACCTATAAACACCACAACACACACCTAAAATGAATTACACAATTACCATAACTAATTACTAATTAATTAATTTAAATTAACAACTAATTAATAATTAATCAATAAAAAATAAATTACTCCCACCATTTACACCTATAAACACCACAACACACACCTAAAATTAATTGCACAATTACCATCTTTAATGACTAATTAATTAACTAATTATTAAATAATTAATAATAAATTATTTCACACATTTAAAACTATAACGTCTCAATTAAACAAATATTAATAAATAAAAATTATTCAATAAATGTAATATAATTAAATTACTTCCCACCCTGTTCCCCCATAAACCCACAACTTGCTACGGAACTAAGGGGTCCATTACGATGGCGGGCGGACAAAGTCCGCCCGCCATCCAACGGAGCCAGGGACCTGCGGCGGTCCCGCCATGTGCATTAGGATGCGCCCGCCAGGCCTTTTACATTGTGGGTGGATCTGCTGGCTGCAGACCCACTCGCAATGTAAAAGGACTGTGCACAGCATTGCCATGCACTACATGGCAGGCACCACGTAGTGCATTGCAATGAGGGGGGTACCATAGGTACCCCCCATGTGCACCCCCCACCCCCCCAACACTCTGGGGGCCCGCAACAGGCCCCCAACAGCAAAAACTGCATGCGTTTCCATGGCGGCAACGCCGCCATGGAAAGGCTGATCACCGCCAGCATCAAAATATGGATGGCGGTGTCTTGCAGACACCGCCACCATATTATGCCCCTTTTCCGCCCGGTCGACGAGTCGACCAGCATAGAGCAGCGGACGGTCTTTCCGTCCGCCGCGGACCCCAGCCATACTAATATGGCGGGGGTCAATCTGGCATGGATGGCGGGCAGATCGCCCCCGCCGGGCCCGCCATCGTAATGGGCCCCTAAAAACGCAAATTTCAAATAATTTTTTTTTTTTTAACTAAAAATAATCAATACATTTCATATAATTACATTACTTCCCACCCTATTCCCCTATTCCCCTATAAACCCACAACCCGCTACGGAACTAAAAACGCAAAATTAAAATAAAATAAAATTAATAACTACTAAAACTTAAACACATATTATAATAATACAAGCAATTCTCATACAAAAAACAAACACACACATATAAAATATATTCTAAAATACATAACATTAATAAAAAAGCGATATTTTTAACAACTATATTTTTGCAAACAATATTAAACACTTCTATATTTTTTAAATCAATATAACTTACCTAAAATCGATATTCTTGACCACGAGAATTTGTTTGTCGATATTCTTGACCTACGATATTTTTGCCACGATATTGGTGCAATTCGATAATTTTTACTCGATATTCTGCACCCTTCAAAACACATATACACGTGTAAACACCACGAACCTGGTGATCTGCGTCATTGCGAGGACATCAGGGTACACCTACATCATGTTCAATGAAGGTGACACCGTGCCGATTGCATATAAATCATAATTATACACTAATGCTGAAATGCGTTTTGCACCTAAAGAAAAAATACAGACAGCAGTACAGACTACTGTTGTGAAAGAGCATGCCCTGGCTCAGGGTAAACGCATTATTGTTGCGACCCCGCTGCCGACCCTAGAGGCCGTCACCAGAGCGAGCTTTCTAAATGCTAAGGCATTACATCCATGATGAATTCAATGGGCTAACACTCACCGCTACAGATGTAGATTATAGATTTGATTCTACACTACAAACACAAACTTTTCTGCAGTACGAACCAGAATATCCTTTGCATAATGAAATAATGCCTCTAGAACGCTATGATTACATCATACACACTGATGGTTCTGCCCAGCCGGCTGTAGGGACAAAGCACCAATACTCAGCAGCGTGCGCAATTGTGAAAGGGAGCTTGCACGATGGAGCATTCCATCCTTAGAAAACCTGCACGCAGTCACTTGGTGACTGCACAGCATAGCTTGCAGAACTAAAGGCTCTAATTCTGGTACTAGAGAATACAGATCCCATATTCCCTACACTCATCATGTGCGATTCATATTACTGTGTCCAGTCTTATAATGAATATCTACATTATTGGAGCCAGAATGGATTCAGAGACTCAAAGGGTTGCACAATCAAGCAAAAGATACTTTGGGAACAGGTGGCAAAGCTGAAAGACCTCTTGCCACAGACTCATGTAATACACACATGTAATACACACATTGTGTCATCAACGTGCTGGCATACACGTTGTAGGAATGTCCATGGATGATGATGCTCCGAAAGCAACAGTCTGCACTGCTGCGGTTGCTGCAATCGTTCAAGTACGAGGATAGACAGAGACATCATGGTGACTGTTAATGCTGCTTGAAACGACACCCACCTTCTGAAAGGCTTTCCACTCAAGTACTCCTACAAGTTAGATGCACAGAACATTCCATATGCTCACATTCCTGGAGTCGGGGCTAGAGTAATACCAAACATCAATCGCAGGATGGGTTTAATACTAGCTGCACATGAGCGTCTGGCATCTGCATATGCAGGGGTGGCTACTACAATGTCATTACTGCAGCAATGCTACGGGTGGCCCAGTCTTCACAAACAGACTAAGGACTTTGTCCTCAGATGCAACATCTGCCAGCAGAAGAAGGGACCACCGTAGCATCTGCCACAAACGCCTCTACTGATTTCAAACAAGCTTCTGGCTTGTGTTTATTTGGACCACTGCAGACCTTTGTGATCAGATTGGGCTTACAAGTACATCTTGGTAGCAGTGGATTCCTGCTCTTGATTCCTGTGTGGATGGCCACAGCAGTCGGCTGACGATCGAACTGTTATAAAGAATATGCAAGTCTTCATCTGGACATTAGAAGTAGGCACATTACATCCCGACCAGGGTCCGGCATTTAGCTCTAGGGCTTACAAAGAGACCATGGTAAGTTTGTGTGTGACCATATATTTCTCTTTTCCATACCATCCTGAGAGAAATTCGGTTGTGGAGAGACAACTGTGACTTAAAGCAGTCATTAGCACCAAGGGTATTAGGCTCAGGTCGCAGTTAGGTCCATCACTTATATGGGGACAATAGGTCGCTCAACAACCTGCCTAGAAAATCCCTAGTTGATCAGACTCTCTATGAAATCCTGTTTGTGGTAAAGATGTGGGTCCCAGACCTTGACAATCCCAGTACAATGGCTGCAGAAACACCGTATGATATCACTGAACCTTTGACTGTTTTAAAGGAACTGAACGACTTATTTGTCTGGGTATGATACATCTGATCCTGCCTCTTATTACTATAGGCTTTCACCATCACCTGCTAAGAATTATATGCTAACAGGCACCAAACTGATATACTCTGCTTCTCTTCTTTCTCAGCTGTCCGAACAGGGTTTCGACTTACTTTCGGAGGGACACTATAGATGTAAAATCAATTTGGGGGACAAGGGACTGGCAGGTTCAAGGAACTGAGGCTTTGTTTAGAGCATGCCTTATACCACAACAAAGGATGTTCCTCAACAAAACTGTGCAACAAACGTCTTGTCTTGAATTAACTAAGATGAAAGATTTGAGCACACCATGCATTCCCACATTTGCACATTTTGAAAACTGGCAGCAGCTTACATAATACAAGGAGGAAACATGAGATACCATGCTACACAATGGCACATACAATTCATCAGACCCCAATTCGAAGGGATGGTTAGTTTGGCCATTAGACACTAAATGATGTCAGGCACGATTACTAGATAACACCGAGGGTTTTAAGATCAGTAGGCCTGACTTCTGTTATTTGCAGTCTGAACACTTGGGGTGGTGGCAAGTTACAGTGTTGGAAAGTTGTGCCTTGTTTGGCTAAAATCCTCGAAACTGTCTCAGGTGAAACAATACTTGTCCCTTCTATCCGATGACCTGGAACTGAGGGACATTTTAGTAGGTCCTTGAAGACCACGTCCAAAACGCTTCTTGTATGCCATATACAACGAAATATGAAAAGTCTCTCAGCAAGAGGCTGCTGAAAGATTGCTCAAGATTGACAGGGCCATTCCAGAAAGGGCTCTTGCAGTGGTTGATAATGGTATGACCTCTTTGTCATCTAGAATATACTCTTTGAGAAACATAGTATCATCAGCCATGGACAATGTTCACCAAGACATGTCTGCATTACAACATGGGCAGTCACAGCTTAGGTGGGGTATGCTATTGAGATGGATACTACAAACACTACTGTTAAAATTCAAAACTCAAGAAGACAAGACGAGGTAAGTAGATGGGTTTTTTATACTGGTCATCCACTCTCCACACTGAGAGAGTGCCAACATTCTATTGTCAACTCTAGGTGGAACATTCCATCGTACACAGGGAGGGAGGGGAGTACCGGGGAGGAAGGAACCATAGGGATGAGGAGGTAAAAAGGTGCAGAATATAAATACAAGAAAGGTTACAACACATCTCCCTATATAGGGGAGGGCGAAATTATGCTAAGTTCACAAGTCTGTCACCACTCCATGTCTGTCCATTCTCTAGGTGAACCACATTCCTGCCTACCTTGACCAATCATTGAGGAGGTTGGAATTTGCTCTGACCTATATGCACATGGGTGGATTTCCTTACTAGTACGGGGTTGTAAGCCCTGAGGTTATGCTCCTTAACACCATGTTTCTGATCATACCAATTTTTATAATTCCTTTGATGTTGTAGAATTTTCCTTTGACCCTCCCAGCGGTTGGAATCAACTTTCTTTCCTCCCTCCAACCACAGTGGGTTCATCTTGGTGCTTGGCTCTCTCCCTCTTAGCGCAACAAAGGGAGATATCCCTGTGATGAGATTAGGTGCAGTGTGATACGACCATATGCACTCTCTAAGGGAGTCATCTATCTTGTGGCCATTAGTGATAGCCAGTTGGATATGTTCCTTTATCATGCGGTTTGTTCTTTCCACTAGTCCATTGGCCTTGGGACAGTAGAGTGCAGTTTTCTCATGTTTGATATTTAATTCCTCTAGGAACTCTCTCATCTCCTCGGAAGTGTATTGCACTCCGTTGCCTGTGACTAAAATTGCAGGTATCCCTTCATTGCAAAAGATATTTTTTAGGAATGCGGTAAGGCTGCTTGTTGTGGTAGAAGACATAAATTTGAAATTAATCCAGTGAGAGGTATAGTCTATTAAAACAAACATGAACCTCTTTTGGGGCCCCAAAACCTCCATTGGGCCAATTATGTCAATGGCTAGTTTAGTCCATGGCACAACAGGTACCTCCACCGGAGATAAAGGGACTTTGCGCAGGGTTTTTCTTTTATCACTTTTAGCACAGTTGATGCACTCTTTGACTTTTAGCTCTACCATTGAATCCATTTTGGGAAACCAGAAGCAATTTCTTACTCTATTCTTCATGATGCTCCTGCCTAGGTGTCCCTCGTGGGCCAGATCTATTATTTTATTTCTGAGGTCAAAAGGAGGAACAATTTTTTCATTGCGATACACTTTGTCATCTATAAGTGTAAGTTCAAATCTTACCTCCCAAAATCGACCTCACTACATTTTTCAGGCCAGCCATTGACAATTAAGGGGCCGATTCCGATCTCGGCCGGTAGGGCTCCGAATCGGATTCGGCTTTACCGGATCCGATTCGGAGCCCTGTTTCCCGACCGAACCGTACGCGGGTCCGGCCGAGCGAGTACGATGCGAAATCGCCGACCGACTCGTCCGGGCGTCCCGACCGCTCCGACCGACTCGCTCCCGGCTCGAACCGCTCCGACTCGACTCGCACCGCGCAATGGAGACGTTTCCCGGCCGGGTAAGTACGATGCGCGCCGCGAGCAGTCCGACCGAGCCGCGCCGTCCGGCTCGTAAGAGCTGTCGGAGCCGTACTTTGGGGGTCCGTGTCGGACCCCCTGTACGCGTAGCCGCGCGAGTCGCACACAGGGGGGACCCATGGGTCCCCCCTACCTGTGCGTGTACGGCGCGAATCGCTTCGCCGCGTACCCGCTGTAGGGGGCGCCCTTGTCCGACTCGCACCCATTGAGTCAATGGGAGCCCGCGTACGCGTTGTACGACCGGCTCCCATTGACATCAATGGGAGTCCGACCGACTCGAGTCCGATAACATACGGACGCATCGTACTCGTTCGGTCGGACTGCACGGGTCCGATTCGGTCGGAAATCTCTCCGGGTCCGGCTCGGTCGGAGAAATTTCCGGCCCGAATCGGAATCGACCCCAAAGTCTTTCAAGGTGTTCATATTGACATCTTTTCTCATGCTTTCTTCCCATTCTTCTCTAGTCAAGGACGGTAGTTCGATGGCTAGAATGGGGACATCCAATTGTTCTTCATGAGTACTGCTGAAAGATTGCGCAAGATTGACAGGGCCATTCCAGAAAGGGCTCTTGCAGTGGTTGATAACGGTATGACCTCTTTATCATCTAGAATATACTCTTTGAGAAACATAGGGCCTGATTAGGATGGCGGACGGAAAACCATTCCTACTGCTGTGGTAGCGGAAATGAACCGTCCGCATGTACCGCGGCAAAACCGGCGGTCCGATTAGGATCAACCGCCAGAAAAAACAGACCGCAGCGGAACGATGCCACAAAAGACCGCCGGTAGTGGGCGGAGCAGGTGAAAATCCGTCTGCGGCGGTCGGATTCACGGCGGGAAAAGCCAAACCTGCCGCAAGGCCAGCGGATTGACCGCACGTACAATTAGGATACCATTGAGGTGACAGCGGAACGATCCGCTGTTTCCGACCGCCGCGATTGCAAACAGTGATGAATGGGAGAGCCGGCGGAAGGGCGGTTGCATCCCCACCGCCGCGGCCGCTCCGGAACAATTATGGCGGTCGACAAAAAAAACACACAACAAGGCCACCAAGTGTACACATCAAACTAGCTCAGCCCCAAAAACACCTAACACACCCCAATGACACATCCCCATGGCAACTAAAAAGACTACAAATCCCAGGACAACCCACACAACACACCTGACAGCAATACTCCATTTTGACACACCCACATAGCTGAGTATAAAACCAGTCCCTTCCCTGACCAGAATCCTTTGCAATACTCCACCCCTGAAGGAACTAACCCTACAGCACAAAGGAGAGGCAAACCACCACACATCTCACCAGCAAAACAACACACACACCACTAACATCACCACCACCACCCTCACACCTGCACCTCAACCCATTTGCACATCACACACCATGGCACAGAAGAAAATGCCCAAATTCACTGACAATGAGTTGTCAGTCATGGTAGATGAGATAATCAGAGTAGAAACACAATTGTTTGGTAACCTGGTCCAACAGACACCATTAGCCACCAGAACACAAATGTGGGAAAGGATAGTCAACAAAGTCAATTCAGTAGGGACCACCCCGCGCACCAAGAAGGAGATCATGAAGCGGTGGCATGACCTCAAGAGGCAGGTGAAAGAGAGGAACAACAAGAACCGTCAGCTGACTCAGATGACTGGCGGTGGCCCTCCCATTCCACCAAGAACATTCACTGCATGGGAGGAGAAGGTGCTTGCCATACTGCATCCAGAGAGTCTCACAGGAATACCCGGGGGAGTGGAGGCTGGTAAGTACAAACAAATGTCTACCATCACACTGCTATGTATTGTCTTGCACAACTACAAATCTACACCTCCTACGCCCAATTCCATTCATGTGCACCACACACTCCCCAACACATGTCTCACAGATCCAACATTCACTCCCTCTCATTCACCCCAAAGGTAGCTAGCAACATTCCCTGGGTTGCATGTGTACAGGCAGCCAGCACTACAACTCCCACCAGGCCCCCTGTCCCACAGCTGAGCAGGATGGAACACTCCCCCCACCCAAGAGCCATGTGTAACCATTCCCTCCCTCTGCTCCACAGGGAGCCAGCCATCTTAACAGGGAGTGTCTGTGGATAGGCAGCCAGCACTACAACTCCCACCAGGCCCCCTTGTCCCACAGCTCAGCAAGATGGAGCACTCCACCCCACCCCGAAGCATGTGGCAGCCATTGTATTTCATTCATCAAACTTACAGGTAGGTAGCCATCTTATGCTCTCTTGTCCCACCCCTGAGCAGGATGGAACACTCCCCCATCCAAGAGCCATGTGTAGCCATTCCCTTCCTCTGCTCCACTTAACAGGGAGGCAGCCATATCAACAGGGAGGGGGGTTTGTGGGTGGGAAGCCTGCAATACAACTCCCACCAGGCCCCCTTGTCCCACAGCTCAGCAAGATGGAGCACTCCCCCCCAGCCAGAGGCATGTGGCAGCCATTGTATTTCAACAACCAAACTTACAGGTAGGTAGCCATCTTAACAGGGAGGGGGGTTTGTGAGTGGGAGGCCAGCACTACAACTCCCACCAGGCCCCCTTGTCCCACAGCTGAGCAGGATGGAGTACTCCCCCCACCCACAACCATGTTGCAGACATTCCATTGCTCACCTTCACCTAACAGGTAGGTGGCCATCTTAACAGGGAGGTGTGTTTGTGGGTGGGAAGCCTGCACTACAACTCCCACAAGGCCCCCTTGTCCCAAAGCTGAGCAAGATGGAACACTCCACCACACACCCAGAAAGATGTGTCAGAAATTCACCACAAATGTGCCACAGAACAGGTAAGTAGACAGTGCATGCACCCCGCCATTTCACTCAAAAAGCATGGAGCCATATGACCACACCAGCCCTCACATCCCACCAAACTTGGCATAGATCCATTAGCCATTTCCAGTGTGCAGACAGCTAAGCGAATGTAACTGTCACAGAAACCAAAGTGTGACTCATCAAATCACATGTTTAAGAAATTCAGGGCACAATCATGCACAGCACGGAATGCTATCTGTAAGTGCCATAGGGGCAGAGCGTCAAGGCCCATATGAAAACAAAACAAGCATGGACAGTAGTAAAAAGAAAGCAAAGCACATTATATGACAAAGGTATGCATGAGATTACAATGGCTAGTTCATGTTCAAATGTAATGTCTTCCATGCAGAGTAAACAACAAAGATGCTTCACATAAAGTTGTTGTGCTGCTAGTCGTTAGATGACGACATGTCCTTGTAATCACACAATCTGTACGTGGCTCATGGTATCTATTGACATGTCACACCATGGACAAGTAATGTATGTACCTCCACATCATGTCATGATGCTCAGTACCGTGCAGCCATACAAAGTGATGTCAATGTAAACTGTGTGGTGTATAACATGTAACATCCAAACATCTAACACCAAGCATGTGGGGTGCACTTCAATGACCATTCCCCCTCTGTTCCACAGGTGACCAAGAACTGACAGCTGCAGATGACAACACCAAACTGCAGAGCTAGTCTTCCCCCCTCCCCCTGGAACATGGACTCTCGGATGCAGACTCCCTAGATTCCTTGGATGCGGAGCCAGAAGCCGGCCCATCAGGCATGCAGGGTGCAACCGGTCCCAGGACCCCACTGTCCCCACCGCCACCACCTCAGCAACAACAACTGTGCTGACCCCTGCTGTAACGACCTGTGCGGCCTCCACCACCACCACCACCAGTGCTGCCTGCAACAGTGTCCCTGCCTCAGAGGATGCCCACACCACCCCACAATCTGAGGAGGGCAGGGAGAGTACGCGGGTGCGTAGAGTGGTGATGCCACAGGTCCGGGACAGCAGGGCAGGTGGGAGGTCAACTGGGCGCCAAAATCTACCGGACACTGGGACCGAAGCAATGGCCAACATCGCCAGCATCCTTGGTGCATATAAACGAGCCCAGGGACACACGGGCCAGGCTCTGGAAGATTCACGGGAGCTACGCCTGCTGCTGAGGTCCATAGACACACAAATGGGCCAAATCGTGGACCTCTTGGGCCAGCTTGTGGGTGTCCTGAGAGACAGGCCTGTGGCCTCAACAACAGCTCAACCTACCTCCAGTGGCCCACAGGATGACAGTCCCTCCACCTCCCCTGCGGCCACAGAGAGGGGTGAGTCCTCAGACCCCGCTGAGCCCGCAGCAGAGGCCACCCCTGCCAAACGCTCAAGGGGCCGTCCAAGGAAAACCAAGGGAGGAACACGTGGCAAAGCACCAGCCAAACATCAGTCAAGGAGCCAGCCATGATGGCACCCCTCTTCACCTTCCCATTGACTTTGTTGACTGTCCTTATCCACACTGCCATGTTGATGGTAGGCGTCAGTTGGACTGTGTCACCACATCAATGTGGTGACTACTCTATTGTCTCATCTACCATCACTGACAACTCATTGATTCCCTTTTCACCTTTTTGTAAATATTCACTTCCCTGTCACATATACCCATTGTAAATAAACACTCCGTACACACCTATGTTTTCGTGTCAGCTCCATGTTTATCACAGGATGTACAATGTTGACTCTGATTACAATGTACCAGAAGCAGTGATTGTTGGGTGGCATTGAGAGGCTGAAGGGACCTAGGAAAACACAAGAGAACAATATTCACTTGTCAGGTGATGGCGTCACAGCCATTACACAACACTTGTCATCAAGGTACTCAAATCTGCACACATTACAATGAGCAACAGTACCGACATAGACATCCTGTAGCTGTGCATAACTACCCTGTCCCAGAAACATTAGCAGCCAGCACAGAGCCAACAACAGGCAGCAGTCACAAAGCTCCCCTAGACCTTTTCACCAGCAACAAAATCAGCAGACAATGGCACCGTTGTACGTTTTCACTCACCTTCAAGGGAAGTAGCGGTTGATGAGCTGGTGACGCAGGTCGACACCTTCCTTCTCTCCACTATCCTCGTCACTGGACATGTGTGGGTTTTCAGGCGGGGGCCTCAGCTGCTCATCATCACCCAGGATCAGGGGGATCTCTTTGCGCAAGGCCAGGTTGTGGAGCATACAGCATGCAACTACGATCTGACACACCTTTTGGGGAGAGTACATCAGTGCACCTCCGGTCTTCTCCAGGCAGCGAAATCGTGACTTAAGTAGACCAAAAGTACGCTCCACCACACGACGTGTCCTCCCATGGGCATCATTGTAGCGGACTTCACCCGGGGTCCTGGGATTCCTCAGTGGGCTCAGCAACCAAGGCCGGTTGGGATATGCAGAGTCACCTAGGTGTGAGATACACAGACCAATTTTGTAATATAAGCAGTAGCTGAGAACAGCATGTCACACATACAGCACACTACTTGACTCTGCGTACTCACCCACAATCCACGCACGCTCTGGATGCAGATTTGCCATCAGCTGTGGTACGATGCTGTTACGCAGGATGTAGGAGTCATGGGCTGATCCAGGAAATTTGGCACAGACATGTGAGATTATCATATCCGCCTGGCATACCACTTGCACATTGATGGAATGGAAATGCTTCCTATTCCTGTAGATGTGCTCACTGGCCTGTGGTGGAACCAGGCCAACATGTGTGCAGTCAATGGCACCAACAACATTAGGGATGTGGCCAAGGTCATAAACATCACCCTTCACAGCCGCCAATTCATGCCTCCTGGGGAAATGGATGTATCTGTCCTTGTAGGTCATCATAGCGGACAGGACATCACGTAGCACCATGCTGAACATAGGTTGTGACATCCCACCTGCGCTGGACCCCGTGTACTGGAATGAACCAGTAGCAAAGAAATGCAGGGCCGCCATCACCTTACACTTTGGTGTCAAAGCAGTCAGATAGGTTCTGCGAGGCCTCAGATGGGGCTCCAACAGAGCACATAGGTCTTGAAAGGTAGGTCGATCCAGATGGAATTTCCGTATGATGTCCTCATCCTCCATGTCCGCCAGCACTGTGAATCGACGATGCACATTTGGTCGCCTCCTAGGTGAGATGAAAGGGAACACATGTCAATTCAATCCCCCTATGAGATGTGTCCAACATCTTACGTGTTGACTGACACAGCGCCAACAATGACTGGCATCAAACTTCAGCTTACAGCACAACTTACATGTAGGGACACCTTGATCTAAACTAGTCGTACACTTGTCCAGTATTCACACAGTGAGTACCCCCAAAACAGATTCAGACTATGTGACTGCCAAAAGGTACATTTCAACATCTTGTGTCACCAGCCCTGAGAGTAGTTGACACAGCACATGTGTGAGACAGCACCACTGCTAGCTTCTACGTAGCTGCTGTACCTGCCACATCTTCTTGCGTAAGTCGGACAGGGCACACATTAACAACACAATGAGCACAGTGTGTGCATAAAGAGCAAGTATTAACATGAGTTCAGCAATCTACACAGTGAAATAGGCACATTATGTGGTCAGACCTTCATTACTGTGGGTTGCTTAGCCATCTCACACATTGAAATGTGTACATATTTGAGAGTCCATCACACCACAGATCTGTGTACATGCACAACAATATCATAAACGACATGTGAGGGAGTACATGCCCGTGCATGTAATCCTGTGCACTGACATGGCATGTGTAGTCATCAGTGGGCTAAATGTTACACTAGCATTGGTTAGCACTATCTGGTGGCATGATTCATGTGTCTACTGTACAATGTTGAGAACTGTCCATTGCCACTGCCACAGCATGATGTGTCCATAGGTGCCATAAGCATGCACCGCCACCGCAATCACGGCCATGAGCACCAATGTCAAGCGGCCAAATCGCAGTAGCGTCCGCCTGGCCCCTGCGGTGTGTCACCGCCAATGCCCATGCCCTTACAGCCAATGGGAATCGCAATTGCGGTAGTGATATACACATAGGAAAATGGCGGTTTGCGTGCTCCGCCACCACAATCACGGCCATAGGCACCAATCTCAAGCGGCCAAATCGCGGTAACGACCGCCTGGCCTCTGCAGTGTGTCACCGCCAATGCCCATGCCCTTACAGCCAATGGGAACCGCAATCGCGGTAGTGATATACACATAGGAAAATGGCGGTTTGCGTGCTCCGCCACCACAATCACGGCCATAGGCACCAATCTCAAGCGGCCAAATCGCGGTTGCGACCGCCTGGCCCCTGCGGTGTGTCACCGCCAATGCCCATGCCCTTACAGCCAATGGGAACCGCAATCGCGGTAGACGATATGCACATAGGAAAATGGCGGTTGGCGTGCTCCGCCACCACGAATCACGGCCATAGGCACGCAATCTGCAAGCGGCCACGATCGCGGTAGCGACCGCCTGGCCCCTGCGGTGTGTCACCGCCAATGCCCATGCCCTTACAGCCAATGGGAACCGCAATCGCGGTAGACAAATGCACTTTTGATAATCGCGGTAGGCGTGCTCCGCTACCGCGGGGCCGGTCATTGGTCGCATTTGAAAAAAGCTGACCTGGAACACCAATTGCAGCAGCTTAGTACCACTAAAACTACCCCAGGGGGCTATATATGTGTGGGAGAGAGCCACACATTTCCACTGCTTCCAGACACTGCTGACTGACACTCTTCACCACCACCTGCTGCTGTTCCTGTCTCCTGGACCCAAGGATGGCGAGGACTGAGAACATCAGGGCCCGTCCCTTCACCACAGAGGAGCTGGAGGTCCTGGTGGACGAGGTGCTCACACAGTATGGGAGGCTATATGGTGCTCCTGATGTCATGGTAAGTGTTTCAGAGTGAAAGTAGGAGAGTGCAGGGAGTGCACACATGAAGTTGATATGCTGCAGTATGTGCCTGAGAGTGTGGGTTTGTGTGATACAGTGCCTAGCATGCTGACTTCAGGAAAATGGGGGTTTGTAGCCTATTTCACACATTTCCCGGGCTGCATATCAGGATGGGAGGGACATGCAGTGTTTTTGCAGCCATACAGTGACACTGCAAGTTTGGAAAATGGGAGTCAGGACAGAAATTGCCTGTGCTAATGGATGTTTGAGTCCATGAGGTTTTCACAGGCTCATTTGTGACATTACAAAGACTTCTCGTCCAGAGGGTACTGATGGAAGTGGGTTTGACTTTATATTGCCACCATGGATATGTAAGCATTATGCACAAGAGTGAAATGCCTGAGGGTGACACTCTTGGTGGAAATTCACCTATGACACAGCAGATTGTGGTACTTCTGAAACATCCCCCTTCCATTTTCTTCATTATGTGTACTGACTCGCATGTGTAGGCACTGTTTGCCCTCTCATATTGTACATGCATGTGACAGTTCTGATGGCCCACGTTAGACCGCAGTGTAAGCATCCCTGGCCTGCACAGTTACTGCCCAATTTTACAGGGACCCATCACTGAATGGACTGAGTGAGACATATGGGTTGTCTGCTACCCTATTCATCTATGAGCTATCTTAGGCCTGTGGATTGCACAAGACAGACCTTGTGAGAAGGGTGTGAGATTGTAAGATCATGTCCCTAAATGTGACCTCCATGACACAGTGAGCCATTCACAGGGCAAGGACATTGAGGGGTGTGCAGTGTTGGACACAGTGAGTCAGCCCCGACACATCATTTCCAATGTAATGTATGTCTTGCTCCCTCACAAACTGCATCGCAGATGTGGGCCTTCTTCACATTGCTTTCTGTGCTGGCATTCTGCATGTGTATGAGATGGCCAGGTACTGTGTCCATCCTCATACCTGCATGCATTTAGGTATGATAATCTCATGGTAATGTACTACGTGTCATGCTGTATTGTCTCTGCTTAACATAACTGAATAGCTGTGCTGAGTGTGTGCATGCTCCTGTACTGAGACACAGTGGTACATAACCCAGTGTCACTGAAATTTCCTCCTCTTGTCTCCCATGCCTGCAGCTCAAAGTCCACCAGCGTAAGGCCGTATGGAGGGCCATTGCACGCAAGGTGCGGGCTCTGGGTGTCTCCAACCGATGGCACACACACTGTCACAGGTGGGATGACATCTGCCGGCTGAGCAAAAACGTGGCAGAGATGACGCTGGGGCTGCTCCCTCGGACTGGCAGGTTGGCGCGCAGGAGCATGACACCACTAATGGCCCGCATCTTGGCAGTGACACAGCCAGAGCTGGATGGAGGTTTGAGGGCCCATCAGCAGCAAGTTGGGGGTGAGTATTCTGGGAAGGGTGACTTTGGGTGTGAGTGACTGCATGTATTCCAACCCTGAGCCAGTGCGGAGCTCTGTGATGTTTCTGGTGTGATGCAATGGCTTGTAAGTGGCCTCTGTGTTGGGTGCAGCTGTCATGCATTTCCGCTACATGTACTTTCTCATGTCTTTAATGTAATGGCCCTTGACATTGCATGCAGAGTTGTGGCCTTATGGCTGCATTAGGGAAGTCATGGACATCTCCTGGCAGTGAACGGCAGTGTGCCTCATCTGAGTGTGCTTTCATCGATGTGTGCAGTGCCTGACCTCGAAATTGTGAGAACTACACATCTGACACCAATGTGCAACTGTAGTTGTGCACCAAAGCACAACATGGTGGATGGCAGGAGCTCATGGCCATTGCAAAATGACATTTTGGAGTTAGTTTCTGTGTTGTCCCCTTATGGTGACTCCATATGTGACTGTGTCAACATGTTGAGATGTACATCTTTTTCACCTACAGGGACCTAGGTATGCTCACAGGGATCTGTATGTCAGGTTACACAGAGGCACGGGCAAGCTATTTGGCTGTGTGGACATCACATGGGTCATTAATGCCAAGTGTGCATGTTACCATGCATGTTTAGAGTTTTGAATTAAGGTTGCACATGCAGACTGCACAGGGTGGTGTGCAACATGGGGGTATCATCATCTTGTTTTGTGCTTTGCTTGCATATGATTTTTGTGTGTATGGCACTAAACTGAACCTACGTCTCTGTCTCTTGCAGCATCTACCGAGGGCACAGAAGGACATGGGTCGGACACCAGTGGTGAAGCTTCGGGCACGACTGCTACACATGAGATCACTGACACTGATGTGACCAGCGCCTCGGAGGGGGACAGGAGTGCCCTTGAGGAATCACGCTCAGAAACACCAACCTCAATGTCATCTGACGCTAGCGGTGACTCCTCGATGTTGGCGGGCACAGGGAGTGGGAAATCTGCCTCCTCTTCCACCACACATCGTCCAGTGCCCACCCTCCCAGCTACTTCCACTAGTGCTGCACGTGCTCGCACCAGTAAGAAGGGAAGAGTGTCCTTCCCCCCAGGCACCGCTGCCCCTGCCCTCTGTCTTCCCTGCTGCCCTCAGTGTTGAGGCTGTGGACCTTTTGCGCTAGCTGTGTGTGGGTCAGACAACTCTCCTGAATGCCTTCCAAGACCATGACAAGAAGTTGGCACAGGTATTTGCCTTCATGGAGGGCATTCATTCTGACGTGGGTGGGCTACACAGGACTGTCCAGTCTTTGTCCTCCACAGTGACGGCAGCCATTCAGCTGTCACAGGCTCAGAGTCCAGCTCCAGTCCCTTCGGCAACCCCCCTGCCAGTGGCTACATCTGACGAGAGTAACCACACACCACAGCCCACAGGCTCCAGGTACACCACACGCAGGACACAATAGCAGCACCCCAAGCGGGACAGAGCGCAGACACCATCCCCCAAACAAACAAAAGTCACACAGGACGCAAAGGCAAAAGACCTTCAGGTGACACTCAGGGGCATCAAGCCAAGAAGCAGGCCTCAGGCTCACATGCCACAAAATCAGCCCCATCCAAGGACACTCCAGTCCCAAAAGTGTCTCCCAAAGACAGGCAAACAGTTGCCGTGCCTGCTGTGAAGCTGGTGCCTGCTAAGAGTCCGCAGAAAAAGCCCTCTAAGGCAGATTCACCCACAACCTCAACTCCCACCCACACCCCTGTGAAGCTGGGACAGGAGGGCACTGTGGGGGGGTTCACCTGATCAACAGGGGATGGAGGGGAAAAGGCAAGGCCAGGCCAAGCATACCGCCAGATCCAGCAGATCCCCAGAGGGAGGGCCACCACCTGCACCTGATGCACCTTTGGTGGAGAGTGTGCCTGTTGTGCCCGCACCACTTCCCACTCCTACCAAGACGGTTCTGGGCTATCGAATGCCCAAGAAGTGGAGAGGCAGCCCTCCACATTCACCCTCACACACTGTGTCTCATGGCAGCATGTCTCCGCCTCCACGTGCCACCACGCCACCCGGTCCAAGCAGCCCTCCGGCTCCCAAAGCCACTGATGCCTCTACCTCAGCTGGTCCTCTCTCTCCCAGGTCCAGCCCTCCAACTGGGCCCGACAATCAGCCACCGCCCAGTTCGACTGACAGCCAAGTCTGAGGTAAAGTCCCCCTCCCAAACCTATCTCTCCCACAGTGGTGCCTGGACTGCCCATAGTTATCCCCCTAGCTTAGTTGCTGACCATGGCAGTGTATGGTGTCGCCCATTCCCTGTGCAGGTTCTCATGCACACATGTCCCTCCTTTGAACTATGGACTGGCCTCTGGCCTTGCTGTTTGTAATTTGGATGCCCATTCCCTGTGCAGGTTCTCATGCACACATGTCCCTCCTTTGAACTATGGACTGGCCACTGGCCTTGCTGTTTGCAATTTGGATGCCCATTCCCTGTGCAGGTTCTCATGCACACATGTCCCTCCTTTGAACTATGGACTGGCCACTGGCCTTGCTGTTTGTAATTTGGATGCCCATTCCCTGTGCAGGTTCTCATGCACACATGTACCTCCTTTGAACTATGGACTGGCCACTGACCTTGCTGTCTGTAATTTGGATGCCCATTCCCTGTGCAGGTTCTCATGCACACATGTACCTCCTTTGAACTATGGACTGGCCACTGGTCTTGCTCTTGTCTACTTTTGATGCCTATCTGGGTAATATGTAAGAAAGACAGTTACTCCTGTTGTCTGCTTTGTCAGTGTCCTTGCTAAATAAAATGTTTTCTGTATGGGTATGGTTTCATGTGACACATGCTCTGTATTCCACTTTAACATTGCCAATTGCTTGTTTTACTTTTTCAGAGTTTGCCAGAGGTGACAGGCACTTTAGTTCTTCTGGACTCTGAGGCTTGAGGGTGCAATTATGGTTGTTTGTGATGATCTACTGTTATCCTAATTATTCTTTGGTCAGGTTTGCTAAATTGTACACATGTCATGTTAGGATGCACTACCAGCACAGAGGGGAATTCTATCCCCAGGATTACATGCGGGCTGGCCAGGGTCCATCATGTCTGTGTGATCTTTCTTGATGTGTGAACAGCAGTGTTGATGTATGGTCATCTTGGGATGGCCTGTCTTCCTAGTCACATGGGTACATTTGAATGTGTGCACTTGAGTGGTCATAAAGTGTGAAGGGGTGACTTTGTCAGTGGTGTTGATGTGTGTGTGCCCCTGCAATGCCAACAGCACACATGTATGCCCCCGGTAAGGAGTGCCTGTTTGTTTCAATTGTCTGCCATGTGCTTCACTTTGTGGGCACATGTAGGAGTTGTAGTTGGGGAACTGTGCAGTGTGTGGGTGTGTCCTTGCACTCCTGGGGGACACCTACTTGTTGTTGCTGCCAGTTGTGAGTATGCAGAGTGTGTGACTGCCAAGTCTGTGTTGTGTTTTGTTGATCAGCCATGTGTCTTGTTACTGTTTGTGCTCACTGTGCAGACCTGCTCAGCCACACTGACATTATTTGTTTCTCATGCATTGGTGTCACTTGACCCATTTTTGGCTCCAGTATGGTATGTGGGATGTGGAGTCATACCATCCCTTATCTGTGCTTCTGCTGCCTACCCATTGTGAGTGACTCCCCTATGTGTTTGTGTACAGTACACTCCTGACCTGTCCACTACTGATGTACACAGCACTTCAATCTCATGTCACCTACCCCTTGGGTTGCCAGTGTGTGAGCCTCCCCACCACTTCATTTGTTACACTATGCTTTGTGGTGCTGATCTGTGCACAGGACCAATGTGCCACTCAGGATAGTTTCCCAATTAGTTATTTGTGATTTTCTTGTACTGGTTTGCAGTCATGGTTGCTCATGTGCAGTGCAATGTTTGTGCTGCACAGTCCTCTGGTCATGTTGTTTGCACCTGGGTGTCCCTGAGTTTTGCATCTCTGGGTGATGGTTAAGCTGTATGTGTGTTTGCTGAGGTACTGCTACCCTTCCTGAGTGTGATGTCTGTGTGCTGTGCTGATTTGTGTTGTGGGAGTACATGTTGTGGCACTGAGATGTGTGTGCTACTGATTTTGTTGGTGTGCACACACTACTTGGCCTGCATGTAGTGCTGTGAGTGTATGTTGCCTTGTACTTGCCTGGTGTGCATCCCCCTGATGTCCAGCTGAGTTTGCTATGTTATGGATTGGCATGTGCATCTGTTGTGTTTTTGTTGTGGATGTATGCAGTGTTTGGCCTGTGTTGGCTCTTTCTGCTGACAGATGCTCTGTGTGTGTGTTGTTCTACTTGCATGACATTGTTTGTGAGTAGTTTGTGCATTGTGATACATTCTGATGTGTGTTGCAAGTGTAGTGTGCATTACTTGTGTGTCTGTCACATACAGCAAGGTGTATTCTTCTTACTGGACTTGTTTTGAGTGCAGAATAGTGCTATGTCCTCCTATTTTTGACCTGTCACTTGTCAGGATTGTGCATGTGCATGCTTGTGGTACACTGTGACACCATGTTGACTTGAAGGGTGGTGTGGTGTCTCTGTCTGTGTTAGCTTATTGTCCCATTGATCCCAGTTTGTGTTCATGATTGTTTTGAGATGATGCAATTCTTGTTTGTGTTGGGGTATGGTGTCTGTGCATTGGCCCTGAGTGACAATGTTGTGGACTCCTGTTCTGTCTGGGGTCACATTGCCTTTCCGATATCTGGGTGGCCATATGTGGGCTTGGTGGACTTCTGTGTATGTTGTTTGTGAGGTTTGTGTTTGGCTATTGTTTTTGTGTCTGCATTGGTTCAGGCATCCCTGAGTGTGTGTGTGATGTTTGTGGATGCACCCCAGGGAGTGTGATTTGTTGTCAGTGAACTCACAGGACATCATTTGCACCATTCTGTGTGTTTCACACTGGTGTTGAGTGCTGCAGGTGTGAGGTGGCTAGAGGAGGGGTATGTGTGAAGGTCCAACTTGGGTTTGACAGTCATGGAGTGTGACAATGAGCCATGTGTGTTGTGCTGATGACATACACATGTCAAGTAAGTTGACACAGATGTATGGCTGATCACTGTTTGACTTCAGACACTTCCTATCATTCCTGTGCCTATGCATGGCTTGCCTTGATGTCTCCCTGAGTTGTTGCACAGAGGTCCCTTTAGTTTAATTTCACTCACTGTGCCACCCATGTCTGATTTGATGGCCTAAGGGTGGGGTGATATGTTCCTTCTCTTGCATGTGATGTACACATGCTTTGTGGCTTGCTTCTTGGCTTTCCAGCACTGTCCACTTCACTTTTGGCTAGCCCATTTATTGTCCTCCATTGCTGCTGACATCTGGTATGTGTATGTGGCTGTGTGTCAGTGTGAGATGTGTCTGAGTGACTTGTGTGACAGTGTGGACAGTTCAGTGGATGTTCATATGCAGTGTGAGTCTTCATTTTGTGATTAGACTCAGTTTGCTAGACATGTGTGGAAGGTAGGTGTGAGGAGGAGGGATGCCCTGCCCCTGAGCTTCTGTGCAGGGTGTTCCTCTTTACCCCCACCTTTTAAGACAGGCTCCCTGGTTGTTTGGTGTGTTAGGTGCAGGGTCTAGCTACACCTGGAAGATGAATTGTGCAGGGGGGGCACAGGAGGGGCACACAGCATGTCCCCAAATGGGTGTGGGGAGCGTAGTGGGTGAAGGGTGGAGGTGGGGCCCTGTAAATCTTTGTGGACTGCCCATGCCTGGCGCCGGCCGTGCCTACTACGTTGTGCGCAGGTTTTCCCGCGTCTGCACCGCTGCGGTGACGTGACCGGGACATTGCAGTGATTTCGCGGTTGATGGGTGACCCGGATGCGGAGGAGTGATTTTCTTAAAGGTAGGACATGTGTGGGTACACTTGGGGATGTGTTCCTGTCCTCACCAGAGTGTCTGATGTGGACAGGAACCGTATGTCAGCACAGGAGTTGTGTGTTGTGGTTGTGTGCGGAGTTGTGTGATTGCGTACCTGAGGCGTTGTCCGCGACGGTCCATTATTTGCTGGTAGTGGAGCAGGTACAGCACCGGAAAGGCTTGTAGAGCTGGATCCATTGCGGTCGGGACCGGGTGGAGGGGACCGGGAGTCTGGTTTCGCGCTCCGCTGTCGTGTTTCTGCCGTCTCTGGTTGGGTGGTTTCTCCGCTGCGGTGTGATGGGCTGTTTGGGGCATCCTGATTTGTACGGCGGCCGGGACGTCATTCCGCACGACGGTGGGTCTCTATTGGCTCCCACTGCCGCGGTGGCGGGCGCATATTTATGGCGGTTCACGTTGCACCACGGCGGACGGGAAATGGGCTATGTTTGCCCATTGTAATGTGGCGGGTGCGAAGACCGCTGCTGGAGTGCGGAAAATGACATTTTCCGCCACTGCCAGCACCGCGGATGTGCCTCCGCCCGCCATCCTAATGAGCCCCATAGTATCATCAGCCATGGACAATGTTCACCAAGACATGTCTGCATTACAACATGGGCAGTCACAGCTTAGGTGTGGTATGCTATTGAGCTGGATACTACAAACACTACGTTCTGGCCATGCGCCGTGGCGACATATTAATGCCACAAACTTGTTTTCCTCTTACCATGTTACAAAACAGCAAATACTCACAGCTCGAAAAGATGCAAGGCACACTATGTTATACATAGAACAACTAGAGAAGTTACCTTTAACAGCTGAAACACCATCAGCCAATTGGATAATCCATGGGTACATCACCCTGCCGATTTGGACATTTTATTTTCAGTACTGTCTACAGTACCACCAAGTGGGCAGATTCGAAGCGTTGGGGGAAGGGTTTGTACACGAGTATTGGGAACTACCTTTCAAATTTCGGTGTCGAAATAGGGAAACTGAAGTTCTTCTCAGCGGTTCAGACTGTGCGAATACTTTAAATGGATCCTTAGTGTGAAAGGAATTTTCGCTTCACTGGGAATGTAATGCTTCCGTGGCAAACTTATCTTGCTACTTGCAAGGTTCCCTGGTGGTCGTGTTATGTCCGGCTTTCAAATTCCTCCTAAATGTGAGTTATCTGATGCTGAACAGTCAAAGTTGCTGTGGAATGAAGCCAGGGGTTATCTATAATTCTTCAATTGTTGTACACATGTACTGTTTCCACCTGCCTGTGCAGTTATGGAGGTGATGCTCTGGCCTTCAATAAATCTTACCAGGTGCACTTTGATGCCCTGAGCAAACTGAAAGCCTTACTATTTCAGAAAGATGTGGCCTTAACATCTGCAAAGGAGACGTTTGATCTTCAGGTTGCAAGGTTCTTTTCACATATACAGTTGCTATTCTGCACTAACTTCCCACGACATTTTGGAGAGCTGGTGCATCATATTTTTAACATGTCTATTACGACGGGAATAGTGCACTTTTTTAAAAAGTATCAGCTCTGGCTTGGTTAGCACCTTCCACAACAGCTTTCGGAGTCATTACATCCTTCATACACTCTGTGCTCTGAAGCATTTTTGGAGATTTTCTGCTGGTCTGGTTCCTGATTGTCGGGACTGTGATTTAAATATTTCTTCTCCGCAATGGATGTCCCATTTCAAGAACAAATGGAGCTGGCACTACCACATGTGCTACTGTGCCATGAACGCATGGTACATTGCTTTGGCGCACCTTTGCTTCGAGATCTGAATGAGCATTGGTTCTTATCATTTCAGCCTGTTTAGCTTCACTGCGTGCAGCCCATATTCCGCTATCTGCTGTGCACTTTGGATCGGCCTTGGACTTGTGCCTGGGAATGCAAGTGGTTGATCATTTGGACATAAAAGTGCTGATGAACCCCTTAAAGGCTCATTTGTGAAGCTGTCCACTGCGTATTCCATTACTCCTGGCCGTGTTCTACAACCCTTCCTGGGATGCTTCTGCTCCTGGTGAGTTGGATCTGGGCTCTGGTTTGGCGGAACCGCCACTGGCTGTGGTCACTACCTCAGTGGCTGCTGTGGGGGCTGGATGGGAATACATTTGCTCCATAAACCTGCTCCAAGGTGGGCCTCTGGGATCATCGTCTGCGGTTGCAGGGAGCAGAAATGTTTCGTCTGCCACTCGGAACACTTAAACATTTGGCTATTCCGTTTGCCGGGAAGTTTTAATTTGGCCTGGTTTTAACATCTTAAATTGAATTTAAAATTTGGTTTTTCTTAGCTTTTATATTTTTAATGGATCACTGACAGAATATCGACAGTCAGAATATCGAGGTACAAAAATATCGTCGCAAAAATATCGATGTCCAGAATATCGAAGTCCTATCTACATAATGGTAAGTACAAAAATATCGAGAAAAAAATATCGTTGTTAAAAATATTGTTAAAATTATTGGTTTTTTTTAATGTTAAAAAATAATATAAAATAAAGTAAATAATACATATAATTTAAAAAAACAGTTAAAATTATTAGAAAATGTTTAAAATTATAAGTAATACATATAATGTAAAAATAAATTAAACATATATATGTCTAAAATATAATATATATACTTAATATTTATAAATAATTATTTTAATAACTTATAAATTGTTAAAAAACATATTAAAAATTATAAATACATATATATATACACATACACCAATAATATAAATTAAAAAAAAAAACCATATATAACAAATGAAGGGGCCCATTAGGATGTCGGGCGGAAGCACTACCGCCGTGCTGGCGGATGCAAAAACCACCAGTTACCGCCTGCACGCAGCAGTCCACACGCCCGCCCGATTACGATGCGAAAAGTCAGCCAAACACCGCCGGCAAGCCAGCGACACCGTCCGCCATCAAAGTGCGCCCGTACACGTAGCGGCGCAGCACAATTGACACACACCGTCCGACGAAACACGTACCGCCCGGCGTACAAATTACGATGCCGCACACAAACTGAACCCACGGCTAAGAGACACCGTACGTCAAACCGAAGCGGTAACACGAACGCCGAGCACGGACACCGAAGAAGCGGCACCCCGAGCATGAATCCAGCACTGCAGGCCCTCCCTATGCTCTATCGGATGCACCACCAAGGACGCAACGTACCGCGAAGACGCAGGTAGGCACACATACAACAAGTGCACGCAAACAGCGCACACAGTGCAAGGGCGGAAAAAGCGGACAACCCCCACCCCGCGTGTACACGACACATCTACCATAGCATCCACATATGACACACAGGCCAAATTGTAACATCTCGTAACACATGTGTACGCACCACCTGGGACTAGGAACCAACCACCCCGTCACGGCCCCAAAGCGGCGATGACGCTGCCACACATGCGCACAACGCAGAGGCCAACCGCAGCGCCATGCATGCGTCGCACACAGACACAGGGACACAACCAAGCAGCACACACACCAGCCCCACCCCGAACGCACATGACACGTGACAGGCCTGCCACAGACATGTCCCCAACGCCCAATTCACGGACAACACCCAACGTCACACAACCGACGCACACATGTCAGTGAAGACACGCAACAGCAGGACACACCCCAGTGTAACAAACATGGCGAAGCACACAGCGGCGGCAACACCAACTAGGAGAAGCAGGGCCCCTTCGGGAAGAGGAACGCCAGTACCACACTGAAACACCCATACCACCCTGCACATATGAACAAGACATACAAAACGGAACACCAAAGAGCCCGGGGACCGAAAACAGGTGGCCCAAGAATAACATTCACACACAAGGCCCAACGCAGAGCGGAAAGGCAGCCTGCCGCCCACACAAGGGAGAGCAGACAGCACTGAATGACCTTCCATTCCAACTCCGAAACCACAGCCCTACCAAAGAAGCCGGTGAATACAGCCATTGTCCAATAAAAGACCAACACAGGCATGCAGAGGAGACCGACCACAGGGCAGATAGCGCATATCACAGAAGAACACAACGGACGGGAAAGAAAAAAGAAAACACTCCCCCATGTCGGCCCCATGCAAGTTAATTGGAAGGAGTCACACATCACTGACCTTGAACTGTCTGAGAAGCATGTGGGATGAGGGCCCGTGTCCTCCGCACAAGCCAACAGAACACAAGTCCTGTCTCCCTACGACTACACAGAGCTCACAGCAACCTCGGAGCGTGCACATTGCAGACTGCACACACAGCCGGAGCACGCCACCACAACGCACCGCTGCAAAATGGCAACCGCAACACACCTACCCAACTACGCCGGACAGGTCAAGCTGTACAAAACCAACCTGATACATATATTGGGATGCGAACTCCTGTCCCTGCTGAACGTAAGTTACCGACTGACTTACCGCATCACATTGTTCAGCTGCGTCATACCCGTCTTCTACTGTCGGAGGTGTCCCTACCAGCATCCCGTGGAGATGTGTCTCTCCAACCCGGCATGTCTAAAGGCGGACCTGCTAGCACTACTCCTCCCTCTGGACGCACACGACAGGGCCTGCTCTGCCTATGGGGGCATGGCGTATGTGGCCAACATCGCACCCGCACTGAAATGGGACCACTGTGCCTCCACACGATGGATCATCGAGCACAGCTACATCGAATGTCACCCAGCATGCCCCATCATGGTCCTCCAAGGGACAACTTACGAACAACACCTTGACAGCCACCATCCGCTACATTGGCTGGCAAACATAAACACCACCAATGACATGGAAGCCCTGCTGGACGGCATCGCATACCTGACAACCTGTAAATTCGTCGGACCCCAACGCAGGTTCCCCGATTGACCTATGATGTCCAACCCCGCACCCATGCTTAGCTTCCGCACGGACTGGCCAGTCACCACCACAACAGCCATACCAAACGACCGGCAACAATTACCACACCATCAACGACATCGCCATGACATCGGACATGACCGGGACATGCACACTGTTCCCCATCACATCCAGGAACACCGCATGCATCGTGGGAGGCAGTGGCATGGGGTCTGTGTATCGCACCCACATGGACGAAACTGCACGAACAACCAGGACACGACATGGATCCAGCGCCCCTGGACACACACACCGCTCAGTGGACATGAATAGGTCGCCTGGAGTCTGTGGGTGCTGCACCCCTCCCACCCCCGCCCCGGGAATCCCATACCAGGACCTTTGCACGGACGACAAGTGCAAACAACAACAACACGACCCCAGTGACTGTGACATGTCCAGTAACCACCACATTGCAACAACAAGTGGCACGCCGCTGCATGCACGCAAGCACATGCCCTGATGTCATCTCACATGCACGCGTGCATGAGGAACAACCGCAGCAAACCTGTCACATGGAACTGAGATGGACTGTGCCCATGATGCCAAGCGGTCTGGTAGGCTACTTGTATACCGTCTGTGTCAAAGTCCGCAGCTCCGCAGCTATACGTAAATGTACATTAGCACAGCCTTGGCCAAGCAGATGTAACTCTGAAGCCCACATCCCACATGCAACAGCCAATCACATGTAACCCCACACCCTATCCCATTTGTAATCATGCTCAGTATATCCTCAACATGTATTCCGCTGCCAGTAGTGTCCACTATACTGCATCACAGAGGACAGAAGACTCAATATAATGTTTGAAACCAAAACTGTCTCCGCTGACTCATTTCACAAGTACGAATGAGAGAGGATGAGAGTATGTGAAGTACACGGCAGTCGTGACATGACCATGTAGTCCACTGGTATTGGATGTCAACGCAAATGAGTAGCACAACTGTGGAAGACACACATGTGTCGTGTGAAGTCGTATGGACGCAGTGCTCAGGTGGGTGGGTGCGACGGGTAGATGCGCACATGCCAAGTTGGAGCACGCCGTGTTGGGAGGGGTCATGAACAGTATACCACCGCTTCCCTGGGCATTGTGAGAGGACACCTGTCGGGGGAAAGTGAACACGTGTGTGCACAGCAGCCGGGCACACGAACAATGCGGAACCAGGCGCACACGTCAGCCCACCCTCCGTGGACTAGCTGGATCCTGTTGTGCACCCGCCATGCCCCTTGACAAGGCACACACAGCCCCAGTCGACCAGGTGTAACCCCAACATAGTCAATCCGCACAGGCGATACAGGGCACGGGATGGCAGTGGAGCATGGTGTGTGAGAGGTCTCCTCGCGCTCCTCCTGGTCATATCACGCAGGCAATAGAACCTCAACGTGTAGCATGGCACAAGTCAAATGGAAGTGTAGGGGGGACGCACCTCAGCACGAGCAGCACTGACGTCACGGGAGGTGGCTCGCACCATCCCATCCATTGCCCATTATACCAACCACGCCACATGCCATTGCGACTAAGTGCAAGCGCGTGCGCCACCACCCCCGAGCCCTCCCCAGAGAGGCCAAAGAGTGAATGTGTGGGCCATCAGTCACAGACGGACGCGGCCTGGCCGCAAGGGCAGCCACAGCCACTGGGTGTCGCAGGTGGCGGATCCGGAAGGCGAAGACTGTGATGCATAGTCCATGCAGGCCGGGTCTCCATTTGGGGCACCACGCAGGTGGACGGCGTCCCGCCACACATCATACCCTGAGACAGCCCACTCGTGCAACTGGACCCACACATACACTCCTTGCCCTCTCTGGTGCGAGCTTGGGGCTGCCTGTGCAAGCGCTAGCCTCGCAGGTGCACATGCATATTGGGGGAGCGAGGGGAGGACATGAGGGCTGGGGCGAAGATGACTGTATCACTGTCAGTGAGTACAAGGGATGACCCAGATGTGGAAAGGAAGAGACGTGTCCCGTGTGTACTGCAACTAGTCGCCAATCCAACTACCCCCATGTCCGGAATGTAAGCCCGCACCTAGGCCCGCCCATCCGCCACATCGAATATACCACCAGCACAACAACCTTCCCATTCGAAACACTGACTGGGGGTGGCGACCAGTGAACAAACATGTGTAGCCTACCCACGCGTACATGTGGGCCCTCCATGATCCATGTCACCTGCGGCAAAGTCATGACATGCGCAATGAGGGAAGTGAGGAGAGCTGTCCGCCCCACGCACAGAAGGTGCATCAGCTCCACAGACCCAGCAGCGAGTCCAGCAGGGGTCACATGTGCAGGGGCAGCTGTGCCTGGTGTGAAGGCACATGCATATTGACAGCACATCGACCAATGTGTAGTCTGCCCACATCTACAGTCCATCATCATGCGGACATAGGAATTGAACACAGGGCAACACATCTTAGTGGGTGCACCAACCGTGACCAACAATGCGCAATCATCGACGTACCCGCCCTGTGCATGGCCCCCCACCCAACGGAGGCACATCCAGTGCCACCATCCCACACACACAAGCCTTCCACGGAACATGCTGTGTCCAATGGTCAGTACAGAGTCAGCGCCCATCTGGTGGATCCTGAACAGGAGACACATGCACACACATGCCAGCTCCCACTATGTACGTCTGCCACCTGGCACGTGCAATGTAACCTCTCACCTGTGACGTGTGACTGCAAGCACACAGCCGTCTTGGCATGGGGCTGTCAATGTGGACACCTGTCAATGTTTCGGGAGGTGTGATCCGTACAGTGCTGTACATAGGGTACAGTGCTGACACCTACTACTGTCTCATATCCCCTCGTGCCACAGGTCCCACTTGTTTTGGCCGCTCAGCCTGTGCCCACATCGTCGTCGTCGTGTGCCATACTCATCCAGCCTCGGAAGCAGTGCCATGCTCAGCAGACATTCATGTTGCCGTGCCGTCCCTGCTTGACAGCTGGGCTGTGACTCATGTGCTTGCTCAGTCATGTCAGTGATGTGAATGCGAAATTGCTATGGGTTGTGTTGCTTTGACATGTGTCCACTGCCATCTTCCCTAGGCGGAGACCGAACATTGACCGCCCATACCAATTGCTGGCGGACATGGAGGATACTGAGGTCATAAGGAAGTTTCGGCTGGACAGGCCAACCCTGCATCGACTGTGTGCCATGTTGGAACCCCATCTCCGTCCCCGCAGGGTGTATCCGACAGCATTCACCCCCACGGCTAAGGTGATGGCCGCCATGCATTTCTTCGCCACTGGGTCATTCCAGCACACAGTGGGCAGTGGAGGAGGGATGTCCCAGCCCATGTTCAGCAAGGTGCTGAGGGATGTACTGGCAGCCATGATGCTGTACCGAAACAGGTACATCAGATTCCCCAGGGCTCGTGAATTGGCGGCAGTGAAGGGTGCATTCTATGCCCTTGGCAGGATCCCACACGTCGTTGGTGCCATTGATTGCACACATGTTGGCCTTGTTCCACCACAGGCCACTGAGCACCTGTACCGCAACAGGAAGCACACGCACTCCCTGAATGTGCAAGTGGTGTGCCTTGCGGACATGGTGATAACCCACGTGTGTGCAAAGTTCCCAGGCTCGGCCCATGACGCACACATAATGCGCAACAGCATCTTGCCACGACTGATGTCCAATCTGCAACAGGACCGTGGCTGTATTGTCGGTGAGTATGTGGAGTGGTGTAGCGTGCTGGCTGTGCGATGCTGTCCCCTGTCCAGTTGGAATAGCAACGGTTCTCTGTGTCCCTCACACCCAGGTGACTCTGCGTACCCGAATGGGGCATGGCTGCTCAGTCCATTGAGGAATCCTCGCACCCCAGCAGACGATCGCTACAATGAGGCACATGGGAGGACCAGACGTGTGGTCGAGCGTACCTTTGGCCTCCTCAAGTCCAGGTTCAGGTGCCTGGACCGCACCGGGGGTGCGCTGGCGTACTCCCCACAGAAGGTGTGCCAGATAGTGGTGGCGTGCTGCATGCTGCACAATCTGGCCATTCGGAAGCAGATCCCCCTCATCGTGGATGACGGAGATCAACCAGGGCCCCAGCCCGCAGACCAGGACAGCTCGAGTGAGGAGGACAGCGGAGAGGAGGAAGCTGGGAATGTGCGTCAGCAGCTCATCGCCCGCTACTTCACTTGACGGTGAGTGTCCATGTACGACGGCTGATGTGTCTGTATTTGTGCAGGTGTGTGTGTGCTGTGTCAGGGTGGCCTTTTGTTCACTGCGTGCTGTGTGTCAACGCTCCATGCCCAGGTTAGTATGCCACTGATGGTGGCTGTGGCATTGTGCCCTATTGCTCTGTGCGATGTGTGTACATTGCTTGTAGTTGTTGACATGTACTGTGTGATGGGTGTGTGACACACTCATTGAATGTGCTCCTGTTCTGTCTCCCACCCCTAGGTCCCTACAGGCCCTCCGGTTCCATTGCCATGCCACGCATCAGGTGCCGTTCCGCTCAAGGTGGCCGTTGTATTCCGTACAATTAAAACACAGGGCACAGACAGCAGTTTGTGGAAGAGGTGCATTTATTTCAAACAGTGACATGTGATTGTGTGTAAGGTGATGACAAAAGTGGTGCGTGCAGTGACAATGAGCTGTCGATCATGGCTGCGAGATGCTCAGGGTGTACCCACTGGTTCTATGTCCATAGTCCAACACACACATGCCATCCAGATGGCTGTGTGGAGTGGGATCGTAGTCCAAGTCAATGCAGTGGGTGGTCAAGGAAGGCTGGCTGGCTGCCTCACTTGCGTTTGGAGCGTGCGAAGTCCTCCCGGGAGATCTGTTTCCACTTCGGACGGCCCCTTCCACGTTTGCGAGGGGGGTGCCTGCTTGCGACCTGCTGGTGGTTGAGGTGTGCTCACTGGCTGTGGACGCAGGGGAACTGGACACTGCTGCTCCACCCTGCGCCCCGGCAGGTGGTGGCGGAGGGGAGCTGCTGTCCCTGGATGTGACCTCACCGCCACCACCAGCTGGCCCATGAGGTCCACGAGTTGGCCCATACGGGCGTCCATGGACCTCAGCACCCCCAGCACCTCACGCGTGTCTGTAGCAGACCTGGCCCATTGTCCTTGGGCCTCTTCATAGGCCCCAAGGACTCTGGCCATTTGAGGCAGGGCATGGCTCCCAGGGGAGACTGGCGTTTCCCTGACCCTGCTCCTCCTACCAGTCCTGCTGCCACCGGCCTGCCCACTAGCCACATTGCTCACCACGGTCCTTGTCCTGGCTCCCAGGGTGGATCCAGTCGGCCGGGCCACCACCTGCGCTGGGGCTGTGGCCAGCGAAGACGTGGTGGCGGTTGCGGCAGTGGTAGTGCCCGCAATGACCGTGGGTGTGGCCGCAATGACCGTGGGTGTGGCCGCAATGACCGTGGGTGTGGCCGCAACGACTGTGGCAGCAGGGGGCTGGGAATGTTCAGCAGCCCTGGATGATGGGTTGGTGGGTAGGAGGGGTCCTGGGGAGCGGCTGGGCCCTGCCACACCAGATGGGCCTGCTTGGTGGTCCGTGTCCGAAGAGGAGGACAGATCCTCCACATCCGTGTGTCCTCGTTGGGGGCTTGTAGGCTGGCTGTGCTGGCTGCTGTCTCCATCCCCAGCATCCAGCAGTTCGTCACCTGTGGAGGGAATGAGATTTGTTATTGTGTTGCACCTGGCGAAGTATGTATTTGTCGTCTGACATTAACAGTTCGTGCAATCTCGTACATGGGTTTCCCGGAGGCGTGTGTGTGGCTGTACCATTTGTAGTTGTGTGTGCTTGGCAATGGGACTGTGTGCTGTGCACATGTGGCATGGGACGGATTGGCCATGCCGATGGGTGTGTTGCTGTGCCCCTACTTATTGTGACTCTGGTGTATGCGGGCTCCTGGCCCATCCTGGGTCTGGTTTGTACTTTGCTTTTGGTGTTCAAATGGGACTCTTAGGAACGCATATGGCAACATGGGGGGCATGCCCCAGAAACGCATTTGGGATGGAATATGCTTTTGGGGGTCAAATGGGACGCTTAGGAACGCATATGGCAACATGGGGGGCATGCCCCGGAAACGCATTTGGGATGGAATATGCTTTTGGGGTACATGCTGTGAGCCATGGGTGCCGAACGTGACATGTGTTGTGGCAGCATGACAGTGCATGGTCTGAGGTGTGTGCATGCCTGACATGCCCTGCATATTTGCTGTCTGTTGTGATTACTGGACATGGCATTGGACGCGTCGTTATGAGTGAGTGATGGTTGTGTGCCACCCGACGTATTGCAGTTGTCCCATCTCCTTGGTGTGCGTGCTGCCCTGTGCCATGTGCATCACTGCAGTGCTCGGGGGGGGTGTGGCCCATGTTGTGTGTTGTTGCTCACAGTGTGGCGTGCGCTTCATTGACTTCTGGCACATGGTTGGTCATGGGCATGTCTCTTAGCGTGACTGCTGTATGTGTGGCAGCTGTGCGGATGACATGCCTTTCATGAGACTGGGGCTGACGGATGGGATGGATGGTATGTTGTATGTGCATGGTGTGTCTGTGTGTTTGATGGGTTCAGTGGTGTTCGTGTGCATTTATGTTGTTCCGCTCTGTTGCGTCTAGTGTTGTTTGTCTTACATAGGCGTAGTTGTGGGGTGTGTGGTTGACAGGCAGTAGGGGCTACATGGACAGGACTTCAATGGTGTTTCGGTTGTGTGTGATGGGTTGCACAGTGGCTGCCGTGTGGTACTATATTCAGTGTGGCTTGTGCATGCAGACGTGGCTCCTTGGGTGTTGCTGTGTCTGTGATGGGTCATGTGGGGTGTGAGTCTGTGGTTCATGTCCGTGTGCACATTGTTCACTTGTTCGTGACAGTGGGCGGTGCTGCGTGTTCGTCTGCTACGTAACATGTCCCATGTGTTGGTCGTGTTACGGTCCTCATGCCTCCAGTAATCCAGCCCTGTCCAGTTTCCCACCTGCAGGTTGTTCGTGCGTGCACTGTACTGGATGCCACATGGTTCTAAGCGGGGGTGCTCCATGTTGCAGGTCTGTGGGGGTGGGGGCGGTGTTGTGGGTCGTGGTGATGGCTGGACACCCACTGACACCGATTGTTGTGGACCGTGATGTCTACCTTTCGGCTGTCGGTGTGCACTGCGGTGGCTGACACGTGGGTGTGGGGTGTGGGGGATGCTCCTCCTTGCTGTGCTGTGGGACTAGGGGCCTGGTGTGTGTTGTACTTGAGCTGTCCACCCTCCCACCCACTGCACTTTGTGTTCCTGCCACTTACCTGTTACTTGTCGGTTAGTGCAGCTATGGCGGACACATGGGTGTGGTGGGTGCTCGTTGTGGCGCTTCTGGCATACTTGGGGACCTGTTGGTGGTTACGTGGCTGGCTGAGTGTACACATGCCCCCACGTATCTTACAGTTGTTAGGTTTGGGCTGTGTGTGGTGGTGTCTGTTGCATGTGTGTGTGATGTGTTGTGTATTGTGTGCTGGACATGGGGGTGTTTGTCCCTGGGAGCTGTGGCATGGTGGTAGTGCATGTGAGTACATAGCGGTGTGCTGGTATACATTAGTTTGTACTTACCAGCCTCCACTCCCCTGCTAATCCGGCGAGGATCTCCGGATGTATAATGACTCGCACCTTCTCCTCCCACGCTTTGAAGGTCTTGAAGAGCGCGGGATTCCCTCCGCCAGTGACGGCAGCCAGCTCTCTGTTCTTGCTCTCCTTCTTCTTGACCAGGCTCTTGACGTCATTCCACCGTTTGTTGATTTCAACTCTGTTCCTGGGCAGGGTCCCGACTGCATTGACCTGGTCTACGATCCGGTTCCACATTCTCTTTCTGGTGGCTAGTGGTGTGTGCTGGACCAGGTTCCCATAGATTTGTGGGTGCACCTTGATAATCTCGTCGACCATGACCGTCAGCTCAATGGGCGTGAACTTGGGCATTCTTTGTGGTGCCATGGTGTTTGTGGTGCTGGTGCGGTGTGTGTTGTGTAATGTGCAGGGGGTTTGTGGTGCCGGTGTTTGGTGGTGGTGGTGGTGGTGGTTGTGATGTGTGCGTTTCTGTGGTGTGCTGCTGTCCTTGCTGTGTCACTGTGTCCTCTCCTCTCCTCTCTAGTTTGCAATGTTGCAAGGGGTTGTGGTCTGTGGGAGTGCTGCTTTTGTACTTACCTATGTGGGTGTGTCCTCATGGTCTGTTGTTTTCAGGTGTGTTGTGTCTGGTGTTCTGGCCTTTGTATTTTTTGTTTGTCCAGGGGGGTGTTTTCGGGATGTGTACTGTGCTTGTGTATTTGTGCGTGCCTTGCTGTGTGGACTTGTTGGCCATGTTGTGTGCGATTGTTTTTGTCAGCGGATGGTTTCTGTGCAGGGACGTGGGCGCCATGGCTTCTGCCGTGTCAATTCTCATCGGCGTTGTTTGCGCTGGCGGGCGGTATATTTGTGGTTTACCCGCGCTCATGGCGGTGCGATCGTAATTTCACGTGCGGTGTGTCGGCCGTGAGGGCGGGCGGTTTTGTGTTGTCGTGCGTGTTTCCGTCCGTGGCGGGCGGTTTGACTCCGACTCGGACGAGGGCGGGCGGTATCTTGTGTGGTTTTCCGCCGATGGCGGTTTTCGGTTTGTGTAATCGTAATGGCGTGGTCGGTGTTCAGACGGTGTGTGCGGGCGGATTTTTGCCGCTTTCATGCCTGGCGGATTTTTTTACGCCGGGTATCGTAATGGGCCTTAAAACTATTAAATTTTTTTAAATCTTTTTAAAATACATTTTACACTACATTAACTAAAACAGTAGAGAAAATATTGGATAGCGGAGGGGATAAAATTACTATTCCCACTCCAGAGAGTGCAACAGTAGGGAAAGTGTTGGATAGCGGAGGGGTAAAAATTACTATTCCCACTCCAGTGAGTGCAGCAGTAGGGAAAGTGTAGGATAGCATAAGGGTAAAAATTACTATTCTCACTCCAGAGACTGCAACAGTAGGGAAAGTTTTGGATAGCGTAGGGGTAAAAATTACTATTCCCACTCCAATGAGTGCAACAGTAGGGAAAGTGTTGGAAAGCGAAGGGGTAAACATTACTATTCCCACTCCAGAGAGTGCAACAGTAGGGAAAGTGGTGGATAGCGTAGGGGTAAAAATTACTATGGAGTGCAACAGTAGGGAAAGTGTTGGATTGCGGAGGGGAAAAAATTACTATTCCTACTCCAGAGAGTGCAACAGTAGGGAAAGTGTTGGATAGCGGAGGGGTAAAAATTACTATTCCCACTCCAGTGAGTGCAACAGTAGGGAAAGTTTTGGATAGCGGAGGGGAAAAAATTACTATTCCCACTCCAGTGAGTGCAACAGTAGGGAAAGAGTTGGATAGCGTAGGGGTAAAAATGACTATTCCCACTCCAGTGAGTGCAACAGTAGGGAAAGTTTTGGATAGCGGAGTGGAAAAAATTACTATTCCCACTCCAGTGAGTGCAACAGTAGGGAAAGTATTGGATAGCTGAGATGTAACACAATTAATATAATTATCTATTAATTAATTAATATTATTAATAACCAATTAATAATTAATTAATAATACATTAATTTTAAATAATAATAAATGAAAATTAATAATTATTTTTTTATAATTAAATTACTTCCCACCCTATTCCCCTATAAACCCCCAACCCACTCCTAAAAAATAACATAATTAATATAATTATATATTAATTAATTAATATTAATTAATAACCAAGTAATAATTAATTATCAATAAATTAATTATAAATAATAAATAAAAAATAATAATTATTTTTTTATAAATAAATTACTTCCCACTCTATTCCCCTATAAACCCACAACCCGCTTCTAAAAAAATAACACAATTAATATAATTATCTATTAATTAATTAATATTAATTAATAACCAATTAATAATTAATTAATAATAAATTAATTATAAATAATAATAAAGAAAAATTAATAAATACTTTATTATAATTAAATTAATTCCCACCCTATTCCCCTATAAACCCACAACACGCTACAGAACTAAAATACGCAAAAATAATTTTCATAAAAGTAATTACTGCTAACATTTTAAGACATACATTAAAAAAAACTACACTTATACCAAAAATTACATCACATACTTTTAACACACATACTAAAATACAGAACACTAATATAAATATCAATATTAACAACAATATTTTTACAAACGATATTACTGTCTTCGATATTAAAAAAAACGATATTTCTTACCTTACTGTCGATATTCTGTGCTACGATATACTTGCTGTCAATATTCTTGTACCTCGATATTTCAAACTCGATATTGTTGTAGTTCGAAATAAACAACTCGATATGCTGTCTGTACACCATTTTTAATAATGGCTTTCAATGTGCTTTGGCTTTCAAACTTCATAATTGCCTTTTTTAATTGATTTTTAGATTTTTGTAGATAGATTTTAAAATTAATATATATATATATTTATATATATATATATATATATATATATATATATATATATATATATATATATATATGCTGTAGCATTAATTGACATTGCTTTTTTCTTATTTACATAGTTTATTAGTCAACTTATGTTCGTGGAGTGGGTTTCATGTGTTTTAGTCAGGCCAGAAGAGAAACTCTGCCACTGTAAACATGTACACATTTTCTAAGTTGCCTTCTCTTTCACACGTTGACTTTTGACACACATTTGCATGCGTGACAATGCAGGATTAGTTTCTCTGAAACTACATTGCTCACAAATTCCACTTAGTAAGAATATTATCACGACACCTTGAACATCCTGTACAAAGTCTGAACATACATTGTGCAAATGTGGTTGTTTGCTGTTTGTCCATGCGGCGACACAGCGATCTGTAAAACCTAAACAATGGCAGCCTGACTAAAGGTCTCGGCTCGGAGCAAGGATACTTTTTGTTTTAGGTATAGGAGCATTTGCTGTCATTGCGAGGTCACTAAACGCTCAAACCTCAGCCCAGCTGATTACTGATCGCTCTGCGAGGAGGGATGTTCAACTCCTGTTTTTGCACAGGGAGACCGAGAGAAAAAAGACCTAGTTGCATTCTCCCAAACAATATCTCATACTCCAAAGGGCAACTAATTTAAGTAAATTGAGGAAAGGAAAAGAAACTGTTCCAAAAGCCACTAGGAAATCTAAAGATTTTAGAATAGACGCCTCACACACTAAGGGGCCGATTCCGATTCTGGCCGGAAAACATACCGACCGACTCGGTACGGGAATGTAGTCCGACCGACACGTACCGGCGCTGCCCGATCCGCGTAGTACGATGCAATGCATGTGAATTACGACCGACAAGTACGGAACACAAGCCGAACAACCGAACCGCACGGAAACCAGCTATCCGGCCGGAAAACTACGCGAATCGAACCGACCGACACGCACCAGGAATGAACCCGACAGAAACGTACCTGCGAACTCCGACCCGCGCAGTACGATGCAATGCGTGTAAAACCAGACCGAGTCGCACGGAGCTCAAGCCGTCGACCGACACGCATACAAAACAGGGAGCCGAAGCAACCCAATACTCCGCGACCGACGCGTACGCTGCACATGAAACCCAGCAGAAACACAGCTTGAAAGACTCGGAGAAGCTCGCACGAGCCAACTGCAGCGTCCTACTCGGTCAAAACGTCTCCTACATGCCTAAAAACTACAAAGGAAAAAATTCAAAAAAAGGGCCAAACAAGCAATGACAAAGTCAATAAATACAGGGGAAAAAAACATGGAACAAAGACACACCCACAACTCCACCCATATAAAGGCCACAAATCCCTACCATGATCCTTTGCAAATTCAACTGACCTGCCAGCACAGAACACCATCAGACAGCAACCACAGACACACTCACAACTCATCCATCACACAAGCCACACACCATTAGCACCTCCCAAATAGCACCCTCACATACACCCAGCAAAATCTACACTCACCCACCCTCACTTGCACACTCACACACACTTCAATCCCCACCACCACCCATCACCATGCCCCCAAAGAAGAATCCAAAGTTCCTAGACAGTGAATTGGAAGTCCTGGTAGATGAAATCCTCAGGGTAGAGCCACAGTTGTTTGGTACATTGGTCCAACAGACCCCCATGTCGCAGAAAACCAAGATGTGGGAGAGGATCGTCGACAGGGTGAACGCACAATCACCATGTTTGCGCACAAAGGAAGACATCCAGAACAGGTGGTATGATGTGCGCAGGAGGGTCAAGGACCTACTCAAGAAGGATTACGCCTTGAGTCATCGCACCAGCAGTGGCCCTCCTGCCAAACCAGTATACCTCAGGCCCTGGGAGGAGAAGGTGCGGGCCATCCTACCACCAGAGAGCGTACATGGACTATCAAACATCCCAGAGCCTGGTGAGTACACAACCAATATACCCAATATTGTGTGACAATACACACACATCACTGTCAAGGGGATAGTGAAACCATGCACCGTTAGCAAAGCCACAGTAACCAAAAGATAATCATCCCAAGATGTGTATGTTAGTTAGACAAACACAATACCTGCCATCTCATAGTGATATGTAACTGTGTCATGACATGTACAAACCTAACAACAAATAGAGCAAGGCAGTGGCACAAATCTAACCAACAAACGCTGTCAGACATTTTGCCACCACTAGAACACCACCTCACAGGGAAGCTCACTGAAAGGAAGGAATTGTGTGTATGCTGGTGAAGTGAGTGTAGCCAATAGCATGATGGGAGTTGTAGTCACAGATATTGGTCACCCTCACAATTGGCCCATCAACACCACTCTGAACCATGCTCACATCACAGGGAGTGGAAAAGAACTCACAAGATGGCTGACACTGGGTACTGCTGTGGGGAGCACAAGGCCCTGCTGGGAACTGTGCACCAACCAACAGCAGGACACCACTGACTGACATCCTGAAAGCCAACTTGCACTCCCTGCAATGGAAGCACGTTCCATGGTGTGATATCTGGATGGGAGGGAAGGAAGGCTTACAGCTCTGACCATAGTTACCAGCAGCTTTTCTCACACACCCCCTTAAAACAAACTCCACACAACTCACCTGGGAGAATGCATTGCCTCACACTCTAATTAAATATCCCACAAAGAACCACCACACTGGGTTATGCTGTGTGAAGCACAGGGACACTTTTGTGACTTGTAGCCAAACAAACGCCAGGACAACACTGTCAGCCATCCTGTCAGCACAGGCACACTACCCCACAGGGAAGCAGAGTCAAAAGGAAGGAAGTATGGGCATGCTGGGAAGGGGGGTGTAGGCAATAGCATGATGGGAGTGGTATTCACAGTTCAACATCCCCCACCCACATGGCCCAGCAAGCTCACACTGAAGCATGCACACCTCACAGGGAGTGAAAAGCCACTCCAAAGATGTCTGACACTTTCCTCAGCTGTGGGGAGCACAAGGCCCTGCGGTGAACTGTGCACCAACAAACAACAGGACCACACTGTCAGCCATCTTGCCATTGCTGTCACACTCACACACAGTGAAGTCGACTCAAAAGGAAGGAAGTATGGGCATGCTGGGAAGGGGGTGTAGGCAATAGCATGATGGGAGTGGTAGTCACAGCTCAACATCCCCCCCCCACATGGCCCAGCAAGCTCACACTGAAGCATGCACACCTCACAGGGAGTGAAAAGCCACTTCAAAGATGTCTGACACTGGCCTCAGCTGTGGGGAGCACAAGGCCCTGCTGTGAACTGTGCACCAACAAACAACAGGACCACACTGTCAGCCATCTTGCCATTGCTGTGACACTCACACACAGTGAAGTCGACTCAAAAGGAAGGAAGTATGGGCATGCTGGGAAGGGGGGTATAGGCAATAGCATGATGGGAGTGGTAGTCACAGCTCAACATCCCCCACCCACATGGCTCAGCAAGCTCACACTGAAGCATGCACACCTCACAGGGAGTGAAAAGCCACTTCAAAGATGTCTGACACTGGCCTCAGCTGTGGGGAGCACAAGGCCCTGCTGTGAACTGTGCACCAACAAACAACAGGACCACACTGTCAGCCATCTTGCCATTGCTGTCACACTCACACACAGTGAAGTCGACTCAAAAGGAAGGAAGTATGGGCATGCTGGGAAGGGGGGTGTAGGCAATAGCATGATGGGAGTGGTAGTCACAGCACAACATCCCCCACCCACATGGCCCAGCAAGCTCACACTGAAGCATGCACACCTCACAGGGAGTGAAAAGCCACTTCAAAGATGTATGACACTGGCCTCAGCTGTGGGGAGCACAAGGCCCTGCTGTGAACTGTGCACCAACAAACAACAGGACCACACTGTCAGCCATCTTGCCATTGCTGTCACACTCACACACATTGAAGTCGACTCAAAAGGAAGGAAGTATGGGCATGCTGGGAAGGGGGGTGTAGGCAATAGCTTGATGGGAGTGATAGTCACAGCTCAACATCCCCCACCCACATGGCCCAGCAAGCTCACACTGAAGCATGCACACCTCACAGGGAGTGAAAAGCCACTTCTAAGATGTCTGACAATGGTGCTCTGTTGTGGGGAGTACCAGGCCCTGCTGGGAACTGGGCACCAACCAACAGCAGGACACCACTGACTGACATCCTGAGAGTCAACCTGCACCCACTGCAAGGGTGGCATGCTTCATGGTGGGATAACTGGGCTGGGGGGAGAAGGAGGTCCGGATGTCAACCAAATACCACCAATGCTGGTCATGCACACACCTCAACATTCACATTGAAATGCTTCAGGTTGGCAGGACAATGAGCCACACCAATATCAACCTCTGACTGTGACAACTTAGGACAATGCAATGTACAGGCCCCCATCCAGAGGTACAGTCACAACTGTCAGGTGTTTGAACCATTGATGCCTGTAGAAACATAACATACATTGTGTGTCTCTTCCAAAAACAGGTGATGATGGGGACACAGCAGCAGATAATGAGGAGTCCCTGTCCCAGGCTCCGGTGGCCCCTGAGCTCTCTGGTGTGGAACAGCCTCTGCCCTCCTCGGATGGCGAAGACCTACCTGGCACCTCCGGTGTGAGTCATCATGCAGCACCAGCAGGACCACCATCTGCACCCCCTGCACCCACTCCTCCAACATCTGCCAACATACAGACCACCCCCGCCGACACGGACAGACCAAGGACACTGAATGACAACAGCACAGGGACCCCAGCCCACCGTGAAGCAACGGACAACAACCCCAGTACCAACCCCCAAGGGGGCCTAGGGTCACCTGTGCGTGCCACCGCAGGGCCCGCACATGTGGCCAGGGGTGGTGGGAGGGGTGGTAGGCAGAGGTTGCTGTTTGCAGAGGGGTCTGGACTGCATGATGACCCACAACTGGTACGCATTGCTGATGCGTACCAGAATAGCACCGGAGAGGTCAGCCAGGTAGTGGGGATCCTCAAGGACATTCAACAGCAGCAGGCTGCCCATCATGCCCGCTTGGACTCCCACATGTCCCGTGTGGAGACACACATGTCTGGCATGGAGTCCAAGTGGGACACATTGGAAGAACTGACAGCGGTGCAGAGGGACATATTGACATGCCTCCGCCAGATTAGCACCAACATGTCCACACCTCCCTGTGTGCCCACAACATCTGGTGCCGCAACAACTGCAACTGCCACAGGGAGGGAGGATGACTCTGGTGGAGAGTCCTCTGCACCGCAGCGGCCTGCACGTGAGGGTCCCCCAGAAAGAAGAGGGGTCGTCCGAGGAAGGACAACTGAGAGGCCAATGGCCATGTACATCCCCCAGGAACCCAACACCTGTTCAGGAAATTCTCCTTTGTGTGCAAACTGTTCACCCTGTCGAATGCAACCCAACTCTCCCACATGACATGGGGAGTTTAAGTTGGGCTAATGTATCAGATGACTGTGGACTTTACTCAGGACATTTCTGCTACCAACACTTCCAACTCATCTGTGAACTTTGGATTCCAATCCCAATGTACAGCACCCACCATCCTGATCACTATCCTCACACATGTATGTAAATAAACTCACTAATACACTATACTTGCCTCTGTTGTGATTCCAACGTTGTTTTTGTCATGGAGATGATGATCTGCTAAATGACACTGTGCATGCTAACTGCTACAGCAAGTTCAACACCGTCATGTGAGTCATGGCGACGTGACACATATGAGGGAGACACACCACTAGGGCTACACAACACATACACACCAGGGCCATCTGACTCATCGCCTACACTGATGTTGCCAGGAAATACAGTGGAATGCACAGACACCACACCTATTCAGAGTCTGTGTTAACTAGCCCACAGGTGCAGTAAGCAAATGTCAGTCAGATGTGTGACCACAGACAACGCACATCCCAAAGTGAAGCACAGGTTTATTACACATTTGCAACATGTTGTTTCCACTACAGATGCAAGGTAATCCCACGTGGCAGTGGCCACACAGTCACCAAGTGTAGAAGAAATAAAGTCCAGGGGTGTGTGCACATCACCTGTAGGGAAACGACTGCTTCCACCCTGGAAGATGAATCATGGTGTCGGGGGATCCGAGTTGACCAAACAACTCTGAAAGTACCCTGTGAAGGACAGACATGACACACAGTCAAAAGCACTGAAGAACAGGACAGAACTGCAATACTCATGCCCAATACATGTCACAAGATACCTACACAAAACCAAGTTAGCATGTCAACACTGTTGGGGAGTACAGACTACCTGTAAGGACACATCGTTGCACGCATCCAGTCAAGTAGCACATGGCCACACTCAAACAGCAACAGAGCACCACCAACACACATCATGCAAACTCAAATCATTGACATAACATCTCTGTATACTCACATTCAGCTGAAGAAGTTGGTGATGAGCTGTGTGCGGACATCACCCTCATCATCATCATCATCACTGGCATCGTGGCCCAGGCCAGGATCCTCCACAGGTGGCGGATGTTGGTCATCGTCATCCAGGATGAGAGGCAACTCCTTCCGCACTGCCAGGTTGTGTAGCATGCAGCAGACGATGACAATCTTGCACACCTTTGCAGGGGCATATGGGAGGGCCCCTCCTGTCTTGTCCAGGCAGCGAAAGCGGCTCTTCAGGAGACCAAATGTCCGCTCGATCACTCTCCTGGTCCGACCATGTGCCTCATTGTAGCGCATCTGGGCTGGTGTCACAGGGTTCCTGAGGGGTGTCAGCAACCACGGCATGTTGGGGTATCCGGAGTCACCTACATACAGACAATTGCACATTAGCTGAGTTGGAAAAGAGGGTGGAATACAACATTGCAGAACACACACAATGGTACAAAGTCAGTACACACCGACAAGCCAGGCACGCTGGTTCTGCATCTGTGACATCATCCTCGGGATGCGACTACTCCTCATTACGTAGGCATCGTGTGCAGAACCGGGGAAACGTGCACACACATGTGAGATGCTCATATCTGCAAGACATACCACCAGAGCATTGATAGAATGGTAATGTTTCCTGTTCCTGTATGCCTGCTCATGTGCCTGTGGTGGTACCAAAGCCACATGTGTCCCATCAATGGAGCCGATGACATGTGGCATCCTCCCCAGGGCATAGAAGTCACTCTTGACGTCAGTGAGTTGTTGACGTTTAGGGAAATAGATGTACTGGTTCAGGTATCTCAACATCGCCTCCAAAACATCGCGTAGCACACGGCTGAACATGGTCTGTGACATCCCACCAGCAGACGCCACAGTGTGTTGAAAGGTACCGGTGGCAAAGAAGTGTAGGGCTGCCATCACCTTCACCTTGGGGGTCAGCGCTGTAGGGTATGGCCGGCCAGGTTACAAATGTGGGGCCAACCGCACCGCCAATTCCTCAATCAGCGGCCTGTTGAAGCGGTACCGTCGGATGCAGTCACGTTCAACCATGGTTGCAAGGTCAGGGAATGGTCTATGGACAGCTGGTGCCCTGCAGTGCATAGGTGAACAAAGAAAGATTGTCAGTCACCCCACATATGTAGCATTGACCATACTCAATATCACATGATACATAATTACGAGACACAAGTACTTGATGTGTGTGCCGTTCTGTATGGACATATATGGCACCTACATGGCCAACATCTAACATCTCAGTTCAACATGTGTTGACAACAAGTTCCAGGTTGTGCTATGGGAAATCATTAGGCTGTGTCACAGTACCCATGTACTGCTGTCACGTTCCAAACACACACCACTGTGACAAGTGAGGACAGATGTGCCCCAGGCATCACAGCTCTTTGACAGGTAGATTCCCAGGGACCCTGTATTGCCACATGGACACTGGCATGACATGGCGTATCATGTACAGGTCAGCAAAACAACCATGACTCCCACAGGTAGTGGCCCCTGTTGTCTGCAGGACAGACATGGACGTCTGTGACACACACACGCACAACATCAAAGTCGATGCACAAACAACGTGGATGTGGAGACTGTCTCCCATTGTGCACATGGAATCAGAGACATCTGAAACACAACATGCACACAGACTGTGGAGGGCCATCACACTTGTGGCAATGGGTCACCCTGTGACGTACATACCATCCCACATGGGACTCAGGGTGTATGTGACATAACATACACATACACAACCTGGACATGTGACCATGCCACATGCTCTGAACTGAACAGTTGCACATCACAGTGGTCATGTGCACAACACACAAAGGATTCTGTCCCCATGAATACGTGCACAGCCTGGGAGTGGCTGCCCCCAAGTGCCACCCAACAAACCACATGTTGACCCCCATACACACACAGGTAATGCAGCCTTACATGCCTTAGGATACAGTGTGGACAGGCTGTGGTGTTGTAGGTGTGCCCCTGAGTCCCTGGCAAGTAATTGTGGCTGGCATACGTTCACCAGTGACAACCATGGTGACATATGCGAGTGACTTGTACAGCGACGCGTCGTACAGCAATGGACCGATCCGTGTGCATGCATTGGCCATTGCATATGATGTGGACGGATGCGTGTTGTGCTCCGAAATACGCGTCGTACAGCAATGGACCGATCCGTGTGCACGCATTGGCCATTGCATATGATGTGGATGGATGCGTGTTGTGCTCCGAAATACGCGTCGTACAGCAATGGACCGATGGGTGCGCACGCATTGGCCATTGCATATGATGTGGATGGATGCGTGTTGTGCTCCGAAATACGCGTCGTACAGCAATGGATCGATCGGTGCGCACGCATTGGCCATTGCATATGATGTGGACGGATGCGTGTTGTGCTCCGAAATACGCGTCGTACAGCAATGGACCGATGGGTGCGCACGCATTGGCCATTGCATATGATGTTGACGGATGCGTGTTGTGTGACGTAATACGCGTCGTACAGCAATGGTCCGATCGGTGCGTACGCATTGGCTATGGACTGACATGGTAACGGACGCGTTTTCGAAGCTTTTACGAGTCGGATGCAGTGAATTCAGTTGGCCACCCACAACAATGTTGCAAATTCATGGGTGTCATGAAGTTGAACTTTTGAAGGATGCTGTGGGCGTGTATAAGTGGTGCAATTCCATGGATTGGCCAGATTCAGAAGATGCAAACGACTTGGACCTATCACTTTGGACACATGGGACAGTATCTGCCTCTGCAGCACACATATAATGCTGGCTGTTCCCCTGAGAGCTCACTTGCCTGCACTACATGCTCCAGGACGACATCTTCCACCACCACTGCTGCTGTCTCTGCATCCTCTGGCTACTGCAATGGCACGTACTGTGGATAGAGCCCCAGCCTTCAGCACTGAGGAGAACCAGGCCCTGCTGGACAGCCTCCTTCCACAGTACAGCAAGCTGTATGGGAAACCAGGGGAGCAGGTGAGTGTGCTGTCCACTTCCTTACTAATTGTGCATGTTGTCTCACTAGCAAGACTTACAGTGTGTACACCAGTGGCTAGCATGCTCACTGAGTAGTTGTCACCCCCCAAAGTGTGTAGTTACATGCACTGAACAGGTATAGTGCAGTAACAGTGCATTCCAACAAGGTTTGACTTCCCAGGCAATGATACCATTTAGTAACTGCTGGACAACTGTTCATAGCCATAGTTGCACTACCTGTGTACATCATATGCCCCTGTGATTGAGACATGTATATCCAACTGTGTGATGCACGGATATGTTGCATGTGTAGTAATGGCCTTTTCACTTTGTCATCCTCACAGGTTGATGCCCACCAGAAGCAGGAGATCTGGCTGACCATCGTCTGGGCAGTACGATCTGTGGGGGTCTACAGGTGCAGGATCCGCAACTGCCAGAAGAGGTGGCAGGACCTTCGTGGCTGGACCCGGAGGATCGCAAGGGTCCAGCTGAAGCTGTCGCCTCCTCGCAGGAGGGGCGGACACCGGACCCTGACCCCCACATGCTCCGGATTCTGGCGGTGGTCTTCCCTGACCTGGATGGGCAGCTGAAGGCCAGACAGCAGCAAGGAGGGGGTAAGTGCTAGCCTTTTCTGTGTACTATGACTAACATGCTCTATGCACTCCTTTAGCCTGGTTCCACTTCCACAGTACAACTGTCTTGTCGTCCTGGACTCATGTCCCTCACTTGTGTCATGCCCCCTCCTCATCTGATACACAGGTGTGGCCCTTACAGTCTGTGACTTAGGTCACTTGGGTACTGTGTACTTGCAGTTACCTGTGGTTCAAGTTGGGGACAGCATCAGTTACAGGAACTTTGTTGTGGGCTGCATGGGTGGTACAATTGCTCACACAATGCCTGTGATCTGACATGTACTCTGGGTATGGCTTTAATATGTGTTCCAATTGCTGCTCTGATTCACCACATGTCTGGGGTATGTGCCACACACGCATGCTGCAGCAGAGACCAAGGTAGGAGCCTCAGAAGTATGTACATCATGTGTGTGACACATGCATAGCCACCTGCCTAGTGTTCAGGGTAATACCATGTTGCACATGGACCAGGACTGTAATGCCTACTCCGTACATCGAAGGCACTCTGTTCTCCCACTCACGGGTGTCAGCATACATTTTGGGCATTGTGAAGAGTGCACTCAGGTGTCTGCCTCTGTGTCACCGTGGTGTGGCCTTGCTTTTTGGACTCCTGGAGTGTTTAACAATTTGGGGTGGCCAGCCATCTGAGTTGTGACTATAGGATCTGCACATTGGTTAATGCATAGGTCTCTGATCCCTTGACTGTGCACAATGGTGTATGAAACATTGAGGTGCAGGCAGCTTTGGTTCATTCTCATCAGACGGTGAAGTGCTCCTGTGTATGGATTTGTGTTTGCACTCACTCAAATGTCTCATTTGATTGACGTGGGATCATCTTAGTCCTCATGATGTGGGTGGCCAGGGGTGCACATGTGCACCTGTCAGCTACAGGGCTTGCATTCCCAAAACTTCCATGATTGTGACACAGTGTAGACTGGTGTTGTGTGTATGCACTGCCCCTGTGACAGGAGACAGTTATGACTGACTTGCCAGACAAGCCTGTGCCATGACATTCAACTCGCAATGGGTGATCCAGCAGTAGTGTGATATGTCCTGCATGCACACCATTGTCGCATTGTCTATCAGGACATCATTGTGTCTGGTGATGGAAGCAAAACCCGCATATCGACAGAGACTCTGCCCATCACTTTTCCTGACACATGTACTGAGTCAGTGGCAGGAGATGGCATGTGTTTGGAGTGACACATTTTCATATGTACTCTTGGATGTCCAACAACTGTGTATGTGGTGCATGTGTGCACATATGATTAGTCGCATACAACAGGCACCAGACAGATGGGTGCATGGACAGGTAGGATATGTGTGGCATGAATGACTGTCAGGCAGACAATGGGCTTCTTCAAATCAGTGTCAGCACTTATTGCAATGTCTAGCAAATGATGGCCGGGCTTGCTCTGTGATGTGCTGTACCTACACATGTCCGTGGAGGCTCCCGTGTAGGGGAGCGTATCTCCTTCATGCCAGGCACCGCACCCCCTGCCTCTGTCTCCCCTGCTGCCCTGAGTGTGGAGTCTGTGGACTTGCTGAAACAGATCCATGTAGGGCAGACATCAGTGCTGAGTGTCCTCCATGCACACACGGGTCTGTTGACACAACTGGTGTCACTCATGGAGGGCATGTCATCTGGCATGTCTGCCCTACATCGTACCAATCAGTCCATGGCCTCCTCACTGACGGCAGCAGTGTCCCTCCTGCAACAGTCCCTCACCCCTCCTACCTCTGCCCCATCCACAATCCCCAGCACCCTACCTGTCCCAAGCACACACACACCGGCACAGGCACCCACCAGTACAGACACAAGAAGCACACAGACACACACGCCAAAATCCAGACGCACACGCACGCACAGTCAGGGGACTGATACCTCACTCACAGGGGATGGGACCAGGCACACACACACGAATCCACGAGCACTGCGCAGTCCTCAGATACCTCTCCCTCCAAAACCCCTTCCCTTGCCTCACCTGCAACCCCCCCCTCACAGAAGCTCTTCCTCTGTGAGCTTGGCCTCTTCCCCACAGATCCATCTGACCCAACGCACAGGCGGAAGAGGCGACCACCACACACAGAGGGGAGTGCCCCTCATACCCGGACACCCTCCCCAGGCACAGGCAGACTGAGGACCCCATTAGAAAGTCCCCCCGGACCAGGAAGGGCAAGACCCCACCACCACCACCACGCAGCTCCACCACACAGTCTCTCTCCTCCATCCCCCAGGCCACCACTCCACAGGTTCCCCCGCCACACCCTGCCCCAGGTTCCCCCACACACCAATTCTGCATCCCCAAACTGCTTAGGCCCTCCCCCCCTACCACTTGCTCTTCCACCCCCAACCCAGACGCTCTGCCTGTTTGTGCCACTGGTGTGGAGACCGGGTCCCCACCCTCTGTCCTGCCCACCTCATCTGCCCCCCCTTCCACTCCCTTGGAGTTATGCACTGCAGTGGAGTCCACAACCACCCCGTCTGACTTGGGCACTGCAGTGGGGACCCAGTCCACTCCATCTGACCGGCCCACTGCAGTGGTTGCAGCACCCACACCATCTGACTTGTGCCCTACAGTGGTGCCGGCCCCCACTGAGTCAGACACCTCCACTGCAGTTGCCGGTGACACTCCTGCACCCACCACCCCTTCACTGCCTCCTTCGGGCATCCCCTGATCCTGTCCCTGCGGTGCCTGGCATGCCCCTTGTATGCCCCTCCGAGGGGGATGTCCCCTGTCCGTACCAGTGCAGGCAAGCAATGGGTGACAAGTTGTCACATATCACCCTGTTCGGACTGTGTATGTGGACTGGCCATTGGCCTTAGTTTCTTTTGGACTTCAAATTTTAGTTTCACAATTGCTGAATAAAGCCTCTTTTTGTTTACTTGTGGTTTTTCTTTTGATGTACATGATGTAGATGAGTATCATCATGCATTTGCAGTTGTAATAGTGTTCAGATCAAGGAAAATGAAGTGTTGCTGTGATGGACTCCATGTGGTCCATGGGATATGTGTCCTAATCTAGTCTGGATCTATAGCATCCTTTGCTGCAGTCTGAGGGTGTAATGTTCAGCATTTGACACAGGGATGTACGTTTTGCATTTGTAAATTAACATCTGTGGCTTACACTGATGCACATCTGGTGGGCTTACCACTGTTCAATGTTTCTATTTCCCTGACTGTGTGCCTATCTCCACTGGACATGCAGTTTAGCACATCAATGTTGAAGGACTCATCTGTGTATACAGTGCAACTTGCTTGACACGTGTTTTGGGTATATGCAGATGACTGAAGTGACACTCCCGTACCCAGGCTGATGTGAGCAGAGCCTTCAGTGTGTTGTAGTTGTTGACTCACTGACCGAGTGTTCTGCTGACATGTTTGAGTCGTGCACAGACAAGGTTTGGCACACGGACCTTCCACAGGAGTGGAGTGCCCTCATGGCAGTGTGTAATCCCGTGACATTGCCTGGGCCCGTGTTGTGTGTTGTGTAAGCATGTCTGTGTGTGTTCCCTTCCCTTTTCCTACACAGGCTGTGTCCCTACGGATGTTCCTGTTTGTGATGCTTGCTGAGTTGTCCTGTGTTCATCCAGCATCTTGGACCTGGTTTCTCCGGGATGTGGGTGCATGGCAAACTAATGTTCATCAGGTTGTCATCCCTAGTTGTCTTTGTTGTCAGGGCTGGTGATGTGGGCAAACGCAGATGGGACACAGTCAGGATTCCCCTTGGCACTTGTTGGTTACACAAGTCATGTAATTTACAGTTTGTGGTAGCTTTCAGTGATTGTGACACGTTGTGTGTGTGACTGCTGCCACTCCTCAGGGTCAGAGCTGCAATGTTGGAAGTTGTCTACGTGTGTTCTTTGTGGGTCACCTTGGCTTCTTCATTGGTGTGTGACTGTGGCCGGGATCCCATTGATTGGGGTGGATTTCACGTCATGCCCATGTACCGCGTACTGTGCAGTGTGTCAGACATTCACGAGTCTTGTTGACTGGCCATGTGTGATGGGTTTCTGCACCTTAGTTCCCACCACCACCCCTGGGATTGTCATGGGTGCATGTGCAATGTCACCAGTCCATGTGAGCTTCACTGCTGCACATTGGTGGAGATCAAGGTGTGTGGTGTTGAGTGTGTGCAAATGTGAGTTGTTGCACGGCTAGACCCCTACCTCCATATTGGCCTTGGCTGACAGGCCGTGCTGATTGATTTGTGCTTGTGTAGGTGTGATGGTAGTTTGTTGCTCAGGACACATGGCTGTGGTTCACAGTGTGAACGACATCTACCTTTGTCATCACAGTGGGATTATCATGCAGGCTAGTGTCACCACAATGTGGGGTCCCTGGGGGTAGTGCTGTGGTGGGTCTGTCTCTTGCTGTGTTAGTTGCTGTTCCTACAAGCTTGTGTGACATGTGTAATTTGGGCTCCCTCTCATCTAACAATGCCTGATTGCCCACATAGGGGAATCCGATCCATGAGTTACTTTTGTATGGCACTGTATACACATCTGTGTAATTGGAATTCAGGCCTCCTCATGTGTTGTGTGGTTGCCTGGGGACACTGGCACACCCCCTCATCACCTGTTGTGTTTGATATGCAGTGTGAGGCTACCTGTTTGTGTTTGTGCATCTGCACCACTGCATCGGCATATCTTTAGTGTGCCATTGCCTGTATGTTGTTTGGAGGATTTCCCCTGCTGTCCCTGGAACTCCTAGGTCATCAGTCAGCACAATAATCATGGTTTGTATGTCCCATTGCTGCCATGGTATGGTATTTGTTCACCTCACATCTACAGTCTCCACAGGATATCTACATTTGTGTGTCCATTAGTGCAGATATGTGGGTCTGCATTATGATGGTCACTTCTGGCATTGTGTAATTGATAAATGGAGACAATGTCAGCCCCCATGGGTGATGTTTGTCTGCACATGGCCAAAGGTATGTTTTATTTGCACTGCACTGTTTGCCTCACCCAATCTATGTTGCTATGGGACACAACCACTACTTTGCCACTGATGTGTTTGTTGTTGTGTGACCAGGAATCATCCATGCTGTTTGGCAGTTGCAGCTGTTTCCATGACAACACTTACCTTTTGGTCACTGTGATGATGAGGGTTTAGACCCCATTGCCACAATGTTCAAAATGTGCTTCAGCTATGGACCCCACACTTACCTTTTGGTCACTGTGATGATGGGGGTTTAGACCCCATTGCCACAATGTTCAAAACTGTGCTTCAGCTATGGACCCCACACTTACCTTTTGGTCACTGTGATGATGGGGGTTTAGACCCCATTGCCACAATGGTCAAAACTGTGCTTCAGCTATGGACCCCACACTTACCTTTTGGTCACTGTGATGATGGGGGTTTAGACCCCATTCCCACAGTGGTCATGGTCTGCTTGCATTGTGGAGGCCACACACATTTATGTGTGACACATGTGATAGGGGGTCACATTGTATGTTCAATGTCATGTTCAGTGTTGTAGGCATTTGACACAGACTACACACTCTTGTCATGATGTTGGGGGGATGTCTTTTGCTGACATTCATTATGTTGGAGTATGCTGGTTGTGTCATGCATTACCCGTCCTATGAGTGGGGATGGTAGTAGTGGTAGGCATCCAGGCCCACATGAGTAGGGGTGGTGGTAGTGGTAGGCATCCAGGCCCCCATGAGTAGGGGTGGTGGTAGTGGTAGGCATCCAGACCCCCATGAGTAGGGGTGGTGGTAGTGGTAGGCATCCAGCCCCCCATGAGTAGGGATGGTAGTGGTGACAGGCCTACAGGCCCCCATGAGTAGGGGTAGTGGTAGTGGTAGGCAGCCAGGCCCCCATGAGTAGGGGTGGTGGTAGTGGTAGGCATCCAGCCCCCCATGAGTAGGGATGGTAGTAGTGACAGGCATCCAGGCCCACATGAGTTGGGGTGGTGGTAGTGGTAGGCATCCAGGCCCCCATGAGTAGGGGTGGTGGTAGTGGTAGGCATCCATTCCCCTATGAGTGGGGATGGTAGTAGTGTCAGGCATCCAGGCCCCCATGAGTAGGGGTGGTGGTAGTGGTAGGCATCCAGGCCCCCATGAGTAGGGGCAGTGGTAGTGGTAGGCATCCAGCCCCCCATGAGTAGGGGTAGTGGTAGTGGTAGGCATCCAGGCCCCCATGAGTAGGGGTGGTGGTAGTGGTAGGCATCCATCCCCTATGAGTGGGGATGGTAGTAGTGACAGGCATCCAGGCCCACATGAGTAGGGGTGGTGGTAGTGGTAGGCATCCAGGCCCCCATGAGTAGGGGTGGTGGTGAGGCATCCAGCCCCCCATGAGTAGGGGTGGTGGTGGTAGGCATCCAGCCCCCATGAGTAGGGATGGTAGTGGTGACAGGCATCCAGGCCCCCATGAGTAGGGGTAGTGGTAGTGGTAGGCATCCATCCCCCTATGAGTGGGGATGGTAGTAGTGACAGGCATCCAGGCCCACATGAGATAGGGGTGGTGGTAGTGGTAGGCATCCAGGCCCCCATGAGTAGGGGTGGTGGTAGTGGTAGGCATCCAGCCCCCATGAGTAGGGGTGGTGGTAGTGGTAGGCATCCATCCCCCTATGAGTGGGGATGGTAGTAGTGACAGGCATCCAGGCCCACATGAGTAGGGGTGGTGGTAGTGGTAGGCATCCAGGCCCCCATGAGTAGGGGTGGTGGTAGTGGTAGGCATCCAGCCCCCATGAGTAGGGGTGGTGGTAGTGGTAGGCATCCATCCCCCTATGAGTGGGGATGGTAGTAGTGACAGGCATCCAGGCCCACATGAGTAGGGGTGGTGGTAGTGGTAGGCATCCAGGCCCCCATGAGTAGGGGTGGTGGTAGTGGTAGAGCATCCAGCCCCCATGAGTAGGGGTGGTGGTAGTGGTAGCCATCAGGCCCCTATGGGTGTGTATGGCATTGGTGATAGCCATCCCGCCCCTATGGTTCGGCTGTTGCTAGTGTACGTCATTTCTGCATCGCTATGTGTGTGTGACATATGTCGGGTACGTGTCGTTTGTTTGTGTAGTGGGTGTCTGACTTACCGTCTGCGCCGTACATGTCCGTACCAGTTCCGGTAATAGATGTAGAGTATTGGTAGGACCTGCGCGATGGGATTCATGGTTGGGTCATCTCGTTTGGGTTTCTCGTGGCTTCGACTCGTACTCGTCGCTGGCTTGTTCGTCTCGTAGCCGTGGATCGTCTTGTGGCGCGAATCGGAGCTTATGTGCAGTTCTCCCGGATTCTCTGACGTGCCGGACGTAGCGACCAGTTCGTCGCGTACGGAGTGCGCATCATACTAGTCCGGCCGGAAGGTGCTGTATATTTACTTCCGTGCGACTCGAATCGGCGTTTACGGATCCGGCTCGGGCGGGGAACAGGAGCTGGAATGGGTACGTACGGCTCGGTCAGAATCTGAGCAGTAATGCGCATCGTACTTGCTCGTCCGGACGACTGTTCGAATCGGTCAGGAAACACGCGTTCGGCTTGTATTTTTTCCGGACGAATGGTGTTAGGTGCGCTTCCGGCCGAGATCGGAATCGACCCCTATATAGTGTCATGCTTCATCATTGGTGCCTATCCACACCCTGGTAGGGTGGTACCACAAGGGCGGACTCAACCAAATAGGGAGTTCTTATGTAAAGTATTTCTCTGGATAAAGCAGGGATCCAGATGAGTAAGAAGATAGAAATAATGTCTTGCAGTATACCCAAAAGATTTCCTTTTTATTCAAGGGTACCGTGAACACGAGTAAAAAATAGATACAGTTGATTAAGCATCAGTGTCTTAATTCCCCCCTGATTGTGTCAACATGTTTCGGCCCTCACTCAGAGGCCGTCTGAGCCTGGGTCCTTCATCAGGGCTGTGTATGTGTTCCTGCCTGTCTGTGCATTAATTCCATGCACTGTGATGAGGCATAAGGCTCTCAACTGTATTAGTATCTTCTGATTTAAAAGTACCTAATCAAATTAGAGAAAGAATAACAGAAGGTTATTGCATTCAAATGATAAACGTTTTTTGGAGGCAGGGAAGCTGTGAACTTCACGTTCACAGCAGGGCCTTTATCCCACGTGAGTTTTGAGATACTGCCCCCCCCCCCCCTACTACCTCCATGAAAATCCTGTGACTGCTTGCACTTTCTACCCTGGGTGAAGTGTGGAAATGCATATACTTTGCCCAGTTTGCAGAGCCATAGTACAATGTACCACAGGGCACCAGTGGCAAACATCCACCACTGTTATGGTCGTGTAACCCCTGTTTCCCTGCTGTCCCCTAATTGGGTCTGATACTTCCTTTCTGTATTCTCTCATTTTTACACAATATTTTACTTGTCCTAGAATTCTTTTATTGCTTACTCATAATCTACATTATTATATGTGCATACTGTCTGTATTTTATACAATGTTACTTGTATGTACTTTGTTTTTGTTACTATATATTCACGTTTATCTTTCTCTTTCTTTTTCCTTTACTTTTTCATGTTTTTTTTAATTTTGTGTAACTCATGTTCTTTATTTCAGTAAAATATGTGTAAGTGTGTAAGTAGTTGAGTATACTTTTTTATTATTTACATATGTCATGACCTGTTCGACTCTGATGTAACTGGCAAACAATTTTTCTAAGTCCATATCAACTTGTTGTAAAGCACTCTGATATCCATTCTACTTGTTCCACACTAGATACAAATTTAAAAATAAACAATGAATGCAATGGAATAATGTGACATTGACCATTTCAATCACTAGACAGCTGTGATTGCATGCCCATGTTTGTTCGTCATACAAGGACAGAAACCAGTGGTATAATAAATGTAATACATAGAGAGACCATGGACACCTGTAGCAATAGCAAAAATGATTTGGCAAAGTCTGCTCGTTTGGAATACCTGTAAAACACACAGTAGGCACAGGGAGGGGCCATTATTCCATGCATTTGAAATTGAAAACCAAACATGTCTGTAGCTGTTTTTCCTGCGACATAATGGCTTTCAGTGGCGCAAAGTAAACATCTGCAATATCATCTGGCTCTGCTAGTATAGAACACATTAGCTCTGCTATCAGACAGCTACAGCTATCTGTAGCCATACAATAAAAAATGAGAAATGAAAATATGAAGACAGCAACATAGATAGAAAACTTTTCTTAGAAGCGTCTAGGACTAGGTACATCACTGTCATATTGAGGGTAACTTTATTATACTGTTTTCACCATTTTATTTTGCCATGGATCAATACATGCTAAATACGTAAAATTTTAAAACTGCTCCATAATCCACAGGGCTGTCATGTGAGCCAAAGCTAATGGAGTGTGATGATGTTTAGAGTTCTGCCATTTATAGAGTGCCATCTTCAAAATACATTGCTCTTTGGTGCTAACATCTAGTATAAACCAGTGTAAAACAGGCACGAATTTCCAGATTTACAAGTTTTCAGTGTTTTGCAAATATATATCATAGAGTGGCATGTCAGATTGATAATGTCAAGGCAATCCAAAGCCTTGGACTATACAGGAGAGTCTCTTCTACCAGTGAATCCCCAGAAATTTGAGATCAGCGGATTCAGTGGATATTAAGTTGATGGGGCCTGATCACGTCCTTCAGATAACATCAAGACTTCCTGCAGTAAATGAAAATTCAGTTAAATAAACTTTCGTTTGACCATTGCCCGCACTGAAAACCTGTAAATGATTGTTAGCCAGGGGGCCCCAGGCTGGAACTTCTTATAACCAAAATATTGGCATGTTGCTTTCATTTGCAAAGAAGATTGTTTTTCTCTGACATGTTTTGTGAGGAAATATAGAGCAAAATAAAAATACTACTGAATTTCTTTTGGTTTAGCTGCTGATATTTATGAAGAAATATGAACATGATCTTCAGAATGATGTTGTGAATTACCTTATCATGAAGAGCATCATCATTTTGTTGTTTAGCGCACATATCTGTGCGGGAATGTTTTACCTTTCTGGCTGCTTCTATAACAGGTTAGTTGGATGAAAACATTCTTTCTGTGCTCTTGATACAGCTTTGTAACATATTCTGAATTCTAGTGTGTCACCAATATAAAATCAACAGGGAAAATGTACATTCTTTTGTTTGCTGTTTTTCACTGAGTTTTGGGGTCTGGAATGGTGCTTAACTCTAATGTGTGTAGGTGCCGGACATACAAGGCGAAGAGCAATGTGGTGGATGGCAGGTAGGGACAGAGCCGACATTCAGATTTGAATGCTTTTGGTTAGAAAGCCCCAAAGATATATCCGTCTGACTCTCAGACATTCTTCTGAGAAAATACTTAGTGATAAATTGTTATCTTTAGTACACAGAGTTGCTGGATATTTATCATAAACAGTCTTGCAAAGGAGCTGCCTTAATCAATCTACCCATTCCTAAGCACCGTAGCATACTATCCAAAGGTGAGATCTATCTGTCTAGTTTTTGCCTGAAAATAGTTTCTTCCTAGCACCAACTGATTGTAAAGCTGGTTCAGCTTTGAAAGCCATGCACTGCTATAGATCATCTCAAATGCACTCTAGTTGAACATTAACCCTCGGTGGGCCTGATTCAGAAAGGTAAACTTATACTTTTGTGTAAGTTTGCTTTTTTTTTGGTATTCCCAAACTAAGGGGGTCGTTATGATGGCAGGCGGATCGCCACCGCCCGGCCGGCGGTGGCGATCCGCCCGCCATCACAACACAAATCACCCCCGCCATATTACTATGGCGGGGGGTACCGCAGCGGACGGAAAGTCCGTCCGCCGCTTTCCGCAGGTCGGCAATCGTCACGATTGCCGGCCGGGCGGAACTCAGGCACAATATGGTGGTGGCATATTATGATGCCTGGCGGTTCCGGGGCTTTCATGGCGGTGATGCCGCCATGAAAGGGCTGGCGGGAATTGCTGTGGGGGCCCGTTGTGGGCCCCCGGGGGTGAGGGGGTGGGGGGCTGCACTTGGAGGGTACCTATGGTACCCCCTACATTGCCATGCTCAAGGTGGCAGGCACCGCGCGGTGCCTGTCACGTTGTGCATGGCAATGCACAACATGCCTCTTTGGCATTGCGGCGGGTGCTGCTCACAGCAGCACCCGACGCAATGTTAGAGATGCGGGATGCGACCGCCACAGTGGCGGTCGCATCCTAATTGGTGGTGCGGGACCGCCGCACCGCTGGCGGCCGGTCCCAGCACCGCTAGGGTGGCGGGCGGACTGAAGTCTGTCCGCCATCCTAATAGGCCCCTATGATCGGAGTTTTATGTCTCTGCACTTCCTATACTTATGTGTTCTCCGCACCTGGAGTCTTCGCATTCAGGGCAGAGGAAACTCCCATGGTGTTAAGGTCATAAGTCTTTTTTTTTTTGTTTTAAAAACACTTTGGGAGTTTGTTTTGGAAAGCAAAAATGTTAACATTTTGGTCGATGCTCGTCAAAATCGTTGACAGCCACCGACCATACTTTTTGTACCCTGAATGGAACCACTGTGACAGCAGTTCCTTTCAACATACAGAGATGAACCCTCAGCCGGTGGTCATCTCTAAATTTGGCTGACAGTAGTCTGTCAGGGTGACATAGGTAATGTCTTTTGGCACCCTGACGGACTCTGCCCTCACCACCAAAGCCTAAATTGGCCCATTAGTACCATCCATGTGACAGTTTCCCCTTTTCAAAATTTCTTCCAGGTTTTTTACTAAAATTATCTGGCACCATCAAAGAAATGTTTTCCTTTTTAAAAACATATAATTTTGATTAAAGTAAATCTGCAGCCAACAAATTGTTTATATAAGGGTTTATACAATACTATGGGCCTGATTTAGAATTTGGCAAATGGCTTTGTGGTCACCAACGTGACGGATAGCCCATCCACCTTATTACAACTTCATTATATCCTATGACATCTGTAATAAGGTGGACATGCTGTGCTCGAACTAGGGGTGTGGGAGGTGCTGCAATACCCCCTCATATTATGAAATAAGAGTCAGAAAAACAAGGCATACAGCTGCATACTACATCTCTTTGCAAAAAAGAGGTCTATAAGGAATATTTAAACCTTAAGGGCCTTATTATGAGTTTGACGGTGTGGCAGCAGGCCGCCATGCCAGCGCCCCGCTGCTACATCGCCAAACCATTACTGAGACCACCCGCCGGATTCCGACTGGATTCCAAGTTGGGCACTCCTGCGGCAGCTAGCCCACAGCGGTGCCGTGCTAAGGCACATATGTGGGCCCACCTCAATGGGGACACCATTGCACGTTCTTGCACGGCATGGACTGTGAAGTCCATGCCATGCAGGAACTGGGGGTGCATGCATACAGGGGGCCACTCCAGGTGCCCCCCTGCTTGCATCCCCTGATGCAGAGTCAACAGGGGGCCCTCTGGGGCCCCCTTAGTTTCCTCACTGCCACACTTTTCATGGCAGGCTCACCGCCATGAAAACTGTGGCGGTGAGGAAACTCTGAATATGCTTGGCGGTGCGGCAGCAGCACTGCCAGCATATTACTGCCTCAGACCGCTGTACCACTACAGAGGGATCGCGGATTCCGAGCGGTAGCAGTGGTCCACTGGCGGTCCAAATGTTATAGTCGTAATATGGCGGGTGGACCGCCAGTATGGCAGTCCACGGACCGCCACCACGACTCCAATGGACTGCTGTAGTCGTAATAAGGCGCTAAACCAACAACGTTTTCAAACAAACTACTGCTATTTTGGATTGATGCTGATCTGTATTTGTGAGCAATTTTGTAACCTGAAATTTTTAATGTCCATGGACTGCAGAGATGGAAAATGGAGAAAGTCATTTTAAAGATTTTTAATGCACACTTATGTAGAAAGATATCTATTTATTCTTTTGTAAAGTCTACAAGTGGTTTAATAAAAAGTAAGGCTTCATTGGAAATGAGACAATGCACAACTTAATTTTGCACTGTTATAGGTACAAGGAATTTTTAGAAAGGTCACATGAGCCAAGGTACATTGGTTTACTTTGAGTGATGTACACTAGGCTAAAACCACTCTTTTACACTGATTTTTCTTAAACATTGCCTTTACAGTGGAAAAGTTGAATTTTGTCAGTTTTCAATTGTACCTCACACAATCACAGGTCAACAAATTAAGGTGTTTTTATAAATTCATATCAACATGCTGAACATAGATGATAAAATCCTGAGTATGGTCTTGGCTCACAGAGTTCAACAGGTCTTGCCCGCCTAATCTATAGAGATCACAACAGACTCATACCAAGGAGGAATACCTCATTATGTGTCCAACTGCAGTTTCGGATCACGGAGGCAGTGAAAGGCAGATGGCCAAGGGCGACGGTTCAGGTGTTGGATATTCACAAGGCGTTGGACTCCCTCAGCTGGCACTATCTCTTGGCAGTCCTGGTGGAGTTTGGCCTTGATTCCTATATAACTCAAATGAACCAACTACTATATACTTCTCCCACAACCAGGACACGCTTTTGGGGATCTATTTCGGAATCTATTGAGATTGTCCGTGGCACTCTACAGGGCTGCCTGATTTCACCCTTCTAGTTCGCCATGGCAGTGGAGCTTTTGGCCTCAAGGGCACGGAGGGATGGAGCAGATTGGGACATCCCCTTGTCTGATGCCACCCATTCCAGCGGTGAACCAACAACAGATACTCCACTACCATATACTCACCTGGGCCCATAAAAACACACACATTGAGTAAACCGCTGGAGTGGTTAAAGTTTTATATTTGTACTTCACAATGTTCAGGTTTAGTTATTTAATTCTCCTAACTAACCTCTCACTGATCAAAAAGTTCTTACAGTGTAGTCACCCTCATTTTTAGGAGAGAAATTCAATTGATTAAACATCAAAACATATACTTCGGACTCATACAATAATTAATGCTCAGAAAGGGAGAGGACAGAGAGAAAAGAACATTTGCAAATAACGTGAAATTATATTTACCAAGATTGGTGTGAAAGACCAACCCCCTGGTCAAAGTGCTGGTAAGGGTCCCCAGGATAAGTCAGGAGACAAAGACTTCAGGACAGGATTCAGGACAGGATAGATGACCTCTCTAGAATACCGACGATTGCGCCGCACCCCTCTCTGACACTCTCTTCCTCCTCGAGACTCTTCCGCGATCTTCTGTTCTAACCCAATTAAGTTAGGATAGAAAGTTCTTCTTCAGCATCTGCATACAAGTCTTCATCCGCATCTCACAGCATCTCTCCCAGACAGCATCTCCGTCTCTCTCTGTGTCTAACTAACTAACTAAAGCTACCTTAATTATACCTTCGTTTCCTCATGTTCCACCCACTAAAGTTACAATATCGTAAAAATACGAAATCTAATTTGTCAGGCAAGGGGGGATGATCATCACACCATGCTTACATGTCGCTATATTCTGTTAAACCATTGTTCACAGACCCATCCCCTTAATTTTTATTCAAAACTTTATTCCCATCCACTACATGTATCAAACTTGCAACATTAATGACACTACGAAGAATAGAACATCACATCGCTGAACTTTTCACCATCCGTTCCCAGGACATGAAGCTCTAATTTGGCCTCCATTCAAGTGCTTCGTCATTGACCTTCATAGCTTCACTCAATAGGCATGCGCCAGCGTTGCGTCATTTCATCTAGTCCGGTCATACGAGAAAGGCCCAAATGCGCACTAATAATAAAGTAAAAAGACAAATGTTATTTTCACAAAATAAATGGTCTCACTGTATACCTCCCACCTCTACTCTATTCCCGTTCTCGTATTAATATTTTCCCCACATTAGCATTAGTAAAATAGCCTGTTTTAATTTCGGCTAAGCAGATGCCATGCACGCGAGTCTTTTTTTAATAAACTTTATTGGCATTTTCAGAAAAAGCAAAGAGACATGACATCTGAAAGTGTTATGACAGGGGATACAAAGTAAGCAAATAAAAAGAATAAAGGAAATATTGTTCTCAGCAGTATACCTTCCACCTCGACAATTAGCTCATAACTATACACAGCATCGGCAAACACCTCCTGGTACAGTAGCGTTCTATGATGGCAAGTTCCCAACCTCTTCTATTGTCATCTCAGTACTGAGTCCTTACAGTGTCCGCCCCACCCGCAAACCAGGTCATCGTAATAGTCTGACATTCAACACCCTCCTATGCATCCAGTAGCTGAATCGGCACCCTTCTATGCATTCAGTAACTGTGCGTGGACATTTCCCCTCACCCCACCACTTCATCACTTATAGTGGCGTTAGCTCCTGGGGTCGCGCTTCCTTTAGCCGTTATGTATGTTTTATATAACTCCCAGAAGTTTTTAGGACGGCTGCGCGGTGGGAGCAGTTTGCTATAGTTCTTAGTTTGCGTGCTGCAGTAGATCATGTCCCTGAACCACTCCATAATGGTAGGGGTCGGGCCTCTCATCCAACACACCGCCACTCTGCGCCTAGCGAGTAGCATCCCCATATCTACTAGTCTACGAACTGCCTTTGACAGCGGCTTGGAGTAGCCCAAGAGGGCAAGTAGGGGGTCAGGGGTAAGTTGTCTTTCAGTGATGTCGCCCAGCTCTTTAAACACCAGCTCCCAGAAGCTAGCAATTCCAGGACAGTTCCAGGCCAAGTGAAAGAAGTCCGCCAGTTGTGCTCCGCAACGATCACATACCGACGTGTCACGCAGCCCATATCTGCATAATCTTTCGGGCGTGTAGTACACCCTATTTAGGAATTTAAAATGGATTAGCCTGTGCCTCCCATTTAGTGAAATCCGCCTCGTGTTTACGCAGCAATATCGCCAGGTTTCGTCATCTAGTTCTTTATTTAAATCAGTTTGCCACGCTAATCGCGCCTTGGTATAGAAGTTTTCTCGGTATCCCATAGTTAATTTATAAATTCTTGACACTAAGTGGGTAGGGGATTCAGTTTTTATCACGTATGTGAGTGCAGTAACATCCGGCGGTTCGTCCAGATCGCTGCCCAGATTCTCTGCCAGGGCTTGTCTTCGTCTGTGGAACTGAAGCCTGTGCAGGAATGTAGTGTGTATGTCTGTCACTTCAAGCTCTTCCAATGTCTTAACCTTACCCTCCCTGAACATGTTGTAAGAAAGTGGCTCTGTATATACTGTTCCCAAATAGGTACAGTGTGCACAGAGTCCACAGTCCCCCAGTGGCTTGGCAGAGGCTAAAGTTAGATATAACCTTACTCTCTAAAGTGGTAGCTTGGTCGAGCAGTAAGGCAGTATCAGAGGACAGTGTAAAGCATTTGTTGTACACACTCAATCAGCAAATGAAGTCACACACTCAAGAACTGAACTCTAGGCCAATTTGTTTTGTATATAAAAAAAAATATATACAGTTTTTATTTTAGAATCAAGGAAGCTTGATGCAGGTATGCAGATAAAATACTTTTCAATTACAGGTACTGAATGAATACTTTTTCAAAGGCAAGTGCACTTTGTACTTTAGAGTTTGCAGTAGTTGTCAAGTTATTGCACAATTTCAGAAAACTCAATACATTACTTTCAATGGACTTTTTAAGATAAATGCATGTAAATCACATTTGGATTACTTTTTGTAACTCAGTACTGGATCATGGATTCAGCACCGGGGTAGCACCTGGAAACAGTTGTGTAAAATCGTTTTAGTCAAACATATGATTTTTAAGCAATATTTAGCTGTTTCAAAAGTGGACACTTAGAAGAATTTTTGCACAGAATCCCCAATGTTATCCTATGGAAGGAATTTCAAGTTAAAGGTACGGTACGTTACGATTACTTTTGTAACCCCACTGATGGACCAGGGATTCAACACGAGGACAGTACCTGCAAACAGTTGGAAAAAGTCGGGTTAGTGATTCGTGCGATTTTTAAGGAATTTCTTTAGTTTTGAAAAGTGGGCACTTAGAAACTTTTCCGGTAAAAATGTCTCAATGTTATTCAATGGCGAAAAACCAAGTATCGGTTTTTAAGGAGTTAATCGGTCTTGTTCGGATCAGTGCTGGAGCCTTTTCTCCAGCACTGGGGTCTCTCCTGGAATCAGGTGAGAATTTTCGAATTCGGGCTTCGGTCGATTTTTAAAGAATATTTGCAACTTTCAAAATTGGACACAGAGAAGCATTTCCGAGTGAAAATGTCTCAATGTTATTCAATGGCGAAAAACAAAGGAACGGTTTTGAACAGGTTAATCGGTCTTGTTCGGGTCAGTGCTGGGGTCTTGTCTCCAGCACTGGGGTCTCTCCTGGGTTCAGGTGAGATTTTGCGGATTCGGACTTCGGGCGATTTTTAAGGAATATTTGCAACTTTCGAAATTGGACACTTAGAAGAAATTCCAAGTGCAGTCAGCCAATGTTACCCTATGGAGGAATTTCAAGTGGACGGTTTTAGGGCAAACACTCGACTGGCGAATTTGATCTTCTGGGGGTAGACTCAGGGGTCTCCCAGGGTCAGGATGATGTGATCTCTACACCCTCAGCGGCACTGGGGCGGCCGGATTCAGAGTGCTGTTGGGCCTTCGGGCGCCCAATGGTTTCCTATGGAGAAGCTGCCTGACGAACAAACACTGCAAGCTCGGGGACGGAGATTCTTCAGGTGTGACCACCACTTTGAGAGGTAAGTTGGGAAGGTAGAGGATGGGTAGACACCCAGGAGTTGGGCACAGGGGGCCGTGGGGCGCCGGGTGCAGGGGTGTCTTTTGGTGTCGGAAATCTTACCCTCGGATGGTCGCGGTAGGAGGGGTCCCATGTTCTGAGGCTGCAGGCGTCGTCAGGGTCGTCGAGGAGGGTCCGTGGGTGCTGGATACTGGGTCCCAGTCGCTGGGGGGACGTCCTCGTGGTGTTGGTTCAGGGTCGGCGGGTGCAGAGAGGTGTGGATTCGCAGTTCCGGGCCAGGGTATGGTCTTGTAGCTTTTCTTTAAGCAGTACCACTGCTCGTGGGAGTCCCTGTCTTGAAGTCTGTGGCAAGGCAGTCAGGCCCTCCGGGTTTGGTGAGGTTGCTGACCACAAGGGAAGCCGGGGTTTCGCAGGAGCAGGTTCAGGGGTCGACAGGCCGGTAGGGCTGGGGCCAAGTCAGTTGTCGTCGCCTCTTTGTTAGCAGCTGCATGGCTGGTCTTCTTGCTTCGTCTTCTTTCTTCTTTTTTTCTTGGGATCTCCGGAAGGAAGGTTCAGGGTGCCCCTAAATACTACATTTAGGGGCGGTTACAGGTAGGTAAGGGCATGGACCAATGGGTCCCTTCCCTGGGGTGGGTACACCCCTATTCTGCCACTCTCCAGTGGGAGGGGGCAGGAGCCTGTCCCTGGTTGGCTGGGTCCCCCATCCTCAAGATGGCGGGGACTCGAGTTTGTGCTTCACCTCGCCTCCCCCACCTTAGGGGTGGAGTTGGCAGAGGTGGGCACAACCCATTTCCTGCCTCTGGTTTTCCCGCCGGTTCTCCCGCCAGAAGTGGGGGTAGAACCAGTGGGGACCAGTTTGCTGGGAGCAGCAAATGGTCTGGGGAAGCTCAAAGGCGGCAGGCCTTTGAAGCTTCCCCTGCCCATCCTGGGAGAGGAGGCTTTGGCACCTCGCCCCAGGATGTGCATTGTTTCAGGCCCCTGAGAGCAGATGGCTCTCAACCCAGGGGTCCAGAAACATGTCTGGTGGTGGCAGCCTGGGCAGCCACTCAGTCCAGGCACTGGAGGTCGGGTTGGTTTCAGGGGGCATCTCTGAGATGCCCTCTGTGTGCTTTTACATTAAATCCCACACTGGCATCAGTGTGGGTTTAATGTGCTGATAAGTTTGATACCAAACTTCTCAGTCTTCAGTGCAGACATCATGGTGCTGTGGAGTTCGTAATGACGACCTCCCAGCACCATATACTTTTAAATGGCATCACTGCACTTACAATGCCCAAGAATGGACTTGGGCACTGTAGGGGTACAGGGCTCATTCACCTGTACCCACACCACTGGCATAGGGCACCCAGCTAGAGGGGTGACTGAGGTATGCCAGGGATGTGTGCCATGTCGACTCTTCACTTTTGCTCTGCACCAAAACACGCAGCCTGCAAAGGTAGTGTGTGTGTGCAAAGGTACAGGGTCCCTAAGGGTGGCACAATAAGTGCTGCAGCCCTTAGGGGCCTTTCCTGGTCACAGTGCCCTGGGTACCTGTGGTACCATTTACCAGGGACTTTACCTGTGGCCAGGGTTGCCAATTGAGTTTAGGCATCACTGCAGTTTTAGGGAAGGAACACAGGCCCTGGGTACCTGATTGGCAGGAGCCCAGGGCACACTCAGTCAAAGCACATCAGCAATTCAGCAAAAAGTGGGGTGCATACCATGCAAGAAAGATGGCACTTTCTCACACAACCCCCCCCAAACGAAAGATGATGAGACTAACCTTTCCCTATGGAGTCTTCATTGTCTAAGTGGAAGAACCTGGAAAGGCCATCTGCATTGGCATGGGCAGTGCCAGGTCTGTGTTCCACTTCAAAGTCCATTCCCTGTAGGGAGATGGACCACCTCAACAGTTTAGGATTTTCTCCTTTCATTTACATTAGCCATCTGAGGGGTCTGTGGTCAGTTTGAACTAGGAAGTGAGTCCCAAACAGGTAGGGCCTCAGCTTCTTCAGGGACCAGACCACTGCAAAGGCCTCCCTCTCAATGGCACTCCAACGCTGCTCCCTGGGGAGAAGCCTCCTGCTTATAAAAGCAACAGGTTGGTCCTGGCCTTCATCATTGGTCTGGGATAGGACCGCTCCTATCCCTAGCTCAGAGGCATCAGTCTGCACAATGAACTGCTTGGCATAATCTGGTGCTTTTAGAATTGGTGCTGAGCACATTGCTTCTTTCAGAGTGTCAAAAGCCTTTTGGCAACTGACTGTCCAGTTTACTTTCTTGGGCATCTTCTTGGAGGGGAGTTCTGTGAGGGGAGTCACAATGGACCCATACCCCTTCACAAACCTCGTGTAGTACCCAGTCAAGTCAAGGAATGCCCTGACTTGGGTCTGGGTTGTTGGAGCTGCCCAGTCCAGGATGGCCTGGATCTTGGGCTGTAAGGGCTGTACCTGGCCTCCACCCACAAGGTGGCCCAAGTACACCACAGTGCCCTGCCCTATCTGGCATTTGGATGCCTTGATAGTTAGGCCTGCAGTTTGCAGGGCCTTTAAAACCTTCCCAAGGTGGATCAGGTGATCCTGCCAGGTGAAACTAAAGACAGCAATATCATCAAGATAAGTTGCACTAAAGGACTCCAATCCAGCAAGGACTTGATTCACCAACCTCTGGAAGGTGGCAGGGGCATTCTTTAACCCAAAGGGCATAACAGTAAACTGAAAATGCCCATCAGGTGTGGAGAATGCTGTCTTTTCTTTTGCTCCTGGGGCCATGCCAATCTGCCAGTACCCTGCAGTTAAGTCAAAGGTACTCAGGTATTGGGCTGCCCCTAACTTGTCTATCAGTTCATCTGCTCTTGGGATAGGGTGTGCATCTGTCTTGGTGACAAAGTTGAGACCTCTATAGTCCACACAAAACCTCATCTCTCTCTTTTCACCCTGTTGATGAGGTTTGGGGACCAGAACCACTGGGCTAGCCCAGGGGCTCTCAGAGGGCTCAATAACCCCTAACTCCAGCATCTTGCTGACTTCAGCCCTGATGCTTTCCTTAACTTGGTCTAACTGGCGATAGATCTTGTTTTTGACAGGTGCACTGTCACCAGTGTCCACATCATGGGTACACCAGTTTGTCAGGCCAGGGGTCAAGGAAAAGAGCCTTCCATACTGTTGCAAGACTTGCTTGCAATCAGCCTGCTGTTGGGCAGAGAGGGTGTCTGAAAAGACTACTCCATCTACTGACCCATCTTGTGGGCTGTGGGAGAGGAGATCAGGGAGAGGTTCACTCTCTGCTTCCTGTTCCTCATCTGTCACCATCAGCATGGTGATGTCAGCCCTGTCATTGTAAAGCTTGAGGCGGTTCACATGGATAACCCTTTTGGGTGTCCTGCTTGTGCCCAGGTCAACCAAGTAGGTGACCTCACTCTTTTTCTCCAGGATTGGGTAAGGGCCACACCATCTGTCCTGGAGTGCCCTTGGTGCCACTGGCTCCAAAACCCATACCTGTTGCCCAGGTTGAAATTCAACCAGTGCAGCTTTTTGGTCATACCAGTGCTTCTGAAGCTCCTGGCTGGCCTCAAGATTCTTGGATGCCTTGTCCATGTACTCAGCCATTCTGGACCTTAGGCCAAGCACATAGTCCACAATGTCTTGTTTGGGTTCTTGGAGAGGCCTCTCCCAGCCCTCTTTCACAAGACAAAGTGGTCCCCTCACAGGATGGCCAAACAGAAGGTCAAAGGGTGAGAAACCTACTCCCTTCTGTGGCACTTCCCTGTAAGCGAAAAGCAGGCATGGTAAGAGGACATCCCATCTCCTTTTGAGTTTCTCAGGGAGCCCCATGATCATGCCCTTCAATGTCTTGTTAAATCTCTCAACAAGGCCATTGGTTTGTGGATGGTAGGGTGTAGTAAACTTGTACTGCACTCCACACTCCTTCCACATGTGTTTCAGGTAAGCAGAGATGAAGTTAGAACCTCTGTCTGAAACCACCTCCTTAGGAAACCCTACCCTGGTGAAGACACCAATGAGGGCCTTGGCTACTGCAGGTGCTGTAGTAGTCCTAAGTGGAATTGCTTCAGGGTACCTGGTGGCATGATCCACTACCACCAGTATGAATTTGTTCCCTGAGGCTGTGGGAGGTTCCAGTGGACCCACTATGTCCACACCTACCCTTTCAAAGGGAACCCCCACCACAGGCAGTGGTATCAGGGGGGCCTTTGGGTGGCCACTTGTCTTGCCACTGGCCTGACAGGTAACACAGGAGCTGACAAACTCCTTCACCTTTTGGTGCATCTGGGGCCAGTAAAAATGGCTAACTAGCCTCTCCCAAGTCTTGGTTTGGCCCAGATGTCCAGCTAGGGGGATGTCATGAGCTAAAGTTAGGAGGAACTCCCTGTACTTCTGTGGCACTACCACCCTCCTGGTGGCTCCAGGAGTGGGGTCTCTTGCCTCAGTGTACAGTAATCCCTCCTCCCAATAAACTCCATGGGTACCACTGACATCTCCCTTTGCTTCTGAAACAGCTTGCTGCCTCAGGCTTTCAAGAGTGGGACAGTCTTGCTGCCCCTGGCACAGCTCTTCCCTAGAGGGTCCCCCTGGGCCTAAGAGCTCAACCTGGTAAGGGTCAAGTTCCATGGGCTCAGTTCCCTGTGGGGTCTCCAAGTCCTCTCCCTGAGGAGAGGGGTCCTGATTCTCTGGCTGAACAGAAGCTGGTTTCCCAGTCTTCTTGCCTTTTCTCTTGGCAGGTTGGGCCATTCTTCCAGGCTCCAACACTTCTTGTTCACCCTGCCTTTTGCTCTGTGCTCTTGTTTTCACACACACCAATTCAGGGATGTCCAGCATTGCTGCATGGGTTTTTAGTTCAACTTCAGCCCAGGCTGAGGTTTCCAGGTCATTGCCAAGCAGACATGCAGCTGCTAGCTTTGGAGAGACCACTACCTGTTTCAGGCCAGTAACCCCCCCCAGTCCAATGTCACCATAGCCATTGCATGATTAGTGGTAACACTGTCAGCATTGGTGACTGGGTAAGTACGCCCAATCAAATATTGCTCAGGGGAAACCAGTGTATCTTTCACCATAGTGACACTGGCACCTGTATCCCTCAGAGCCTCTATTCTAGTCCCATTGATCCAGGGGTACTGTAAGTATTTCTTTAAGTTGGGTGGCCACACAGCTAAAGTGGCAAACCCAACCTCCCCCTCTGAAACTAGAACTGCTTCAGTGTGCATCCTGATTTGCTCTGGGCACACTGCTGATCCCATCTGTAGACTTACCACCCCAGGTGTAGCTGTACTAGTGGAACTAGGGGCTTGGTTATGGGGGCAAGATTTGTCTACAGTTAAGTGTCCCAACTTCTTACAGTTGTTACACCAGGCCTTTGTGGGATCAAAGTTCTTCCCCCTATAAGGCTGAGGCACATAGGGAGTAGTTTGGGACCCACCCCCTGAACAGGTTTTTGGGGCCCTTTGGAAGACTCAGACTTTTTATCTTGGGGATTCTCACCACCTTTCCCCTGGGGAGGTTTTGTAACCACCTTCTTCTGGTCACCCCCAGTGGTTGTCCTTGTCACCCTAGTCTTGACCCAGTGGTCTGCCTTCTTTCCCAATTCTTGGGGAGAAATTAGACCTAGGTCTACCAAATGCTGATGCAACTTTTCATTTGTGCAATTACTTAGTATGTGTTCCTTCATAAACAAATTGTAAAGTCCAGAAAAATCATGCACATTATGTCCAGCTAACCAACCATCCAGTGTCTTTACTGAGTAGTCCACAAAGTCAATCCAGGACTGGGTCTGGGTTTTGTGAGCCCCCCTGAATCTAATTCTATACTCCTCAGTAGTGAGCCCAAATCCCTCAATCAGAGTCTTCTTCATGAGGTCATAGGACCCTGCATCTGGCCCAGAGAGGGTCAGAAGCCTGTCTCTGCAGTTACCAGAGAACAGTTCCCACAGGAGTGCCCCCCAGAGAGGTTTCTTTACCTTTCTCATTTCACAAGCCCTCTCAAAGGCTGTGAACTATTTGGTGATGTCATCACCTTCCTCAAATTTAGGGACAATCCCTTTGGGGATTTTAGGATCAAAAGTTTCCTCCCTATCCTTATTTTTGGTATTGCTGCCACTATTGATGGGTGCTAAACCCATCTCCTGTCTTTCCTTCTCTAGAGCCAGGAGTCTGGTCTCTAGGTCCAGTCTTTTGGCCAACCTTGCTAAAAGGCTGTCCTCCTCACTGAGGCTGTCCTCAATGTCCTCTCTGAGACCTGAACCACCTGTGTGGCCTCTAGGTCCCCAGAGGTTGATTCTTGGAGATAAGGGTGCAGGGACCCTATCTTCCCTAGGCAGTGGTGGAGGTGGGTTCCCTTCTCCATCCTCCTCCCTCCTTTCCTCCTCTGCTTGGTCATCACCATGCTCAGAGGGGTGGGCCTTGGCATACTCAGCCAGGAGCTCCAGGAGCCCTTGTTTGGTTGGATGCTGGCCCATTGGTATATTTTTAAGTTTGCATAAGGACCTTATCTCTTTGAAAGACAAATAAAGATAAGGGGTGAGGTCGAGCTCCTCAACCAGGTCCTGTATGTCATTATTATCTTCACTAATAGCTGGGTTCTTGTCTTGGGACATTTTAGCAAAAAGTTCTAACCCCTCTACCCTTGACTATAGTGACTTTTTATTTTCTAAAACTCTAAAGGGACTTAAGCAAGGCCCTAACAAGACTTTTAGTAATTTGCCAAAAATGCCAATTTAAAAAAATCAGAATTCTAAAGGCAATTTAAGAGTTCTGTCGTGTGATCAGATGGTAACCAAGTAGTCCAACAAATGCAAGTTTGTATCCCACCGCTGATCCACCAATGTAAGAAAGTGGCTCTGTATATACTGTTCCCAAATAGGTACAGTGTGCACAGAGTCCACAGTCCCCCAGTGGCTTGGCAGAGGCTAAAGTTAGATATAACTTTACTCTCTAAAGTGGTAGCTTGGTCGAGCAGTAAGGCAGTATCAGAGGACAATGTAAAGCATTTGTTGTACACACTCAATCAGCAAATGAAGTCACACACTCAAGAACTGAACTCTAGGCCAATTTGTTTTGTATATAAAAAGAAATATATACAGTTTTTATTTTAGAACCAAGGAAGCTTGATGCAGGTATACAGATAAAATACTTTTCAATTACAGGTACTGAATGAATACTTTTTCAAAGGCAAGTGCACTTTGTACTTTAGAGTTTGCAGTAGTTGTCAAGTTATTGCACAATTTCAGAAAACTCAATACATTACTTTCAATGGACTTTTTAAGATAAATGCATGTAAATCACATTTGGATTACTTTTTGTAACTCAGTACTGGATCATGGATTCAGCACCGGGTAGCACCTGGAAACAGTTGTGTAAAATCGTTTTAGTCAAACATATGATTTTTAAGCAATATTTAGCTGTTTCAAAAGTGGACACAGAAGAATTTTTGCACAGAATCCCCAATGTTATCCTATGGAAGGAATTTCAAGTTAAAGGTACGGTACGTTACGATTACTTTTGTAACCCCACTGATGGACCAGGGATTCAACACGAGGACAGTACCTGCAAACAGTTGGAAAAAGTCGGGTTAGTGATTCGTGCGATTTTTAAGGAATTTCTTTAGTTTTGAAAAGTGGGCACTTAGAAACTTTTCCGGTAAAAATGTCTCAATGTTATTCAATGGCGAAAAACCAAGTATCGGTTTTTAAGGAGTTAATCGGTCTTGTTCGGATCAGTGCTGGAGCCTTTTCTCCAGCACTGGGGTCTCTCCTGGAATCAGGTGAGAATTTTCGAATTCGGGCTTCGGTCGATTTTTAAAGAATATTTGCAACTTTCAAAACTGGACACAGAGAAGAATTTCCGAGTGAAAATGTCTCAATGTTATTCAATGGCGAAAAACAAAGGAACGGTTTTGAACAGGTTAATCGGTCTTGTTCGGGTCAGTGCTGGGGTCTTGTCTCCAGCACTGGGGTCTCTCCTGGGTTCAGGTGAGATTTTGCGGATTCGGACTTCGGGCGATTTTTAAGGAATATTTGCAACTTTCGAAATTAGACACTTAGAAGAAATTCCAAGTGCAGTCAGCCAATGTTACCCTATGGAGGAATTTCAAGTGGACGGTTTTAGGGCAAACACTCGACTGGCGAATTTGATCTTCTGGGGGTAGACTCAGGGGTCTCCCAGGGTCAGGATGATGTGATCTCTACACCCTCAGCGGCACTGGGGCGGCCGGATGCAGAGTGCTGTTGGGCCTTCGGGCGCCCAATGGTTTCCTATGGAGAAGCTACCTGATGAACAAACACTGCAAGCTCGGGGACGGAGATTCTTCAGGTGTGACCACCACTTCGAGAGGTAAGTTGGGAAGGTAGAGGACGGGTAGACACCCAGGAGTTGGGCACAGGGGGCCGTGGGGCGCCGGGTGCAGGGGTGTCTTTTGGTGTCGGAAATCTTACCCTCGGATGGTCGCGGTAGGAGGGGTCCCTTGTTCTGAGGCTGCAGGCGTCATCAGGGTCGTCGAGGAGGGTCCGTGGGTGCTGGATACTGGGTCCCAGTCGCCGGGGGGACGTCCTCGTGGTGTTGGTTCACCTCAGCTCGGGCCAGGGTCGGCGGGTGCAGAGAGGTGTGGATTCGCGGTTCCGGGCCAGGGCCTGGTCTTGTAGCTTTTCTTTAAGCAGTACCACTGCTCGTGGGAGTCCCTGTCTTGAAGTCTGTGGCAAGGCAGTCAGGCCCTCCGGGTTTGGTGAGGTTGCTGACCACAAGGGAAGCCGGGGTTTCGCAGGAGCAGGTTCAGGGGTCGACAGGCCAGTAGGGCTGGGGCCAAGTCAGTTGTCGTCGCCTCTTTGTTAGCAGCTGCACGGCTGGTCTTCTTGCTTCGACTTCTTTCTTCTTTTTTTCTCGGGATCTCCGGAAGGAAGGTTCAGGGTGCCCCTAAATACTACATTTAGGGGCGGTTACAGGTAGGTAAGGGCAGGGACCAATGGGTCCCTTCCCTGGGGTGGGTACACCCCCTATTCTGCCACTCTCCAGTGGGAGGGGGGCAGGAGCCTGTCCCTGGTTGGCTGGGTCCCCCATCCTCAAGATGGCGGGGACTCGAGTTTGTGCTTCACCTCGCCTCCCCCACCTTAGGGGTGGAGTTGGCAGAGGTGGGCACAACCCATTTCCTGCCTCTGGTTTTCCCGCCGGTTCTCCCGCCAGAAGTGGGGGTAGAACCAGTGGGGACCAGTTTGCTGGGAGCAGCAAATGGTCTGGGGAAGCTCAAAGGCGGCAGGCCTTTGAAGCTTCCCCTGCCCATCCTGGGTGAGGAGGCTTTGGCACCTCGCCCCAGGATGTGCATTGTTTCAGGCCCCTGAGAGCAGATGGCTCTCAACCCAGGGGTCCAGAAACATGTCTGGTGGTGGCAGCCTGGGCAGCCACTCAGTCCAGGCACTGGAGGTCGGGTTGGTTTCAGGGGGCATCTCTGAGATGCCCTCTGTGTGCTTTTACATTAAATCCCACACTGGCATCAGTGTGGGTTTAATGTGCTGATAAGTTTGATACCAAACTTCTCAGTCTTCAGTGCAGACATCATGGTGCTGTGGAGTTCGTAATGACGACCTCCCAGCACCATATACTTTTAAATGGCAGCACTGCACTTACAATGCCCAAGAATGGACTTGGGCACTGTAGGGGTACAGGGCTCATGCACCTGTACCCACACCACTGGCATAGGGCACCCAGCTAGAGGGGTGACTGAGGTATGCCAGGGCAGTGTTGTTGCTGGCATGGCACACAGGGATGTGTGCCATGTCGACTCTTCACTTTTGCTCTGCACCAAAACACGCAGCCTGCAAAGGCAGTGTGTGTGTGCAAAGGTACAGGGTCCCTAAGGGTGGCACAATAAGTGCTGCAGCCCTTAGGGGCCTTTCCTGGTCACAGTGCCCTGGGTACCTGTGGTACCATTTACCAGGGACTTTACCTGTGGCCAGGGTTGCCAATTGAGTTTAGGCATCACTGCAGTTTTAGGGAAGGAACACAGGCCCTGGGTACCTTATTGGCAGGAGCCCAGGGCACACTCAGTCAAAGCACATCAGCAATTCAGCAAAAAGTGGGGGGCATACTATGCAAGAAAGATGGCACTTTCTCACACATGTCTCCAATTGTCGATATCCCAAGAGCACCAAGCGCTCTCGCCACTCCTCTGTCTGTGCACGGGGGAGCCAGCAGCACCACTCCAGGGGGGTGAGGGGGGAATAAAGTATCGCCCCAGTCTGCAGCTTGAGCAGGTGCTGCCATGCATGTCTAGTCGCGTTGATTGAGTCAAAAATTCCCGTCCGACGGTCCGCAGAGGTAAACAGAACAGCAGGTAACGGGAGTGGTGATGTCGCCACTTTCTCTATCTGTATATGGGGCGTGCCCGGCGGGCTGTGCATCCAGTGATGCGCATGAGCCGCTTGTGCCCCTCTGTAATATAAGTCCAGGTCTGGGGCTCCCAGTCCTCCAAAACTGTAGGGGAGAGTCAAAACGTCCCATCGAACCCTGGCCTGTTTCCCAGCCCAAGCCAGCCTGATCAAAAGTGACGTGAGGGTACGAAAAAAGGATCCGGGGTGGACCATTGGGATATTAGAGAAAAGGAATAAAAACCGGGGGAGTATCACCATTTTCATGAGTGAGACCCGACCTAGCAGTGAGAGGGGGAGACGAATCCACTGCTCAATCTCATCTTCCAGTTTAGTAATAGCCACCCCATAGTTCTCGCGGAACACTACTTCCGAGTCAGTGTGTATTTTTATTCCTAAGTATCTAACTGGCTCCGATGTCCACTGCAATGGGTAGTCAGGCTCAATCGGTACTGTAGCAGGAGTAAGGGGGAAAATTATTGATTTCGTCCAATTGACCCTTAGTCCCGAGTGCGCACCAAATTGCACAACCTCCCTGAGTATTGGAGACAGGTTAGTATCAGGGTTTCTAACATAGAGCAACGTATCGTCAGCATACGCTGATACAATCAAATCGTACTCTGGGAATCGAATACCTCTGTGGCGATGGTATTCTCGCAGTGCGCAAGCCAGAGGCTCCGCCACCAGCGCGTATAATATCGGGGATAGGGGGCACCCCTGCCGTGTACCTCGAGTAATACGTATACGGTCGGTAACAAGATTACCTATTTTGACTCTCGCAGTAGGAGTATTATATAAGACAGCTATCATTTGTAGGAATATATCGCCTAACCCCATCCGTGTCAGCACATGTCTCATAAAGGGCCATTCAACAGAGTCGAAGGCTTTTTCCATGTCTAGAAACACCGCCACGGCCTGCACGTCTGGGCGGGTATGCTGCATGACTCCGAACACCGTTCTCAAATTGTAGGTTAAGTTCCTGCCTGGGATGAACCCGGCCTGTTCCGGAGCTACAAGAGTAGGGATCAAGGGCGCAAGCCGCGTCGCTAAAATCCTGGCGTAAATGTTTGTGTCTACATTGAGCAGCGACAGTGGCCGGTAAGAGAAGCAGTCAGAAGGCGGTTTGTCCAGTTTCAAAATTGCAACAATGATCGCCTCTCTCATGGAGGGCGGCATAATGCCATCCGGGACGCTTTTGAACTCAGCAGTCACACGGGGGAAGAGAGCCACGCACAGCGGGTCCGACGGACTCCATTTCCCAGGCTCCTCCGCTCCATTTCACCTTTGCCTGCAACCTGTAGCGCCCGGAGGCGCTAATAAGCAGCGCCGAGGCTCCCGCAGCGCGGACGCTTTGAACTCAGCAGTCACACGGGGAAGAGAGCCACGCACAGCGGAGTCCGACGGACTCCATTTCCCAGGCTCCTCCGCTCCATTTCACCTTTGCCTGCAACCTGTAGCGCCCGGAGCGCTTAAAAGCAACGCCGAGGCTCCCGCAGCGCGGGACGCGCGCGGGCGCGCCCGGGCAAAGCCCGGGCCAAGGGTGAGCCCGTCCGCGCCCGTCAGCGACCGGAGGAGGCCGGGCTGGGCCAACTCTCTGGGCTGTTCCAGCATAAAGTTTGAAAGTCATTTTTTAAAGGAGACTGAGGCATTGGATGGACCATAACAAATATTTTAAGGTACTGCTAATTATTTTAAATCAGATCGCCCTAGTTTTTAAAGTGCCTTCATATAGAGTTAGGGGTTTTAGGGTTTAGCGTCTATAATGGGCAAAAGGAAAATACTTGCTGCACAGGGGGGTACGTCCGGGGTTTGCATGGCGGGCAAAATCGATTCATTTTTGACCAAAGCTGCCCATGATATTACTCATGAGATAGCCCTGACTGAGCGAAGGCTATCCATAGAGGCTGGAAAATGTCGTCAATCTCATACTACAAGAGAGGAGGGAGAACAAGGAAACTTTACAGCTATTACGGCCCATTCAGAATATCCAGCAGCTCCAGCAGCCTTTGCACCCCCAAGTCAAATATCTACCCCTGATGAAGCTAACAGGTCTTCTAATATCCCAGTTGAGGGAAATGAAGCGGCCCCAGACTTACCACCACCGCCCAAGAGAAAACGACCTGCACAAAATAAATCTCCAAGGAAATCACTCCGGCAACAAACTCGGACACAACCATCTCCAGATCAAGTTTTGAACAATGAGCATTTATTAGATTCTTTATTTATAAAACTTGAACTAATGACAAAAAAACTGTTGGCGCCAATAATACAAAAAATAGAAAAAATTGAGGAATTACTTTACAGTTTTGTGCAAAAATCTATGGGGACAGGGGCAGAAATTCCATTTCAAAGTAAGAACCAATCCCAACCCGATCTACCGGGCCAGCGCTTAAATATTGTAGGAACAAATGATATAGTTAGTAGACTTAGTCAGTCAATAACATCTGAGGTGACAAGACGGGTAGTCAAAAGCCCTGAGGTAGTCCAGGCTAGAAGACTCCTGAATCCTGAGAGGGCACTGTCACCTATACTTAATCAGCCTAACCATGGTACTTTTAAAGTTGCGAATCAGAGTACACTTGACTTGCCCCCTGCTTCTGCCCCGTTAGTAGCAGTTTTAATGGAAGTCCCTTTTCTTTCACAAGATACTAGGGAAACCACTCAGGACCTAATGTATAAAGTGACCCATTGGTGCTCTAAAAATGTAATAAACGGCCAGAACATATCATCTGACATTATTATGGCCAGAAGAGCGGGTGGATGGGCTACCAAACAAAAAAGCATGGTGCAGGAGACTGTATAGTTGTTAACTTTAAGGACGCAGATAAAAAAGAAATGTTAACACGCTGTGCATAGCAGAGCAGTTCAAATTCTCAAATCAGGGTAGTCCCATTACAATATTTTTGCCCCCCAAGCCAGCGCAGACGCCCTATGCAATGGCAATGGCAAACAGTTCGGAAATCAGGTAGTCCTGTTGTGAAAACTAATACAGAAAATAACTTACCATTGAGTAACAGATTCCAACCCCTAGAAAGTCTCCAAAATTTGGACGAAAACGACGGACTAGGTTTGGAAGACAAAACATGTCAGGGTATACCCCCAAGTAATATGACCCAAATTGCACAATTTTTACCAGTTCCAGATCCTGTTGATATATCTATAAATATCCCAGAAACTTCCCCTACCCTAATTCCCACTGTGGCTAAATACGAAAAGGTCCTCTCATGGAACATAGCGGGATTAAGGTCTAAAGAGGAAACCTAATCTGGGAAAATGTTCTTTCAATGCATCATATCATTGCCCTCCAGGAAACCTGGGAAGCAAATGATTGTTTTTATTTAGATGGTTTTACTTCGTTTCATAAATGTGCAATTTCATCGAATATGGGTAGAGCTAGAGGTGGTTTGTTGCTAATGTTTTCACTAAAGCTTTCTTGTAAGACATGTTTGGTTGACTGCAAATCTGAGAATGTTTTGGCTGTAGAACTGTCTTTTAAGAATCGCGCCACGGTGTTAGTGATAAACTTTTATAATTCTTTCTTTAGAGGGCATGAGTTGGAACATTTACAAGTTTTAAAGGAGTTTCTGGAATGTTATGAAGAGACCAAACAAGGTTATTATGATGTAATAATTTTAGGGGATTTTAACATTCATCAATGTTATTTAAATTGTGTTATAAGCCAGGACCAGGGGAAATTTAGTCTTTCACACAACCATTTTGAGCACACACCTTCAGGTATTCTGTTGGAACTTATTCTTTTTTTTTATTTTATTTTTTATTAGTCCTCATTCGCCATCAGATAGAATCCGGGCTTACTCAATTGCTCTCTCTGGTACTCTTTCCACACCAATTAGTGAGCATTCTATCTCCGATGGATATGCTTTTACACATAGTCTCTCAATAGCGGAATTCTGTTTCGACCGAACCACCACACAGAAATCAGAGAGAAACGTTGTTATTTAGTGCAAAGGCGTAATCATTGGACAAATGTTGTCTTACTGACCCAAACTGATTAACCATTTCTCACATAAACTCCAAAACATTTTTGTGTCTTTATCTATTCCAACCTTATCTAATTTCATTATATACTTTATGGAGATCACCCAATCTAAAAAGGTTGGTGAAATTTCATTAACCCATTTTTTACAGATTTCCCTTCTTGCCAAAAGCATTAGATACAGACAGAGCTGATTTTCCTCCTTTTTACGGCTTTGGTAATTAGGTAATAATCCAAACATAACTAATGTTACAGTTATGCTTACCTGAATATTTACACCAAAAATGCCTTCCAAACCCTTTTTACCTCTGTCCAAAAGTAACTCAACTTAGGGCAAGTTAGGAACATATGCACATCATCCGCCCTAATTTGTTGACACTTGGGACATTTTGGAATGGGAACAGTTGCAAATTTCGAGAGTTTTAAAGGTGTCCAGTAGACCCTGTGAACAGAAAAAGATAATTCCTTCTTAAGTTTGCGGGTTTAACTGTGCAATATAGTATATCATGAGATACTTGCCATAAACTTTCAGGACTGCTTCCCGGCAAGCTCTCTCCCCACAGCTCCGTTGGTAATTTAAACTCTCCGTCCTCCAACTCGAGCAATAACCAATACAGCAATGCCACTTCTTTCTTCTTTATTGGTCTTTGTGCCAACATATTCTGCAATTCATTTGTCTTGCCCACCTCCATTCCAAATGTTTGGTACCAATTCTTAATTTGCCAGTATTTGAATTTTGATAGTCTATTCGCCGTAAGTAGATTCATCTCTTCCCAAGTCAAGAGAGTTCCTTCCGGTACCAACTGTCCCCATTGCCGGATCCCAGCTTCAATTAAAGGCAGAGACAGAGAGTCTTTAGTCCATCCCGGTGAGCCTGGGGCAGTCCAGATTGGTGCTAAGGCACTAAAATAGCTGATTTTTAGAGCTTTCCTGACCTTGGCCCAAGTGTAAACCAAACCTTTTAATATTTTCAACCGTACTTTCTTGAAAAATCTTGGGTCTCCATATTTATATAAAAAAGCGTGACTGTCTCCTTCAACATCTAAAAGCATTACCCCAAACATAGTACCAATATCTGAGCCATCTGGTAGCTCTATAAACATTCTCCCGATTTTTAATGAAAAAACTCTGGCATATAATATCAAGTCCGGGAGGCACAAACCACCCTTCTTTTTCTCTCTTCTTAACTTCTTCCATGATATTCGACTGGTTTTTGAGGCCCAAATGAAGCTATTTAACTTCGACTGGAGAGACTTCAAGTTGCTTTCATTAAACGGAAGCGGAATATTTTGCAATATAAAAATTATTTTGGGCAATAGCATCATCTTTATTAGATTCAGTCTACCTATAAGAGTCAAGGGTAAATATGCCCATCCTGTTAGAGAGTTAAGAATTTCTCCTCTAACCCTTTGAAAATTTATTTCCACAATTTTCTCTATATTTTGGGTTACTGTTATTCCTAAATACCTAATAGTTTTTTTTGTTGGGAAATTACATGCTTCTAAGTTCCATGTCATACACTCGGTTTTTGATGCATTAATTTCATAACCTGATATTCGCCCAAAAAGCTTTGCTTCTTCATACACTAATGGAATAGTAATGTTTGGATCTGATGTAAAAATCATTAAATCATCTGCGTATAACGCAACCTTTCTCTCCCACTCTCTAAATTTAAAAGGAGCTATATTTGGGTGTGTCCTTAGTTTTTCGGCCAACGGTTCTATATATAAATTAAATAATAATGGGGATAGAGGGCATCCCTGGTGTGTGCCTCTCTGGATTATAACTGGAGGAGAAAGATTGCCATTTACTAAAATTCTAGCTATAGGTGTTTTGTAAATTAAAGAAATTGTCCTGCAGAAGTTCTTCCCCAAATTGTTTGCTTTTAATATATATTGTAGATAAACCCAATTAACTCTATCGAACGCTTTTGTTGCATCGATTGTAATTACAGCTAAGGGAATCTTGTGCAAGGTAGCTATATCGATCGCCCCAATTAAATTAAAAGTTAAATCTCTTAATCCCCTCCCTCTCACAAACCCTTTTTGATCCCTATGAAGCAAATGCTCTGCTACACCATTCAGCCTCTCTGCTAATATTTTTGAAAAAACTTTATAATCAGCGTTGAGTAACGATATAGGGCGATATGAATCACATGAGCACGATGGTTTGGCAGGTTTAAGAATTAATGCAACTGCTGCTTCATTCCATGAGGGTGGTATCTCACCTCCTTCCTCAAAAATATGGGAAAATAACAAGCACATAATTGGGGTTAACACTTTTTCTAAGGCTTTATATAGTTCTGCAGGCAACCCATCAGGGCCTGCAGCTTTCCCAGATTTTCCAGACATTATGGCCTTTCCCACTTCAACTTTAGAAATTGGAAGATCCATATTCTGGGACTTATCATCTGAGATTTTTTAATGGAAGTATGCGCTACCCATCCCTTAATCTCCTCCTCCCGTACAACCAGATCTTCATGGTATACCTCCTCAAAATGTCGCTGGAAGGCCTTTTCAATATCTATTGGATTATTAAGTACTTTCCCAAAGTTAGCCTCCTCCACGGACTTAACCTCATCGATAGAGTTCCTTGCCACATCCTGTTTGGTCTTCCACGCCAATAATTTGCTGCAGTTCTCCCCATACTCAAAATGCGACAACTTACTAGCTTGCCATTTCTTTTTAAGCCTTACTTCTAAAATAGCAGTCAAATCTAATTTAAGAGAGTCTAGCTTTGCCTGTATATCTACTTTTAGATGGTTACTCTGATGTGCTAAAATCTCTTGCTCTTTCAATAGAATTTCTTTCTCTATCACATCAATTTCTTCTTTATACTTCCTATGCTTATCTATTTGTTTAACCGTTAAAAAACCCCTTATAAAGGCTTTATAAGCATCCCACACCATCTGTATTGGGGCAGTTCCTAAGTTTAATTGAAAAAAGGCCTTTGATTCCTCTGCTAACTCTTCAACTAATAATTCTTCTAACAGAATAGCTCGCTCTAATGTCCACCTCTGACATATCGGCCTAGTTGGAACTTTAAGTGTCAATGTCACTGCCGAGTGATCGGAAAGGTGCTCACCCAGATGCTTAACCTCTTCAAACCAGTTTTTAAGGACATTACTTAACAAATAGAAATCTAATCTAGATCTATGTCCATGCTTCTTGTTATAAAATGTATAACCTCTCTTATTACCCACACTCATCCTCCATACATCATACTAGGCTAACTGTTTCATAGCTGTTTTAACTACTGCTCTCATCTTACAATTTGTAACAGATCTACACCTTTTAGATTTATCTAATACATGATCCAATACTAGATTGAAATCGCCTGCTAATATCAGTGGGTCTGGATAATTTAACAGTTCTGACAGTAGGTTTTCAAAGGGAGTTGCGTCATCTGTATTCGGACCATAATAACCTGCTACTGTAAAATTGACGCCATACCCTCTTATCTTAGCTATGGCCCACCTCCCTAACTTATCTACCGTACTAGCCAATAAGGAGATAGCTGCATTCTTTTTATGATTATTGCCACTCCTTTAGTAGGTGAGGATTGTGTTGTACAAATCAAATCCTGTATCCACCCCATAGTTTTACACATAGCTATTAGCTCATTCTGTTCTAAATGCGTTTCTTGTAAAATTAACACCTGCTCTGAGCGATCCCTTAAATATTGTAAGATTTTCTGTCTCCTATAATTTGTTCTTAACCCATTTAAATTCCAAGAAAGCACTTTCAATCTAAAATTTTCTTTTTCATTTAAACCAGGCATCCCTTTCTTCTCCCTCCCATAAAAAATACTTTTTGATCTGGCGATTCGGACTTACATTTTTATTTTTTTTATTTTTACCCACTGCTCCCCACCCAGTGCCCCCCTCCCTCACCTCCCTTAGTAAACCCTTCCCTGGAGAACCCCCCTTCTTCTTTTCCTTGGCCTCCACTAAGGCCTATGGGGCTCCCCCTTCCTTTCAGGTCAGGAACTTGAAATTAGTGCATTCATTATGTGATTTATTACAAGCATTGGCAGAAGAGATGAGAGGTAGATTCCTAGTCTCGGAGAACAATCAAGTGGAGATTAAAAATTCTTGTGGAAAGTTAGAGGCGAAGCTTGATTCATTGGCTATTAGAACTGCTGCACTTGAAACAACTGTATCCGAATTGGTAACACAAGTAGAGGCTAATGAGAAGCAAATTGTTGCATTAAAAGAGAAAGGTTTGGAGGTTCAGGATAAGTTGGAAACGTTAGAAAATTCACAAAGAAGGAATAATATCCGTCTGTTAAAAGTGCCAGAGGGGCAGAGGGAAGCAACCTAAAGGAATTTGTAGCTAAATTAATAAAACAAGCTACAAATATTGAGTGCTCGAAAGAGGCACTTATGGCTGATATTCAAAGAGTACATAGAGATCCCTTTAGGTTGAACCCCAACAAGTTAAGGCCCAGGAAAATCTTGGTACATTTTCTAACTTATAGCTTAAAAGAAGAAATCCTGAATAAAGCTCTTAAATTAAATTCCCTCTGTGTGGAGGAGATAACATTTCAAATAAGATCGGACATCTCGGCAATTACAGCCTCAAGGCAATGGGAGTTGGGAAAACTTCTCGAGCCATTAAAGAAGATGGGAGCCACAGCACAATTAAAATTTCCGGCTTCATTAAAAGTAATGCATAATAATAAAATGCAGATTTTTAAGAGAGTAGAAGATGCCGAGGATTTTTTGCAGTCTATCTCAGGGAGCTCGGGATGATTGGAAATGAGCATATGGTGCGAGAAGGGGTGCACTAATTTCTGGAACTTATTCTTTCGAACCAAAATTTATGCTGCCTTCAACAAATGGATAATGTAGCTCCGGTACCAACTTATGTAGGTAATGGAAAAGCTAGCATTATTGATTACATTTTATTGTCTGCTCTGTTAATTTCGTTTACTGAGGACTTATTGGTTACTTGGTTAGGTTTTAGTGACCACAATCCACTTAGTGTTGCCATATTACTCTCTGTAATCAAAATCGGTGATCTGGCCAGTTGTCCGATAAACACAAATATTAGCACTAAAGACCAGGGACGCAGGCTAAAGTGGGAAACAATAGTCTCAGACAACTTCTTTAATAACTTGTATACAGTTTGTGCCCATGAAATCGAGACCTGTTTAGATCCCGTCATACAGGATAGTTCTATTTTAACAGCCTTCGGGAAATTAACGACACAAATTGAATCTGACCTCACAATTTTTGGTGGGACCAGACGCCAGAAGGCTGTAAGATGGTTCAATGGAGTATGCTCAATAACCCATAGAGAGCTTATACAGGCACTAAAAAATACCCCTAGGGACAAAACTGAAATTAGGGAGAAAAGAAAGGCCTATAAGACAGCAGTTTGCCATAGGAAAAAGGAGCTAAGGGAACAAGCATGGGTAGCCCTACAACAGGCCAGTGTACTGAAAGACAGCTCGAATTTCTGGGCGGTAGTCAATAGTCCCTTTCTTTCTGAAACCCCTAACACTAACTCTGACTGTTTAATTGCAGCAGATAAATGGGTATAGCATTTTGGAAACATCTTTAGTGATGCAAATTTGGGAGAACCAAAGATATATAGGGAAGGGGACCAAACCAGCACATTACTCCACTTTAGTGTAGAGGAGGTCTATGAAGCAATTGTGTCTACATCTAGTGGGAAGGCCCCAGGCCCAGATGGGGTACCGGCTGATTTATACAAAGCAGACCCCAATGTATGGGCTGGCATTTTGACAAATGTTTTTAATGCTGCATGTTCACATGGACAACCAACATCTTGGGGGAAGGCAGTCATTGTTCCAATATTTAAAAAGGGCGCAAGGGATGAACCTATATGTTATAGGCCGATCTCACTTTTAGATTCTGCAGCAAAAATTATGGGAAAAACTGTGCTAAATCGACTAACGAAGTGGCTAGATGATCGAAATGTTATTTCCAATTTGCAATATGGTTTTAGGTCAGGAAAAGGGACACTGGACCAATGCTTAAATTTACACCTAGCAGTAGGGAAGTATACCATCGCTAAAAAGGGTATAATACATCTAGCATTCATGGACCTGACACAAGCCTTCGACTGTGTAAACAGATCAAAATTATGGTCCATTTTAAGCGATATGGGTTTCGAACCAGAACTTGTAGATTTTTTACATGCCATCCATGAGAATAACACAGCGGCCGTCAGATATAATAGCAACGGGGATCTAACAACCGCCTGGGATGTCAAAAGAGGGGTACGCCAAGGTTGCATCCTGGCTCCCCTCTTATTTACACTATATATAAATAACTTGGGAGCTGCATTAATAGAAAGTTGTAAAGACATCCCGAGATTTGGTAACAAGATGATCCCCGCACTTTTATATGCGGACGACACAGTCATACTAGCTAGAACAGCGGTGGGACTCCAATCACTTTTAGATGCTTTTATAGTTTTTATGGACTCTTTAGATCTTTCGACAAATTTTAAGAAATTGCATACGATGTCTATTGGCCCTGGCAAGTCCCAAAAAAGTTTAAATTTTATTGTAAAGGGACAGAATTAACGAAGGTTCCAACTTTCCCTTATTTGGGGGTACTTTTTGATGAGCGTGCCTCATGGTGTCCACAACTTTCGCAAAAAAGAATATTCTCGCCAGAGCTACAGGGGCAACATTACATTTTGCAAAAAGATTGGGGTCAAAACCCATTCCGGCCTTGCTGAAGATATATAAGGAAAAATGCATCCCCATGGCAACCTATGGTAGTGACCTTTGGGGATACAAAGAAGGAAAGGATATTCAGCTCGAGGAAGACAAGTTCCTACGTAAGATTCTGGCAGTTCCGCAATCCACCCCTGCATATATAATACATGAGGAACTAGGGATGGGTTATATATCAGATTATATTGCTGTGGCTCCATTAATGCGCTGGCTCAGAGTTTGGGCAAGTCCCATTACAAATTTAAACCAAACAATAATAACTGATTGTGTAGCGCTAGATAGAGCTGAACATATCCCCTGGTTAAAGTATTTAAGGGAATTGACAAGCTGGTTAGGCTGCCCTGATTTATTTATAAGCCCCAAAATCATGGACAAAATTAAAATTAGAAATATTAAAAATCAGTTTTTGACAAAGCGCCAGGGTTTAAGGGAAGAAAGGGAGTTGCTAAAACCGACGGTAAGACGCCATGCTTCTTTATTGATGCAAAACCAAGTTCAACCTTATTTATCAACTGTTGGTAACCCCTTTCATCGTTTTGTTTTAACAAGATTTCGTCTGCAAATGGCTCCCTGGTTTCTGTCAGTTCCTCAGGGCTTTTTCAAACCTGGCACCTTAGAACCGTGCCCTTGTGATAATTTCTCCGAACAGGATACTCTTCATTTTATTTTTTTCTGTGACTATTATGTTTCTTTACGCAAGAAATTTATATTACCACTTCTCAGAGATTGTCACTTTGCACAAATTAGGCCAGCCCTATTATATCTCCAGCTGTTAGCTTCCCCCATGGTTTGTTTTGGGGTTGCAAGTTTTTTAACGGGAGCCATTAGGCGCAGGAAAAATTTGGTCTTTTAAATTGTTATTATACCTTTTATATGTTTTAATCTAGAGGCCCACTAAAAAAAGAGGATTATTTTATCTGACTGAGTCCGCTTTATTGCACTTTGCACTTTACAGAAAGCCCGGTATCGTAAATCTAGCCGGTCTTGGTCCCCTGACTGACAATAGGAGTGTCACAAATGCGGAATATTCTATTTTGAGTTTGTTCTTTTTGCACTTTGCACTTTATAAAATGTTTTTGTACTGTATGCATCCTTGGCTTAGAATTCCTGTTCATTGCAGAAATAACACAAGAGTAGCCTATTTTGTATTTAATAATGTTTGCTCATTTTGCACTATGTATTTTATAAATTGTTATTGTCGTGTATGCATATTAAGCTTTGGTTACCAGGCTGATATTTTAAACATTTTTTGTGTTTTAATAATGTTTTAAAGAAACGTATGGTTGCATGATATGTTTTCTTTTATGACATTAAGTTGTCGAATAAAGTATTTTTGACTGACTGACTGGCCATCCGCATACATCTCCTCGAACAGAGTTGCCAAGTGAGGGACCAATAAGTCTTTAAATTCTTTATAGAAACTGACCGTTAGGCCATCAACGCCGGGGGCGCTGGCCGATTTCATCCCCGCTGGTGCTGAGGGGATTTCCTCTAGCTCCAGTGGTCGCATTAGGTACTCTCGGTGTCCGTTGGTTAGCCAGGGCAACTTTATGTGTGACAGGTAGTCTAGAATCTCAGCCTCCCTGCTCGCATGTCGTGAACCATATAACGCCGAAAAGTATTGTCGAAATCTAGCAGCTATCCAGTCTCTTCAGTTATAGGCTCCCCCTCCGCCCCTCTGATCTCAGAGACTAGAGTGGCCTCTCTACGGTTTTTCAGCAGCGAAGCTAGGACTGCTCCCGGGCGCTCTCCCTCCCCATACGTACGCGCCGTAGCGTATTTACCGAAATGCTTAATTTCCGCATCCGCTTCGCCGTGGAACTCCTCCAGTAGTGTTTTAAAAGTTGCAGCGTCAGTCTCGGGTGGGCCGTCCTGTATTAGGCGTTCTTGTGTTTGAAGCAACCCCTCCAAGTCGGTTAACCTCTTGCGGATTGCCCGCAGCACCCCTGAATGTTTAGACATGGCTATCCCACGAATATAGACTTTAAATGTTTCCCAAACAGTCGCAAAGGCATCTACCGAACCTATATTGGTAGTGAAGAAGGTATCTATGGCCTCCGCCAATTCTGATTTAAAAACTGGGTCTAACAATGAGTATGGGGGAAGCGCCATGTACAGGGTGGAATATGTTTCTGTGGAGTGTCTACAATCAGAAGTATAGGGGAATGATCTGAATAGGTGCGTGGGAGTACCTTGCAGTCTCGCACTTGGGGATAAATATTCCGAGAGGCAAACCAATAGTCTATCCTGGTGTGCAGGTTATGAAACGCAGAGTAGTGTGTGTACCCTCCTTCGTTTGGGGTTCGTTGCCGCCAAACATCAGTAAGCTCTAGCTGTGTCAATGTATCAGTGATAGCTAAGGCGGACGCAGTGATACGCCGCTCTGGCCCACCAGATCTATCTAGCCGCGGGTTTAGTACACAATTAAAGTCTCCACCCCACAGTTGGATGCTTCCCTCGTATCTCCGCATCTTATCTAACAGTGAAGTGTAGAATGTTGGGTTGTCGTAGTTAGGGCCATAAATATTGACCAGTATTAGGTCCAAACCTTTCCCCGTGCATCTAGTGATGACATATCTGTCGTCTCCATCAGAGTCAAGTGGCTCAAGTTTGAGGGCTGATTTCGGATTCGCCTAGGTGATCACTCCCCGTGCATGTGTTGTGAAACCAGAGACATGAGTGCGCCCATGTAAGCTTCTAGTACGAAGCATGTTGCTATTCAAGGGCAGGTGTGATTCCTGTAGGAGCGCAATGTCTATATTGTGTCTCAGCAAGTAAGCCATTACTTTCCTCAGCTTGCGGTGATCATTGAGGCCCCTGACATTCCAGGTTAGAGCTCGGATCTTGCCATGCGCTTCTGAGTTTGGTGTATTAGTATTTAACATAGTTGTGTGTATGGATTGAAGTGGAGGCCAGGCTGCGAGGTCTCGCCAAGGTCAAAGCTACTTTTGTCCTGTCTAAGCATATCTGCAATAAAAGCAACATATCTTGTCTGTCTCAACTCCCTCCCACCCCCCACCCACGCCAAGCTTCCCCCAACTGTGCAATGGCGAAATATCCCCACAAACTCCCAAAATAACATGATAGGGTCACATCTAACAGTGGTGCTCACGCACTAATTGAATAAACCCCAAGTTGTGGTGCGCACACATGGGCGGATGTTGCCTGCCTGTACAATAACTTAACTTTTTAGGCTTAATACCCGTTACCATCTGCCATCAGGTCTATGTGTGCATTAGGAAACCATTCAATTATTTGACACCCATCCCAGAGTTCCTTCTGACAAGATCAGCCCAACTCAGTACAGATCTAATGAACTGCCAGTATACACAACATATTGATAGTTAACGAAGTCGATTTTACGCCTTATCTCAGTCCAGCAGTGGAGTTCGCAGCAGTGCAGCTCAGAAGGTACACAGTCGCAACTTGTCCTCCTCAGGATCTCTCCTTGACTGGCCGTCGATGGGCAAGTATGTTAGTCTTGTTCATCTAGCCTGCCCCCAGCTGCGCCCTCCGAACCATTCTGCTCCGGGCTTCTCTGCCGCTCTTTTGACCAGTCTTTAATAGCTTTCTGCAGCATTTTAGGGTCTGTAAAGATCTTGGATTTACCCTGTCTATTCACCCGCAGCCTCGCCGGGTACAACATGGCATAGTCAATATTCTGATCACGCAGCTGACGCTTGAGTGGTGCAAACTGCTTGCGTGCCTCCTGTACCCGCAATGTAAAGTCTGGATACAGTGAGATAGCGGATCCTTCAGACTGTAATGTCTGTTTCTCACGCGCCACTTTCAGAGCAGAGTCTTGGTCCCTATAATTTAGGAGCTTAGCTATTATGGGCTGTGAGAAGTTGGCCTGGCATATGCTGTCCACTAATTATAGTGGGCACCTTGCACCAGTCAAACAACCCCTTATTGGAGATAGGTTAAAGACAACCTTTATTGAAAGCTATCCTAGTGGTAGCTATGGAGAGCAGCCTTCAGGCTAAGTCTTGAAGGAATGTAAAGCAGCTTGTTTTACCAGTCTATAATCTCTTGAGTGACCAAATGAAAGAGGACCACACCAGGTATATATTCAAAATATATGTATTTATTACTAAAGACACCCCTCTAGTCTCTTTATGAGGCTAGAGTTCAAAGTACATAAATTATAAGTTAGTTATCTACAGTAATAGCACAAATACACGTTTGAGCCCCAGGGGCGTACCAAACCATATACCAATAAAGTGGTATAAGAACCACGACTGAGCTAGACACAAGGCCTAGAGCCTGTAGAAGTGCTTGGACCACAAGGAACCACCCAAGGTAGTGACACAGGGGACCCACGGGGACGCGTGCAGTGTATGAACACAGCCGCGAATCGCCGTTAACTTCTATGGGGAAAGTCGCGATTAGAATTTAAAAGAAAGGGACACTTAGAGGAGGACTTGGAGCAAACCCTTTGAGAACTAGGCTGTTCTAGTGTCAATACCCACGGGAGCACCGGAGTACTCGAGTTACCTCACCCAGGGAGCCGGGTGCATAGGTGTCTTTCGGGGTCGGGTTTCGTCGTCGCTTTCAATGGCGATCTGCTGCAAAGTGCTGCTGGCGGCCAAGTCGAAAGTGTTCGGGTGGATCCAAAGGTGGATCGAAGATCTGAAGAACCTGAAAGCAGAGGGGACAGAGTCTGGGTCACTAGCCCCAGTGACCAGGAAGGCGATGAGCAGATGCCCACCGATGTCCAGTGCTTCAGGTAGGTTGACGGTCGTCTTGACTCTTCAGCCACGAGGTCCAGGAGGCGTCGACGACAACCAGGAGCTGGATTCGAGCTGTCCCACGACGTCTGTCGATTGCAGGGGTGTCGGCGACCGGATTGGACCCAACAGGCCTTGGCAACGGCAAGTCTCGTGGAAATGGAAGAAGGACAATGTTGCAGACCAGCAAGGTCTGGGGGACTCACCCAGCAAGGGTAAGTCAGGGCATGCCTGGAGCAACCAGGGAGCCCAAGCAGATAAAGATTGGCCTCCGGGAGGGCCTACTAGCCAATGGACTAGTGACCGCGAAGGAGCCTCGAGTCGACGCACGTGGAGCTGGCTCACAGGACACTCGTGGAGTGGAGGCCAGTGATCATCGGTGCAGTTGGTGCTGGAGGCTAGGGCTACTCGGAGCCCAAAGCACGACTTCGTGGGAGACCCCGAAGAGGATGCACTTGCAAATGCGTTCGGTGTCCAGGGGTCACGGTTCCACGTTACCCACGACAGCTACGGGCCTCAGCTTTACTGGGGACTCAGGGCAGCCTCGGGGAAGTCTGGAAATCCACCTCTGGTGATGCAAAGACTTCGGCGTCCGACGGGAGCTTCAGCGATGCAGACCGGACAATTGCTTCTTTGATGCCTGCCAAGCAGGGGAGTCACTCCTTGACCCCAAGGGAGATTCTTCAGTCCTCTAATCTTGAAGTAGAGCGTCGAAGGTCCAGGATTCTGTGTCAGAGTTTCGTCGAGGTAAATCTAAAGTCCTAAGGACTGGGGTCCCATACTTATACTAAGGTAGGGGGTTGGACATACTCTGTGGCCCCACCTATGGGAGGGTCAGGGCAGAGGGGTGGTTACACCCCTTTCCCTTTGTCCAGTTTTGCGCCAGAGCAGGGGCTGGAAGCCCCTGAGCCGGTTTGAACTGGGGTATGCACAGGGACACCAAATGTGCCCCCAGTGCAGGACTTCAAAGCACCAGAGAGTGCTCCCGCCCAGCCCCAATACACACTATCCTGGCTGGGGAGGTGGTTACACCTCCCTGGGACAGGAAACCTATTGTCCAGGCCTCCCCTGCCGGAGTTTCGGTCAGCAGCAGGAGGCCAGACTCGTGTCTGTGGCAGCGGCATCCATTTTGTGATGCCAGGGCTCTGGAAAGTCAGTACCGGGTATACCGGTGTGTACATGTCTCTCCCTCTAGAAGGGTGGAATGCTACCCCCGCCGCCAGAACTGGCGGGGGGGTAGTATTCCAAGATGTTTGACACCAAACACGACATGTTTCCGTGCAGCCATCCCAAAGTTAGCATTTAACGCGAGGTTATAATGCGCTTAAGAGTATATGGTCGGGCTGCACTACAAACAGCATCAGAGAAGGGTCTCCGAACGCTGCAGAGGGGCCCAGCTCATGCAGGGGCACCCTCTCACATAGGAACCACGCACTCTGCCTTCAGTATTGATAAGGCCTGCCATAGGAGTGACTTATAGGTTTATATGTGTGTATGTATGTAGTGATATAGGTAGCCTATATCACAGTAAGGGGTGCATGCACCACCTTACCCAGGCTGCAGTAGCAGACCTGTGGTGTCAGTTTGGATGGCCTTCCAGGGGTGGCACAATACATGCTGCAGCCCCTGGTAGGCCTCTGAGGTACCTATGCCCTGGGTACATAGTATACCATATACTAGGGACTTATAAGGGCACTCCAGATTCCAATCAGAGATGTGCCTAAGGCACATGGAAACCATTTTATAGAGGAAGCAGATAGACTGGGGCCCTGAATAGCAGGATCCCAGTCCAACTAAGTCATAAACCAGCAAAACACCAGGAAAAAAGTGGGGGCAACCATATAGTCAGATTCCACCTTCCTACATAACCCCCCAAACGAAAGGAGATAAGGCTAACCTTGGCCAGTTGAGCCTTTATTGACTAAGTGGCCATATAAGGAAGCACCTGCACTAGCATGGTTGGCCCCTATCTTATGGTCCACTAAGCAATCCCTCACCCTAAGGATATGAGAGGGTCTCCACCATGGGGAATTACTACCTGTGGTGTGCTTTGGTAAAGTACAAGGCTGGTGAGGTGTCTGAGAAGGGAAGTGAGGCCCTAGGAAGGTTGGTCTCAGCTTCCTCAGATCACTGGTCACCATGTATGCCTGTCTTTCCATGACTGAGTTGCACTGTGTTCTAAGGGTCAACCTTTGGCTGCCTACAGCTGGGGGTTGGGTCCCTTTGGATGGACCACTGGAGGGACATGGCAGGTTTGGAACCTTTTGGTCCCAGGTTTGCCCTTGCCTAACAGAGTCCTTCTGGGGGAGGTCCCTACATAAAGGTATGGGGGATCCCTCAGTGTGTTGAGGAATTTTCACCTGGCTAGGGCTACTAGACTGGGTGCCCCTAATCTGCTGATGGGGGGGTTCCTCTGGACAGGGGGCCCTGTGGGGTCCACTGACCTCCCTGACCTCTGCAGCCCTGGGCTGACTGAGGCAGGGTAGAGAGGGGCAGGTTACCTGCTCCAGACTGGGTACCACCTTGGAAGGGTCCTCTGCCATCAGGGGTGTGGCCAGGCCAGGCCTGACTACCTCTGGGGCAGTTCCTTCACTAGGGGTAGGGTCAGTCCCCTGAGGAGGCTGACCCTTACCTACTGCCTGGAGGGAAGAAGACTTTTCTTCAACCCTTGTGCTCTCTTTTGGGGGAGAGTGGGCCATTCTTCCAGGCTCCACATCTCCAAAATTTCCCTGGGCTGGGGCTGTGGCCATCACAGCCCCACTAACTTTTACAGGGACGCCCAGCATTCTCAGATGGGTTTGGTGTTCAACTTCAGCCCAGGCTGAAATTTCCAGATCATTGCCCATCAGGCAATCTACAGGCAAGGTTGGGGACACTGCCACTCTTTTTGGGCCTGTGACCCCTTCCCAGCTGAGATTGACTATGGCCATGGGGTGATCTCCCCACTCCCCACTCACCTTCGGCGAACCCAGGACCATCTCTCCTTCAGGAAGCAGCTCAAGACCTGGCTGTTCGAGCAGTAACTTACCCCCTCCCCCAGCGCCTTGAGACCCTCCCGGGTGAGTAGCGCGCTCTATAAATGCCGTGATTGATTGATTGATCTGTTCTGACACCATCAATGTTGGTCACCTGGTATTTAAACTCAGGTAAAAGCTGGTGAGGGGGGACTAGGTTCCCTGCCACCATGGTGACACTAGCCCCTGTGTCCCTAAATGCCACAGCTTTCTGACCATTAATTATTGGCTCCAGTCTGTACCTGCCCAATGCATTGGGACCCATGGTAAAGGTGGCAAATCCTACACCACCATCAGAGTCAGAGGAGTCTGTTGAGGGGGTCCTGTCTAAACTAGGGCCCACCTCTGTTCCTCTTGCAAAAGCACCTAACTTTTTGGGTACACTACTCCCAACTGGAGGATTACTACTGGTAGTACCAGGAGGGGTGGTAGTAGTTGTTGGAGGAACATTTTCTTTATTGCCAATCATGGGGCAACTGGGATCAGTTTTCCAGTGTCCAGGCTTTTACAGACATGGCAATAGGGTTTCTTTTCAGGAGAGGAAGGAGTTTGGGACCCACCCCCAGAAGAGGACTTTTGGGGCCCTGTAGTGGATTTATCCTTAGATTTATCCCCACCTTTCTCTTGGGACTTGGTAGAATCTTTCTTCTGGTCACCACCCTGATTCTTAGTCTTTACTCTGGTTCTGACCCATTTGTCTGCCTTCTTTCCCAATTCTTGGGGAGAGGTCAGATCAGAGTCCACCAGGTACTGGTGTAAAAGCTGGTTTTGACAATTATTAAGGATCTGCTCCCTCATAATCAAATTGTACAATCCTAAAAGTCATGCACCTTGTTGCCATGTATCCAACCTTCCAGAGCCTTAGTAGCACAATCTACAAAATCAACCCAGTCTTGAGTCTGAGCCTTTTGGGTGTCTCTGAACTTCAACCTATACTGTTCAGTGATTAGGCCAAACCCATCTATCAGAGCACTCTTCAAGACTTTGTAATTGTCAGCATCCTCCTCTCTAACAGTGAGGAGCTTATCTCTACCTTTGTCTGCAAAGGAGAGCCACAAGATTGCTGCCCACTGCTCCTGAGGGACCCTCTGTACTTTACAGGCCCTCTCTAGAGCAGTTATCCATTTGTGGATGTCATCCCCACTCTGGTAGGGAGGGACAATCTTGCTCAGGTTTCTATGGTCATAAGACCTTTCCCTATCTTTGGGGAAACTGCTGCCACCATGGGACTCTAGTCCCAACTTTTGTCTCTCTCTATAGAGATCTAGGGACTCCCTGTCTATAGCCAATTGCTGTTTTCTGAGTTCAAGCTGAGTTTGCTCATACTGAATCAGTCTCTTTCTCCTCTCATGAGAGGATTCCCTCCTATGAGAGGAGACAGAGGTCCCTATTGAGGTGTCAGAGTGGTTAGACTCCTGAGAAGGAGACCTAGACCTTCTGGGCACACTCAGAACTCTTCCTGGGGGACAAAGGGGAGGTCAGTCTGATCCTCCCCCTCCTCCTCCTCCACAGGAGGAATTGGGTTTTCCAGGACAAGGTCATTTTCACCTTCCTGGCCAGTTTCAGAGGGGGCCTGGGTTTCTTCACCCCTGACCCCTTCCTCATCTTCTGCCCCACCCTCTTTGCCTACCCCTTCAGACCCTAGGGGCCTGCTGAGATCATCAGCTAGTAACACCTCCCTGAGGTGTTGGGTGCTAGCACTTTTGCCTGCCTTCAACTTCCTAGTATTGCATAATGCTCTCAATTCCAAGAATGGGAGTTTATCATACTTGGAGGGAAGAAGCCCACTGGCTTCTGGCGAGGACTCACTGGGTCCTGGCTTTGAAGACATTACTAGTGAGGTGTGGTGTATGCACTACCTACTCTAGTGTGGCCTACTAAACTCTCTTGAGTTGTAGAAAGGGTGTGCTATCCCTTAACACACAACTCTAAGTTCAGTAGAACTTACTGTATTACTAAGCTTGATTTATATGTACCTTAGGTACCCTTAGTGGTTTTCAGTTGATCAATTCAATTGAGATTATCTGGTAAAACAATAGCAAGCTGGAATCCCACACGCTGCACACCAATGTGAGAAGTTGGCCTGGCATATGCTGTCCACTAATTATAGTGGGCACCTTGCACCAGTCCAAACAATCCCTTATTGGAGATAGGTTAAAGACAACCTTTATTGAAAGCTATCCTAGTGGTAGCTATGGAGAGCAGCCTTCAGGCTAAGTCTTGAAGGAATGTAAAGCAGCTTGTTTTACCAGTCTATAATCTCGAGTGACCAAATGAAAGAAGACCACACCAGGTATATATTCAAAATATATGTATTTATTACTAAACACACCCCTCTAGTCTCTTTATGAGGCTAGAGTTCGAAGTACATAAATTATAAGTTAGTTATCTACAGTAATAGCACAAATACACGTTTGAGCCCCAGGGGCGTACCAAACCATATACCAATAAAGTGGTATAAGAACCATGACTGAGCTAGACACAAGGCCTAGAGCCTGTAGAAGTGCTTGGACCACAAGGAACCACCCAAGGTAGTGACACAGGGGACCCACGGGGGACGCGTGCAGTGTATGAACACAGCCGCGAATCGCCGTTAACTTCTATGGGGAAAGTCGCGATTAGAATTTAAAAGAAAAGGGACACTTAGAGGAGGACTTGGAGCAAACCCTTTGAGAACTAGGCTGTTCTAGTGTCAATACCCCCGGGAGCACCGGAGTACTTGAGTTACCTCACCCAGGGGAGCCGGGTGCATAGGTGTCTTTCGGGGTCGGGTTTCGCTTTCGCTTTCAATGGCGATCTGCTGCAAAGTGCTGCTGGCGACCAAGTCGAAAGTGTTCGGGTGGATCCAAAGGTGGATCGAAGATCTGAAGAACCTGAAAGCAGAGGGGACAGAGTCTGGGTCACTAGCCAGTGACCAGGAAGGCGATGAGCAGATGCCCACCGATGTCCAGTGCTTCAGGTAGGTTGACGGTCGTCTTGACTCTTCAGCCACGAGGTCCAGGAGGCGTCGACGATGACCAGGAGCTGGATTCGAGCTGTCCCACGACGTCTGTCGATTGCAGGGGTGTCGGCGACCGGATTGGACCCAACAAGCCTTGGCAACGGCAAGTCTCGTGGAAATGGAAGAAGGACGATGTTGCAGACCAGCAAGGTCTGGGGGACTCACCCAGCGAGGATAAGTCAGGGCACGCCTGGAGCAACCAGGGAGCCCAAGCAGAAAAAGATTGGCCTTCGGGAGGGCCTACTAGCCAACGGACTAGCGACCGCGAAGGAGCCTCGAGTCGACGCACATGGAGCTGGCTCACAGGACACTCGTGGAGTGGAGGCCAGTGATCTTCGGTGCAGTTGGTGCTGGAGGCTAGGGCTACTCGGAGCCCAAAGCACGACTTCGTGGGAGACCCCGAAGAGGATGCACTTGCAAATGCGTTCGGTGTCCAGGGGTCACGGTTCCACGTTACCCACGACAGCTACGGGCCTCAGCTTTGCGGTGGACTCAGGGCAGCCTCGGGGAAGTCTGGAAATCCACCTCTGGTGATGCAAAGACTTCGGCGTCCGATGGGAGCTTCAGCGATGCAGACCGGACAATTGCTTCTTTGGTGCCTGCCAAGCAGGGGAGTCACTCCTTGACCCCAAGGGAGATTCTTCAGTCCTCTAATCTTGAAGTAGAGCGTTGAAGGTCCAGGATTCTGTGTCAGAGTTTCGTCCAGGTAAATCTAAAGTCCTAAGGACTGGGGTCCCATACTTATACTAAGGTAGGAGGTTGGACATACTCTGTGGCCCCACCTATGGGAGGGTCAGGGCAGAGGGGTGGTTACACCCTTTCCCTTTGTCCAGTTTCGCGCCAGAGCAGGGGCTGGAAGCCCCTGAGCCGGTTTGAACTGGGGTATGCACAGGGACACCAAATGTGCCCCCAGTGCAGGACTTCAAAGCACCAGAGAGTGCTCCCGCCCAGCCCCAATACACACTATCCTGTCTGGGGAGGTGGTTACACCTCCCTGGGACAGGAAACCTATTGTCCAGGCCTCCCCTGCCGGAGTTTCGGTCAGCAGCAGGAGGCCAGACTCGTGTCTGTGGCAGCGGCATCCATTTTGTGATGCCAGGGCTCTGGAAAGTCAGTACCGGGTATACCGGTGTGTACATGTCTCTCCCTCTAGAAGGGTGGAATGCTACCCCCGCCGCCAGAACTGGCGGGGGGTAGTATTCCAAGATGTTTGACACCAAACACGACATGTTTCCGTGCAGCCATCCCAAAGTTAGCATTTAACGCGAGGTTATAATGCGCTTAAGAGTATATGGTCGGGCTGCACTACAAACAGCATCAGAGAAGGGTCTCCGAACGCTGCAGAGGGGCCCAGCTCATGCAGGGCACCCTCTCACATAGGAACCACGCACTCTGCCTTCAGGATTGATAAGGCCTGCCATAGGAGTGACTTATAGGTTTATATGTGTGTATGTATGTAGTGATATAGGTAGCCTATATCACAGTAAGGGGTGCATGCACCACCTTACCCAGGCTGCAGTAGCAGACCTGTGGTGTCAGTTTGGATGGCCTTCCAGGGGTGGCACAATACATGCTGCAGCCCCTGGTAGGCCTCTGAGGTACCTATGCCCTGGGTACATAGTATACCATATACTAGGGACTTATAAGGGCACTCCAGATTCCAATCAGAGATGTGCCTAAGGCACATGGAAACCATTTTATAGAGGAAGCAGATAGACTGGGGCCCTGAATAGCAGGATCCCAGTCCAACTTAGTCATAAACCAGCAAAACACCAGGAAAAAAGTGGGGGCAACCATATAGTCAGATTCCACCTTCCTACATGGGCCTCGGTGCAGCCCCCGGGGCAGGCCTCGGACCCAGCGATCAATGGGCCCTCTCCACCACAAACATATTGGAAAAAGTGTCTTCGCCCAGCAAGGTGACCAGCATCTTCTCCACGAACAACTCCACAGTCCCAACCTGTGTGGACTCCGGAAGGCCCGTGATTCGTATGTTGCATCTTCGAGAACGGGCCTCAAGGTGTTCCGCCTTATCTTGTAGGGTCTCCAGCGCTCTGTTCATCTGCCTCTGGATGGCGTCCATTTCTGTCTGTGCCTCCTCCACCTCAGTAACCCGGCGTTCAGTCATGTCCTTCCTTTCTACTTGCTTATCGATACGTTCCGACATTCTGTCCATTCTGTATGACAGAGAGTCCAGCTTTGCATCTATGGCAGATAGGCTATCTTGGAGACTTTTCTGCATGGATGTTAACATGCTTCGGATATCCCCCTCCACTGGTTCTGGCGCTTCGTCCTGTGCACCGCTGCTCCCCTCCGGGGTGCCCTCCCTTGTCCTAGATTTTCTCTGGTCGAAGGATATCTTCAGCTGGGCCTTGTCCACTTTGCCCATTGTAGGTAAGCGAGATAGGCTACGGCTCCTCTCTCTGTCTCCGCACTCGGAGAGCCCTCGCCGCAGCGCCAGTGCCGTATAGCCGGCAGCACACTCCTGAGCTGGTCTAGGACAGCGCCCTCGGTCAAAGTTCCATGTAGCGCGCCTCGTCCAGGCCAATGGCGCGACACCCAGCGCCCAAGCGTACTCTGCCGTGTTCAGGTCCCAGGGCGTCACAGCTGCACCCAGGTATTCTGATATTGCAGGTTGCCGCAGCCGTTGTGTTCTAACACTCTCAAAAGGCAGATCGTCTACCTTCCCAGCAAGAGCAGCTTGTAAGTATATGGAAATGAGCGTTGTGAGTTATGCTCTCATGTCAGGAGACTCACTGCAACCATACGTCTCCCCGTCGCCAGACCGCAGTAGGCCGTAGTCTGGGCCTGTAGTTCCCTCCTCATGCGCGCCTACACTCTAGCCGCTGGTGCGATCTGTTCTTATGTTCCAGGTATCCCGTGGCTGAATGGCGAATCCCTATCAAGTATAAGGGTAATACATCTGGCGGCACTCTGCCCCAATTCCCCCCAAAGGCTTGTGGAATCCCGGGAGAACTAGGCTCAAGTGGGTCTCTCGGTTAGGCTCCGCGATGAATAATGGCCGGGGCTCACCCGTGACAAGTCCAGCACACGTCCTCTCTGCTCGTCTCTGCGTCCAGCAGCCACCTGATGCAGTCTACGCGCCTGCAGACACCCCCTATGCCAATGGAAGCGGTGCAGCTCTTACTGTGTCGTCGGGACGCCGTTTCGGGCAGTATCCGGAGTCCTCAGTATCTGAGCCAGCTCCTTCCTGCCAGCGGGGTCTCAGCGCTCAGGGGGCAGCGGGAGTCGTCCAAGGGTTGCACCGTCAGCATCCGCCTTCCTGGCGTCAACCACCCGCTGCGGTCGGATCTGCACCCCCCGCCTCCGCAGGGAGCAGCCGCGGTCCCAGCTGTGCCTCGCCAACAGCCCTCTCACCAGTTGCTCCGGTTCAGCGTCTCCGGGCAGGGCTAGTCTCACCGCGTTGCGTCGCGTATCTTCCGATCCCGGGCACCTCTGCAAATCGGAACACAACCAATGCATGGGGTCCGCCCTCCGATGCACCGGGCAGCGCAGTTTCAGCGTCTGTAGTTCTTCTAACGCCGGATTCCTGACAAATGAATGGATGGCATTACAGAACTCTCAGCTCAGGCGGCCATCTCCGAAGCAGGCAAGCTCCGCCCCCCCATGCACGCGAATCTTCAAGACTCCATTTTAGTGTCTTCTGCTCATGCGCTAGAATTTCCCTCCAAGCGTTAGCTCGTCATATTGTGTAGATGCAGTTGACGCATGCGCACAATAGTTGCCCCGTTTAAAGCGGTATTAGTCCGTTTTCATTGTTATCCGCGTTAGTACACACATAAGCAAGCTTCGCTAATCTGCGTGTTCATGTGGTGCGTATTAATTATTCACAAAATATGGTTAGTAACTTTGTTAATGAGTTAAACGAGAGGATTGCCTCCGAGCAAGTCTCTTTCTTACGAGACCTTGCTCCATCAATCCCCTCTCTGATGGCATTTTGAGCCATCACAAAATTACCCATCCTTTCCCAGATGCCAACTTTAGCACATCTCAGTTTTCTCCTTTTTCTCTCTTTATTTCATCAGTTACTTCCTTTCCTTCTAAATTTTTCATCTTTTTGTATAGTTTTCCTTTCATTTCTTCTAATTGAATTTCATCATATTCTCTCTTTTGTTTCTTTCCTCTTCCTTCACTTTCTAAATGTATTCTTCTCTTTTCCTTTCTTCTGCAACATTTACATGTGATCATTACTATCATAACTAATGTTATTATCACAACTACTGGTAAGATTGTTTGACCTAGAAAACTTTTCCCAAATTCAGTAAACCAATTCCCTATTGAAGTTATACTCTTTGTTAGTTTTCCCCATACACTGTCAACCTCCAGTTGGGTCAAGTCATTATGCATTCTTGTAATATTTCTAATATACCCTTTTATTTCTTTACTTTTGTCCGGAATATAAGTACAACAATGTTGAATTTTCAACATACCACAGACTCCGCCCTCTTTTGCCAATAGAATATCAAGAGCAAGACGATTTTGTAAAACCATAGACCTTATCGCAACCATTTCTATGTTAATCATTAAGAATCCTCCTGCAGTATCTGTAGAAAGATGATCAACTATGGTTGATAATTTGCAAATTTTGCGCGAATTTAGAATGACTCCAACTGAGGGTATCAATGCACTAAAAATATCACCTACTATTTCAGAAAAACTAGCTCTTCTTCTCCGTGTTAGTCCATTAGATTTTCCATTGATTCTGTCCACATGGTAGATTTTTGGAAAAACTATTCCAAAATAACAGCTCCCGTACCATCTTGCAGGTAACCTATAATAGGCATTATTCCCACATACATAATAAATTCCTGGAAATGCAGGGTCATTTCCCCTTTTAGTCCCCACCCTCCTAGAATTAGGAAGTTGTGTTCACACTCACTGGAACCAATGAAATTGTTATTATAATCTGTCTTTAACCTATGGAGGCAGAATTTTCCCCTTTTCACAAAGTCTATGGACATCGCAGCATGAGCTTCGCCCTTTGCATACATTTCCTCTTTCTCAGCCCATGGAGGTACATGGGATTTCTGTTCAGCAGCTTTCTTTGTTAAATCCTGTCTCCTTTCTTCTACTAAATTCAAAAACTCTTTTTCTTCTTCATGTAATATACATGTTAGGTTATCCTTGTGGGCTTGAACTATATCTATTGAACTCATTGTTAAAAAGAATTCACCCATAAACTGTGCATTTTTACTACTAACTACTGGATTCATATTCTTTCTAATAGGCAATTCTGAAAATACTACATCTAAATTTGAATAAAAATACTGAAGTTTCCCTGTTACATAAAATAAACTTGATAGAACGCTACATGATACACCATATGTTAGAGGTATATGATGATACGTCACCCCTTCTGACACTGATGAGGGTAACTTCATACAAACATAACAATTACTCATTTCCATCGTATTAACATACTGAAATAACAATTTAGTAAACACATTTAAAGACGAATCACTGTCTGATTCATTATGATAGTTTATCTCATCTTCTACCCCTATTTCTATTTTAGTTCCCTTTATTCTATCTACCTTCTCATTAGTAATTGTACTATTCTTGTTACTTATTTCCATCAACAAAGGTACTCCTACTGTTAGGAATAACCATACTAATACTACTAATATAATACTACATAAACAGAATCTTAAACATTTTCTTTTTAAACTTCGTTTCGGTCGTTTCTCTTTCTTTGTCTAAATTTTCTAAAAATCCAGGGGCAGATTTACAAGCCCCTTGCGCCACTTTAGCGCCGCCGTTGCGTCACTTCTGTGACGCAACGGCGGCGTAAGCCAGCGCCATGCTGCGAGGTATTTACAACGTGACGCATCTAGGGAGATGCGTCACGTTGTAAAGCCTGCGCCACATGAAACCTGCGTCAGGTTTCATGTGGGCGTTCCGGAGTAGGGGGCGTTCCGGCGCAGGAACGCCTCGCAAAAGTGGCTGAGTGAAATCTACTAGATTTCACTCAGTCACTTTTCCGACCCAGGTGCGTCTAAACCTTGCGCCTGCATGAAGCAGGCGTAAGGTGTGACGCACCATGTGCAAGATAGGCCGGGTCGGCACAGTGCTGGAGTTGCGTCACGCCCGCGACACAACTCCAGCACTGCGCCAACGTTACGACGGCAGATGCGACACGCATCTGCATTTCCTTGCGCCATGATGCGCCGCATTGTATCGCATCAGTGGTGGCGCAAGGATGGTGATGCGTGTCGTAAGTTTCCTGGCGCATCCCTGCTGATTTGCAGGGATGCGCCAGGAATTGTAAATCTGCCCCCCAGTTTTTTATTTTTTTTTATTTTAAGGAGGTCTTAATTTGCTTTCATCAATCTGTGCAACATGAACTCTTTCTGATTCTTCACATAAATCTAGGTTTTCAAATTCTTCTAGAATAACATAGGTCCACTCAGGGGCCTTGTATTTTCTGTTCAGAATTCTCAATCTTGGGCTTTTTCTTGTAAGTTTTACTAATGTTTGTTTAGATTGTGTCTGACTCGTAATCTCATTTACTTGCTCTGGTTTCTTTTCTGCTCTTCTTAAATGATATTTTAGTCTCTTCACTCCTACAGGCCAATTGTCTCCTTTTCTAACTCTTTTGACCTGAACTGCACTTTCACCTTCTCCGTCTCCTTCTAAAGTTCTTTTATTTTCACTTAATCTAGGCACAATCTGTTCTTGTTCCTCTTCTCTTTCTGATTGTCTTTGTTCTGTATTTTGATCTTCCTCTACTTGCACCTGTTCAGGTCTTATTACAGTTTGTTCTTCTTCAGCCTGAACTTGTTCTTCTAACTCCATCTGATCCTGTTCAGGTCTTATTTCAATTTGTTCTTCTTCTGCCTGAACTTGTTCTTCTAGATCTACTTTTCCCTGCTCAGGTTTCTGAATGGCTTTGTTTAGTTTTACACATAGTTCAGTTCTTCTTCTTGTTTCAACAACAGCATCAGGTATTTCAATCACTGGTATCCACTCTTCCTGACTTGTACTTGGCTGTTCGTCATATAGTTGTCTTTCAGAATCTATCACTCTAGATTCTTCAGCATCACAGCTTTCAACTTCTGACGTCTCAGCTTGTTCAGTCAGTGGCTGCTCTTGTTGTTCAGATGGGCTCGGAACTCTTCTGGTATGACTAGCATGAATCCAATTGGGTAAACCTGCACACTTCACTGCTGTGGTAGTGACTAGTATGACTTGACGTGGTTTATCCCACCTGGGTGCTAGACACGACTTCCTTGCGTGTTTCTTCATTAACACCTAATCTCCAGAATTCAAATCATGCGCTTGGTCTGGCTGTCTTTCAACTGCGTCTTCTCCAACCTGATGAGAGACAGAACGCACCGTTTCAGCCAATCCTTTGCAATAGTCCAATACCAGATCATCAGTTATATTCATCAATCTATTTCCAGGAATATATACTTGTCTCATTGCCCTTCCCATGAGTACCTCGTGTGGACTCAATCCCGTTTTCTGTCAGGAATACTTCTGAGACCCATCAGTACAAGAGGCAATGCATCTGGCCATTTCAGCATTGTGGATGCGCACACCTTCCCTAATCTTGATTTGATTGTGCCATTTAGCTGTTCAACTATTCCAGAAGCCTCTGGACGATAAGCACAGTGCAGTTTTTGTTCAATGTTAAATGCAGCACAGATTAATCGAATTATCTCATTATTAAAATGAGGTCCTCTATCTGATTCCAAAGTGACTGGAAAACCGAAACGAGGAACTAACTCTCTCAATAGTAGTTTAGCAACTGTGAGACTGTCGTTTTTTCTAGTGGGGTATGCCTCTACCCATCTTGAGAACAGGCACACTATGACAAGTACATATTTCAGTCCATTGCAAGGAGGCAACTCAATGAAATCTAACTGCAATCTGGTGAAGGGTCCTTCTGCCTTCCCAATCTTTCCCCAACTAACCACTGTCTTCCTGCCTGGGTTCTGCTGCTGACAGATTAAGCATCTTTGGCAAAGGCTCTCTGCGACTACCCTAAACTTTGGATTGTACCAACTTTGTCTGAATAATCTGATCATTGAATCCCTGCCAATGTGTGTTGTCCCATGGTATACTCTTGCCATTTGAGAGAGTAGACAATCTGAAAGAGACACGTTAGTGACAGATTCCTTACCTTAGAATATCCCCAGGCGTCAGGCTGGATTCGGAAAGTTTTTGCGTAGCAGTACCCTTGCGCGTCGGTAGGCGGCGTCGTGCGGCTCCGCGTCCATCGTCGGCGTCGTGATCGCCGGGATGACGTCGCGGGCAGTACTTAGACGCCGCCCCTGCGCGCTGACGTCAGTTCTTCTTTTTCCGCGCCAGTAAGCGCAGATCCGGGAAGAGCAGTGCCCTAGTCAATTTTTGACTAGCTTTTTTGTGAATTTTTTCACTTTTTCTTTATCGAGTCTTCACGACTCCTAGGTGTCGTAGGGATGCCAGGCTTCAAGCCATGCGACGCCTGTGGTCGCATGATGTCGATCACAGACCCGCATTTGGAGTGTCTCTTCTGTCTCGGCCGAGACCACGACACGAAGTCGTGCCCTGACTGCCGGAAACTTCACCCGAAGGCTTTGCGAGAGCGGTCTCGAAAGCTACTCGAGGTCCGGCAGTCGGCTCCGCGCCGCACTAAGCCCCGGTCCCGGGAGAGGTCGAGGGGCCGGTCGCGGAGTCCCCGCCGGTCGTCGGAGTCCAAGTCTTCGCGCTCCTCGGGTAAGTCGAAGCACAAAAAGTCTAAGAAGCGTCATCGCTCTAAGACTTCGCCTCGCCGGTCTCGCGACTCGGCTGAGGCCCCAGTCGGCACCGTCCCCGCGGCCCCGGACATGCCTACGGAGCCGCCCCCGCATTACCCGTCCTTTCCGGGTTCGGGGGCGACTCCGGCCGAAATACAGGAATTCCTGTCGGCCATGGCCCGCCTCTTCGGGCCTCAAGGTCCCTCCGGTGCGCCTTCGGGCCCCACGGGCCCTGATGGGGTTGCTCCGGCGTCGCCGTCGACTCCGGTCCCGGCGCCGCCTGTCCCACCAGCCTTCATCCCGGCCTCGGCTCCGGCCCCGGCCTCGATCCCGGCTCCGGTGGTACCGCAACCCCCATCGACGCCGGTTAACCTAACCACGCCTTCGCCGACGCCGATGTCCCCGGTGCCGTTCCTGACGCCGTCCGGGGCTCCGGACGGCGTCGGTCCCCGGCTCTCTCCGGCTCCGGACATGGAGCCGGACCGACGTCACTCGACGCCGGCTCCGGCGCCGATGAGACCTTGGGTCCCAAATGTCCCTCCTCCTCCATATTTTGAACCTGAGGAGGACCAAGAGAGCTGGGAGGGGTCTGAGGACCCTCTCACACGACAGTGTGAGTATGATCCGGACTGGGCTGAGGAACTTGGGGATGCCAGTGGTCTAGCCACCTCCCCTGACACTGGCATGCTGTCTCCTCCCGTGGCTACGGAGGAGGGAGCTAATTTTGCAACGGTGTTGCGTAGAGCAGCTGGGGCTTTACATCTCCAATTGCCTACTGTGGCTGTCAGGACTAATCTCCTGACGGAAGTGCTTCAGCCGGCAGCTTCCTCTTCGGAGACTGTGCTGCCGTTTAATGATGCACTCACTGACGTTCTTTGGGTGCCTGGTCCAAGCCCACCACAGGGGCTCTTGTGGATAGGAACGTGGCCCGACGCCATCGCCCTGCTCCGGGCGACCCCTTGTTTCTCTCCCAACATCCCACCCCCGAGAGCTTGGTTGTCCAAGCCTCTGCCTCCCAAACCGCCTTCCCTACCGCCCCTCCGGATAGGGAATCCAAACGCCTGGACCAATTTGGGAAGAAGGCTTTTTCTTCCTCCAGTGCTGGCTTGCGGTCCGTCAACACTGCTTGCCTTTTGGGCCGATATACCCACTCCCTGTGGGATTCGGTGACAGCTGTTTTGCCGCAGTGTTCTGAGGAGGTCCAGACACTGCTTACCCGCGCCATTGCAGAAGGGCGAGATGCGGCTAAATACACCATACGTTGTGGCCTTGATACCGCCGACTCGCTGGGCAGATCGCTTGCAATGACGGTGGCGCTACGTCGCCACGCCTGGCTGAGAACAACTGGTTTCTCGGGTGATGTCCAGAATACACTCATGGACATGCCCTTTGATGGAGTCGGTCTTTTTGGTTCAAAGGCAGACCATGCGCTGGAGCGTTTTAAGGACTCACGGGCTACTGCCAAGTCCCTGGGCCTTTCTGTTGTACGCCCTCCGCTAACCTCTGCTATTCGCCCCTTTCGTGGCCACAGAAGGGGCGCCCAGTCACGTCAGCTGCCCAGCCACCGGCCCGCGCAGCAAGCGTCTTCGCGTGGCCGAGGACGTGGATACCACCGTGGCGGTTCGGGCAACCAGCGTGCGGGTCAGGCCACCACCTCCAACCCGTCCGCGGCCTCCAAGCCCTCCTAGTCCCTCCTTTCAGGTGCACAGCACGCCAGTAGGGGCAGGGTCCGCCATCACCTTCACCACTGGCGTCCCATCACCTCGGACAGGTGGGTCTTGGACATTGTCCGAAGGGGCTACTCCCTCCCCTTCGAGACCACCCCCAGCCATGCCACCTCAATTCCACCGCATGTCAGGGGATCACTTGGTGCTTCTGCAGAAGGAAGTCATGGCCCTCTTGGCCAAGAGGGCCATCGAGCATGTTCCGACCCCAGAAGTAGGACGTGGTTGCTACTCCCACTACTTTCTGGTGCCCAAAAGGACAAGGAGGACATGCGTCCTATCTTGGACCTCCGGAACGTCAATCGCTTCCTCCGGAAGGAGAAGTTCAAGATGCTCACCCTAGCTCAGGTCTTGACTGCCCTCGACCCTGGAGACTGGTTGGTAGCGTTGGACTTGCAGGACGCTTATTTCCACATCCTCGTCCTGCCGGCCCACCGGCGATACCTACGGTTCACGGTAGGCCTCGAGCATTTTCAGTTCACCGTGCTCCCCTTTGGCCTTACAAGTGCCCCTCGGGTGTTCACGAAAGTGATGGCGGTGGTCGCAGCTCATCTGCGCCGGGCAGGGGTTCCAGTCTTCCCCTACCTCGACGACTGGCTGCTGAAGGCGGGCTCGTCCCAGGCAGTCGTCTCCCACCTCCAGACTACGGCCGAACTCCTGCACTCGCTGGGGTTCTCCATCAATGTGCCGAAGTTGCATCTGATTCCTTCTCCACGGCTCCTTTTCATCGGAGCAGTTCTGGACACGACGCAGTTTCGGGCCTATCCTCCCGAATGGCGAGTCCGGGATATTCAGGCTATGATTCCAATCTTTCAGCCTTTATCCTGGGTTTCGGTACGGATGACCCTGAGGCTGCTGGGCCTCATGGCCTCCTGCATCCTGCTGGTCAATCATGCCAGATGGCATATGCGGGCTCTGCAGTGGGACCTGAAGTTCCAGTGGGCGCAGCACCAGGGCAACCTGTCCGATCACGTCCAGATCTCGGAGGGGCTGCAAAACAGTTGCAGTGGTGGCTCTCGAACCGGCAATGGGTCATGGGCAGATCCCTCTCCCTTCCCCAGCCAGAGCACACAGTTGTGACGGGCGCGTCCCTTCTGGGATGGGGCGGTCACATGGGAGAGGCGGAGATCAGAGGCCTCTGGTCTCCGGCGGTGTCCCGGCTCCATATCAACCTTCTGGAGCTCCGGGCGATCCGACTTGCACTCAAGGCATTCCTTCCCTCTTTCAAAGGGAAGGTAGTGCAGGTGTTCACAGACAACACCACCGCCATGTGGTACTGCAACAAACAAGGCGGGGTGGGGTCGTGGACCCTCTGTCAGGAGGCTCTGCGCCTCTGGACATGGCTGGAACATCAGGGCATGTTCCTGATGGTTCAACACCTGGCAGGTTCCCTGAACGCCAGGGCGGACGAACTCAGCCGCAGGTGCATGATGGATCACGAATGGCGTCTTCACTCGGAAGTGGCGCAAGGTCTCTTTCTGCAGTGGGGAGAGCCTTGGTTAGATCTATTCGCCACCGAAGAGAACGCGCAATGTCATCAGTTCTGCGCGTTGGAATTTCCAAGGCGGCACTCGCTCGGCGACGCTTTTGCGTCGCGAGTGGAGTTGCGGTCTGTTGTATGCCTTTCCGCCTATACCACTTCTACCCAGAGTGTTGAAGAAGATTCGGCGCGACCGGGCCCAAGTCATCCTTGTGGCTCCGGACTGGGCTCGAAGAGTTTGGTATCCCGAGCTACTCAGTATGAGCGTCGATCCCCGATCCGTCTGCCTCTTCGGGAGGATCTTCTGTCGCAGCAGCAGGGGACGGTCCTCCACCCGAACCTGTCCAGCCTCCACCTGCTTGCGTGGAGATTGAGCGGCGGCAGTTGATTCCTTTGACTTGCCTCCCGAAGTTTGTGATGTGATTCTGGCAGCCAGGCGTCCCTCCACTAAGGTGGTATACGCCTGCAGGTGGAACAAGTTTGTGGCATGGTGCACAGCAAAGGCTGTGAATCCCCTCTCTGCCCCTCTTTCTGAGGTTCTTCTGTTCCTTCTTTCACTGGCCCAACAGGGTTCTGCCCTGGGTACCATCAAGGGCTATCTTTGTGCCATTTCGGCCTTCCTCAGGCTTCCTGATCAGCCCTCCCTTTTCAAGTCCCCTGTTGTTAACAGATTCCTTAAAGGCATTACACACCTCTTCCCTCCTGTTCCGTTTGTGATGCCTCAGTGGGACTTGAACTTGGTTCTTACCTTTCTTATGTGCGCTCCCTTTGAGCCTCTACATAACTGTCCTCTTCGTCTTCTGACTCTGAAGACAGCCTTTCTGGTGGCCATCACCTCCGCTCGGCGGGTGAGTGAGCTCCAGGCTCTATCATGCAAACCTCCCTTTCTGTCTGTCCATCCAGACAAGGTTGTTCTTAGGACGCGTCCGTCCTTCTTGCCAAAGGTGGTTACTGCCTTCCACATTGGGCAGACCATCACTTTGCCCACCTTCTTTCCGCCTCCGCATCCTTCCAGAGAGGAAGAGAGGCTCCACCGTCTGGACCCAAAACGTGCGCTTTCCTTTTATATCAACCGCACACAATACTTCCGGGTGGATGACCAGCTCTTTGTTGGCTACGTGGGCGCCAAAAAAGGTCGGGCGGTGCACAAGAGAACCATCTCCCGCTGGGTAACCTTGTGTATCAAAGCCTGCTATTCTTTGGCTAAGAAGGAGCCTCCTGTTGGGCCTCGTGCCCATTCCACCAGGGCAACGGCTGCTACCACGGCTTTAGGCCGCGGTGTTCCGCTGCAGGATATCTGTCAGGCAGCTACGTGGGCCTCGCTGCACACATTTACGAAGCATTACTGCCTTGACAGTCAGGTCCGTAGGGACGGCTTCTTTGGCCGTTCTGTCCTCCGGGACTTCCTTGTCTGATCTTTGTTCGCAGACCCACCACAGGGGTTGGTATTGCTGGGGTATCTATTCTAAGGTAAGGAATCTGTCACTAAGGTGTCTCTTTCAGATGCACAAGTTACTAACTTGTGTAACGATATATCTGTAAGAGACAGTAGTTAGTGACAGATTCCTTACCGCCCACCCATCCTCCCCGTTCTGCGAACTGATTTCTAGGGTTAAGGACATCCCTTTCAGGGCCCTAGTTTTTCAGACACCTATGTCAGCTTCTTGCATGGCTCTGCGTTCCTGGCGCGGAAAGTCGTGTACAGAACTGACGTCAGCGCGCAGGGGCGGCGTCTAAGTACTGCCCGCGACGTCATCCCGGCGATCACGACGCCGACAACGGACGCGGAGCCGCACGACGCCGCCTACCGACGCGCAAAGGGTACTGCTACGCAAAAACTTTCCGGATCCAGCCTGACGCCTGGGGATATTCTAAGGTAAGGAATCTGTCACTAACTACTGTCTCTTACAGATATATCGTTACACAAGTTAGTAACTTGTGCGTCTGGCATAATTGGTCTCCCATCTAAGTACACCCCCACTTCATCTTCTGTCCTCCTTGTACAACTTGATTTTATCCAAATCTCCTTTTCTTTTTCCTCAACTTCTTCCTGTAACTGTCTGACCTCATCCCATGTTTCTGGAACTGAGAAAAACATAGGTTGGCAGCTGGTTTCACCCGTTTCAATCTTTCTGTTAATTGACATTGTATTTCTTGCACAACATCGAGCAATTTGATCGGAATATCTATTACCAGCCGCCACATAGTCATTTCCTGACTGATGTGCAGCGCATTTAACAAATGCTACTTCTTTTGGTAATTGTAATGCTTCCAACAAATCTTTTACATTTTTACTGTTTCTGATAGGAGATCCTGAAGAAGTCAGAAATCCCCTCTGTATCCAGAGTTGGCCAAAATCATGCACAACCCCGAAACCATATTGACTGTCCGTAAATATGGTTATTCTCCAATTTTTCCCACTTTTGCAAGCCTTTGTTAAGGCCAACAATTCGGCTACTTGTGCAGATTTGACTCCTGGTAAACAGGATGCTTCAACCACCCCTGTTATTTTACATACAGCATATGCAGCACTTAATCCTCCTCCTTCAGTTCTTAAGCAAGACCCGTCCACGAATAATTCATGATCAGCTTCCTTCAATGGTGTTTCTTTTATATCTGGGCGGGGCTTAGTACACAATTCGGTCACATCCAGACAATCATGATCAATCTCATCTTTCACTTCTTCATAACATGGATCTGGCAATAATGTGGCAGGATTCATTATCGTACATCTTATTACTGTCACATTTTCTGCTCCCAGAATCACCCTTTCATACTTAGTCAGCCGACTGGGAGTAAGATGTTGTGTTCTTGTCAAAAGGATCTCAACTGAGTGTGGAACGTAAACCTTTACGGGATGTCCCATCACTATGGACTCACTTTGCTCCAGACTCATACAAGTAGCAGCTACTGCTTTTAAGCAGCCAGGTAAGGCTGAAACCACTGGATCCAAGGTGGCAGAAAAATACGCCACTGGACGTCGACTCAGTCCATGTCTCTGTGTTAAAACTGAAAGTGCACAATTTTCTCTCTCACAACAATACAATGCAAAGTCTTTTGAATAATCAGGCATGCCCAAGGCTGGGGCCTCACATAAACAATTTTGTAGTTTCACAAAGGCTTCCAAACATTCATCATTCCAATCGATGGGATCTTTCGCTCTTTTTTGAGTTAATTGTATCAATGGCTTTGCTAACATGGAGAAGCCATTGATCCACTGCCTTCAGTACCCAACCACTCCCAAAAACATTCTCATCTCCTTTTGTGTCTGAGGTAGCTGCATTTCTTGGATTATTTTTATTCTTTCCGGTGTCACTTTTCTAACTCCTCTTTCTATTTTATGCCCTAAATATCTAACTTCTTGTTGACAGAACTGCAATTTTTCTGGAAACACTTTGTGTCCTCCTTCGGCCAAATGGTTCAGTAATGCAATTGTGTCAGTGACACAATCCTCTCATGTTCTTGATGCCACCAGTAGGTCAGCAATATACTGAACCAGAACTGATTTCCAGGGCATAATCAATGACTCCAGACACTTCTTCAATATCTGATTAAAAATTGAGGGACTCTCTGTGTACCCTTGAGGAACTCGGCACCATGCCAAAATACGATCCTCAAACCGGAAGGCGAAAAGATACTGGCTGTCTGGGTGCAAAGGAATAGAAAAGAATGCTTGGCACAAATCAATTACTGTAAACCAACCTGCGTTCCAGGGTATCTGATAAAGGATCACCGCTGGGTTTGGCACTATCGGGCAACATGGCACTACAATTTTGTTAATTTTTCTCAAATCCTGCACTATCCTGTATTTTCCGCTAGGCTTTTTAAGTCCCATGATTGGTGAGTTACAAGGACTACTCATTATTTCTTTTAAAATGCCCTGTTTAATCATTCGGTCAATTTCTGGGGCGATTCCTGCTTTCACTTCTGGACTCATTTTGTACTGTCGTGTGTTTGGGTAAATTGCACCTTCTTTCACCGTCACTTTAACTGGATGTACATTTGACATTAGCCCAATATCCTTTCCTGTAAAATCCCACACTTCTGGATTTACTGGGGTTCTTAACTCTTCAGGCAATTCACTCTCAGTTATCAATGAAAACATCTCGTCTACTTCTGTACCTTGCTTAGCTAACATCATTTTGTATATGACATCTTCGTCAGGGGTTTGGAAAGCGACACCATCCGGTGTACAATAGATCGTGAAATTCATCTTGCACAGTAGATCTCTTCCCAACAGATTTACGGGACTGGAATCACAAATTACAAACCGCTGCATTTCTTTAAAATTTCCGATATGTACCTCCATTGGTTTTGTAATTGGGGTTCTAATCTGTTGATTTGACACTCCTACAACTTGGATTGTTTCTCCCGAGAGGGTAGGTTTGGGATGTCTGCTGTTCTCACAGTAGACCTGGTAGCCCAAGTATCCAATAGAAAAGTGATGTTGTTACCTTCAACTTTCCCATCAACAAATAGACCTGACTGATCTACCGGCAAGGATGCGCCAAGCACGCACTCCTCTTCCTCCCCCCTCAGGCACCGTCATTGCACAAAGTCCGAATCTTCTTCATCATTCTGCAAAAAATATTGTGTAACCACTCTGTTATTCTTACCACTTTCTCCGTGAAATCCGGTGTTCGCACTGTATTTTTGAGGACTCACAAAGTTTGGCATAGGAGCTGGTGGCACCTGATATTGTGGAGTAACTACCTGCTGCGGCTGACTCATAAGTACTTCATTCTGCATCTGTGGAATTAAATTTTGATTTGGACCATTATTCTGAATACTCTTACACTCGTTCTTCCCGCACGCATGACAAGGAAACGTTTTCTTCGCTTCCTCTCTATTCATTCGTCCTCTTAATTTACCACCATTCACCGCTTGATCATTCTGACTCTGCTCTTTTATCTGATTTTCAGTCTGGGTATTTACTTTATTCTCCTGCTGTTCTGCCAATTTTACTTGTGCCCACATCATTTTCTCTTTTAGCTTTCTACGCCTTGCCTCAATATCATCGCCACAATACTTTGCATATTTCAGAATTTCATCAATCGACTTACTCTGCCAGCACAACATGTGCTGTTGAATCATCTGACTAATCTCCGGTTTCAGACCATACACAAACCTATACACAAAATGTCCCATATCCTTATCACCAATGTTCTCAAAACCACTATACTGTTTAAACACCTGTAACAACCGCTCATAATATGCATGAACGGACTCATTTGGCTCTTGAGTTGTTCTATCTATCTTTACCCAATCTGTCTCTTTAGGAGGGATTTTCCCTTTCAGGTATGTAATAACTTGGTGATATTTCTTCATCACCTCTTCTGAGGGTGCTCCTGTCTTCGCGTCTCTAGCATACTCCTCACTTGTCCACAAATCAGCAGGTACTACAATATCAAATAATCCATCCAGATTCTTCAACAAAACCTTTGAAACCTTCACAAATCTTTCTACCTGTTTATACCATTCAACTGGCTTTTCTCTCAACCTGGGAAAATCATTCGTAAATGACAAAATATCCTGTCTACTCCAGGGGACATGAACATATCCATGGAGTAGACAGAACATATAGACCTGCGGGAAAGGCAGGAGGAGGAGTCGCAGCCATAGTCCACCAGAAACTTAAATTTACATCACTAGTCCCCATAGGTATCCCCTCAGTTGATAGCCTTTTGCTAAAATTCGAGTCCAACCTTTCCTCATTCATCTTTGCTCTATTCTATAGACCCCCTCATCATATGCCCACATTCCCCCAACTAGTGGGTGATATGATGGCTGAGGTGGTGGTCAACAATGCTCGAATTCTGATCATTGGTGACTTCAATTTCTGGCCAAATGACCCACAAGAAAGCCCCTGCTCTATCGAATTCACGGAACTATTAGCAGGCAAGAACTGCCTCCAGCACATAAAAGTAGCTACCCATACCAAAGGGCATACCTTAGACCAGGTTTTGACTGCCAACCTAGAAATCTCCCATCTACAGGTTCTTCCCTGCCCATGGTCAGATCATTACCTTATTTCCTTCTTCATCCCCAATGCCCGGCCAAATCATGCTCCTCAAACCGGCAACTTTATGGCCAGAAATTGGCGGCGGGTGGATACCGATGAACTCTGCTCCCTGCTAGCAGTTTCATCCCCTCCGGTCTCGGAGGAGTCTCTCCATGTGCAAGTCGAAAATATTAACACCTGGCTGGACTCGGCCAGAGATAAGATAGCACCATTAAGGAAAGTTAAAAGAAAGAGGCCCCATGACGCCCAACGCTGGTTTTCGGCAGATCTGAAAATAAAGAAAACAGCCTTGAGGAAAGCTGAACGTAAATGGCGACGCGATTATAGCCCCAATCAAAAGGCCAATTTTTTGTCCCTCTTAAGAGACTACAAAACCGCTATCCTTCAAGCTAAGACAGATTATTTTTCTGCCAAGGTACTACACTCCACAAATAAAGCGAAGGATATCTTCTCAATTGTGGATGAACTCTCCAAATTAGACCGAGTCACTGTCAAACCCGCTCCTTCGCAATCTTTGTGCGACTCGATCAATACTTTCTTTATCGAGAAAATTGCCACCATTAAAGCTAGCATTCCTAAATCTTCTACTCCTCTGGCCCTCCATCACAGATGTAAGAACCTGGCGTATCTAGATTGTATTCCACCTATTACCAGAGAGGCCTTCTTCGCCCTATTTACAAAAGTGGGATCTGGATCCCCCATTGGCAGCTGCCCTCCCTATATTCTTCGGGACATTTTCCTGCGCTATCCTAACCCCCCCCTACAGCTTCTCAATAATTCATTGGCCCAAGGGACCGTCCCTAATTTTTTTTAAATGGCGGAAGTGGTCCCCATTATCAAGAAACCTAGTTTAGACCCCTCAACACCGGCCAACTACCGCCCTATTTCTCTGCTACCCTATCTGAGTAAGATTCTTGAAGCCCATGTTGCCACCTGCTTCAGCTCCTTTATAGAACAGACCCATTATCTGGACCCCCATCAGGCAGGCTTCAGACCCGAACATTCCACCGAATCCGTCATTCTGGCAGTCATGGACGAACTGAGAAGGGGGGCTGATCAGGACAATACTCAGGCCCTGGTTCTCCTCGATCTGTCAGTTGCCTTCGACACGGTCGATCACCAACTTCTGATCGATCGTGTCGGCTGTGCTGGGATCCAGGGCCTGCCCCTGAAATGGACCACCTCCTTTCTCAGCAACCGCTCCCAATCGGTTCGTCTGGCCAACTTTAGAGCAGAGGAAAAGAAATTAACCTGTGGGGTCCCGCAGGGCTCCTCTCTCTCACCCCTACTTTTTAATCTGTACATCTTTCCTTTAGTCTTGGCCCTGCGCAGTAGAGAGGTCGTAGTCTTCAACTACGCTGACGACCTTCAGTTGATATTCAACATTGACACCTCCGTATCATCTGTGTCCAATTTTCAATCTACTATGAATTTCATTAGTGACTGGATGAACACCAATCAACTCAAATTAAACCCAGATAAAACAGAGTTGATCCTCACAGGCGGTTTGGTCAATCCCTGGGATTCCAACTTCTGGCCACCGCTGTTAGGGAGCCCTCCTCTCCCTGCTAACTCGGTAAAAAGCTTAGGAATTATCATCAGTAACGATCTTACCATGAAGGCTCAGATCAGTTCAGTGGTCTCTGTGTGCTTTTTCCAACTCCGAAGAATTCGGAAAATCAGCAGATTTCTTTCCACTGCAGCCCTGACCCAAGTGGTACTTGCCCTGGTCATCTCGCGGATCGATTACGCAAACTCCCTTTATACTGGTATACCAGCCTACCAGTTACATCGGCGGCAACTCGTCCAGAACCAGGCAGCCAGGCTCATCTTTGGTCAGCCCAAACATCAACGAGTGAGTCCAATGCTGAAAAGCCTCCACTGGCTCCTCTACCCCAACGCTGCCTATTTAAGTTGGGCTGCACCATCTATAAAGCCCTTTCAGGTCATGGACCCGTTTTTATCGCCTCTAACACACAACGGTACATCCCTTCCCGTGATCTACGCTCCTCTAACAAAAATCTGTTGATCCCCCATACCTTCAAACGGAAAAAACATGGAGGACTGAGATATACGATTCTGGCCCCCCAGCTTTGGAACACCCTGCCCCCCCATTTGCGTACTGCTGACTCTTACACCAAGTTTAGGAAATCACTTAAGACCTGGCTCTTTACCCAAGCATACAACTAAACTCATACCATCTGCAACCACGGACGCCCCCTCAGCCCCAAGAAACCGCCTGGTGAACGAGCGCTCTACAAATCACCTTTAACATAACATAACATAACCACCAGGAACTTCTCTCATTGGACACAATTTCTCAAAATTATCTGATTCTCACACTGGAAATGCAGATGATGCTTCTCTTGCTTGTACTTCCTCTTTCTTTCTTATCCACCTAATTCTCCATTTGTCAATGTCCCCCCATTTTTGCAAAATATTCATCAACTCTTTTATCTGTAGTCTCTTACCAGAAGCATTTACACTCTCTAAATCTTTGTCAGTAAAATCCCCTCGATATGGGTTCTGCAACAGTTTCGATTTCCCTATATCTATTCCAATCTCTGAGGCAACTTCCGTTAATTTCTCATGAAATACTCTTGCTCTGCTAGTTATACTCTTACATAAGAATAATAACTCCTCATCTTTGTAAACATTCAGTCTTTCTATGCTCACATTGCCAGTTATCATTTCTTCCAATTCTACTTTCAATTTACTGATATCTAGAATCTTTGGTTGTGGATTTCGATTGTCTATTTCCTGTGCCCATCTCTCTATATCTTCAGGGGTAACTACTGTTGAACTTCCAGTTCCTATGGGAACCAGAGATCTCTTTTCTCTCAAATTTGCAGGTATAATTCTCTTCGGAGTTTCAGTTAAAGGTTCTACATTCGGGAGATCCATTAATGAAATAACTGATTCACTCTCACTAGTCTGATCATCCGTAATTATTACTTCTTTTCTGGGACTTGTTAACGGTATTGTCACAGTTTGAGGTTTCTGGCGAGTCTTTTTATCTCCATATAATGGGATTACAGGACCAATAGTCACTGGTACTGTCAAAGCTTCAGCATTTAAATTTAATTGGCTTACTTTTTGAACTAATTCTTCTCTAGTTTTATTTAAAGCTTCTTTCTCATTATCCTGCAACATTCTATTAAATGATACATCATGTAAGATTTGTGGGGTTAAAGGCATTCCTATCACTGGTGCACTTGGGGTAACCTTACTAGGTGCTTCTTGATACGGTGGAGGGTTTTTAATCAAAATATCCTCTAACAGCTCATCATCTGATTCACCATAACCTGTCGTATTCATGTGTTTCGTTTTTTCTTTACATTTTCCTCCTAACTATTCTTCGGCCATTAATACTGGATATAATCCCTCGCTCACCACAGCTCTCCTCCAACGCTTCATTTGATCTCCACTTGACTCATACGGATATCTAGGTAAAAATCCTCTAAATCTCCGACCACTTCTGTATTTTTCTACGATCAAATGCCTCAATTTCCCATTCTTCCAAAGCTTCATACTGTGTCATTCTAGGATTCGGTTCTAGCATATTCATTCGATCTCTCAAATTCTGAAGTATTTTTAAATTAAAAGTACCATGCTCCGGAAAAGCCAAAACACCATCACCTTTAGTATATTCCACCCAATTCTCCAACCATACACACGTGATATCCTTTCTCCATCATCATAAAGGAAGCAGGTGTTTTGGGTGGCGGAATAGGAATTCCCTCTCTAGTCATTACAGGCTTGTCTTTCTTAAAGAAATGTTTAATTTTTTTCATTAATGTCATTTTCTTTGGTCTTACGACTGACTGACTGACTGACTGAGGTATTTATAGAGCGCACTAATGCCGAGGCGTCTTGGCGCTGAGATAATGGCAGTCCATCCTGAATGACTGACCTAGGTCCTGGAAAATAGCCAAGTTTTTATCAACTTTCTGAAAAGGGGCCTACTATTCTGCAGTCTTAGATGTGTTGGGAGGAATTCCACAATTTGGCCGCTTGGTAAGAGAACCCCTGCCACCCCATCTGGCTCTTCTTATCCTAGGGACAAGAACCAGTCCGGTGTTTGCAGACCTAAGACATCGAGTAGGCAGATATCGCGGGAACAAGCGTTGAATGTCTGCCGCCCCTCCTCCATATATGGCTTTATGAACTAAGCAAAGCGCTTTGAAGTCTATTCTTCGGCGGACTGGTAGCCAATGGAGGAGTCTTAGGCTCGCTGGAAATGGGGTGGTGTTTAGGTAAGTTTAACAATACTCTTGCAGCCGCGTTTTGTATGGACTGTACTTTGGAAAGCTGCCTGACTCCTGCACCTAAGTATAGCGCATTGCAATAGTCAGTTCTAGAAGACACCAATGCACCGACCACTGTTTTCCTTAATGAGAGTGGTATAAATGGAAGAATCTTCCGTAGAATTTTTAGTGTGAAGAAACAGGCCGAAAACACTTGGTTAATCTGAGAAGTAAGCGTTAGATCTTTATCGACCATAAACCCCAAATTTCTGGCCTTCGGTGCCGGGACAGGGAAAGTTCCGGCCTCAGACGGCCACCAGAGTTCGCTCCAGACCGAAGGTTTCTGGCCGAACTCTATAACCTCGGTTTTACCCGTGTTTAGTTTCAGAAAGTTAGAGTTCATCCAACCCATCAGTGCCAGTAAGCAATTCCAGAACCTTTCCGCCATCAGATCCACATCTTGTGTGACTGACACAACTAACTGAGTGTCGTCAGCATATGACACTAGAGAAAGACCATGACTTTTTATTAGTCTGGCCAATGGGGCTATGTACACATTGAACATAGTGGGGGACAGGGCGGACCCCTGGGGAACTCCACAAGGGAGAGTAAACTTTCCTGACTGAAGACCATTCCAATGAATTGCCTGTACCCTGTTGGCCAAATATGAGGCCAGAAGGGCCAGGGCCTTTTCCTCAATACCAGCCGCTTTCAGTCGTTGCACCAGAACCTGATGGTTTACGGTGTCGAACGCTGCGGTTAGATCTAGTAGTATCAGGATGGCCCTGCCCCCTCCATCCATTACTTTTCTTATCTCTTCCATCGCCATAATCAAGGCAGATTCTGTAGAGTGCAGAGCTCGAAAACCATGCTGCGTTGAATCCAGTATGTTGTTCTTGTCTAAGTGATCCGTCAGCTCTTTGTTTAAGGCTTTCTCGAGTAGCTTGGAAGGAAACGGGAGGCAGGAAATCGGTCGATAGTTCTTAACCTCCAAAGGGTCTAGCGCGGGTTTTTTTAGTATAGGCCTGATACAGACCTTTTTCCAACACTGTGGAAAGACACCTGAAATGATGATAGTATTCAGTGTATTAGTCAGACCAGCACTAATAGCCTCAGGAGCAAGATGTAAAATAAAAGGGGGACAAGGGTCCAATGGAGACCCGGATTTAGTTTTTAACAGTAGATCTGTAACTTCATTCAGATCTAAAGTCCGGAACTGAGTTAGAGTTCCGTCTGGGGCAGAGCCTTCTTGTCGCTCAATGTCAGTCCCTCCTGGGAGTGGAATGGTGATAAGGAGCTCATTATAAACTGACTGCACTTTGTGCTGAAAAAAGTCAGCCAATTTGTCAACTATTGCTTGATTGGGCGAAAAAACCGTATCCCGTGGGCATTTAGATAGGGTACTAACGGTTTTAAACAGTTCTTTAGAAGAATTCGACGCCTCCTGGATTTTAAGAGCAAAATATTTTGATTTGGATTGTTTTATGACTGATTTGTATTCCTCCAAAACGAGGTTGTAATTACTCCTATGTTCAGCACTATAGTCCGATCTCCAAATTCGTTCATGGCGTCTGCACTTGATTTTTAGCTGTTTGAGCTCAGTAGAGTACCAAGGAGATGAGACTTGTTTTCTCCTTTGTGGTTTAGACTCTTCCGGCGCCAGCTTGTTTACTGCCTGATTTAGCCATTTTTCATAGTTATCGGCTGCCTGGTTGGAGTCCAAGATATCCGGTAAGTTTCTAGATAACGCCAAGATCAGATCCTGTTTTTGAATTAGTTTCCAGGGGCGGGATTTCACCATCGTGGAAATTCTACGTCCTCTGCAAGTTGCTGCTGTCCGGACAGTAAAGTGGACGGTCGCATGGTCTGACCATTGTACTTGTTGTACTCTCGTCACTACTGTGTCGGAGTTGTTAGTAAAAAGTCCATCCAGCGTATGTCCCGCTTGGTGCGTGGGCTCTAAAACTAGCTGGCTCATGCCATATCCGGCCAAAATGTCCGTCAGACATGATGTGTCGGTGTCGTTATTTAGTTCCAGATGGAAATTGAAATCTCCAAGAACGGTGTAGGTGGCAGTGTCTAGGCAAGATTCTAAAAAGGTCTGCAAAGACGTTAGAAAAGCGGCTCTGGTGCCCGGGGGTCTATAGATAAGAACTCCTGGGAAAAGTTCGTGGTTGTTTCTTTTGATGCTGAAGGACATTGCCTCAGCTTCTAGTGTAGGTTCGTGCCTCATCGTCACAGTATAGTGGGATCGGTAGATCAGCGCTAGACCTCCTCCTTTAGATCCCATTCTGTCTACATGGACTACAAAATAGCCCGCAGGCACTGCAGCTCCCCAGTCAGGGTCCGAGAAGTTATTTGCCCAAGTTTCCGTGAGAAACAACAGGTCGGGATTTTCTGCTTGGATTAGAAACTCTAGCTCGTGTTTATGTTTGACCATAGATCGAGTATTGAGTAGGATACAACGAATATTTTCCGTCTCATTCTGGTCGGGTCCCTGCGTATGAGCAGGTGGCTGGGGAACAGTGGTCTTTCGAGGAGCTACATTATTATTCCTATTGTAGCACGGAGAAATTGGTAAGTACAGAATTCCCAGACCACATGTGCTACAATTCCTCGAATTTATATTTAATGTGTCTGGGATTGACACCGGTTGACGGCACTCACCATGTCTAAGGGCAAGGAGTTCCTCCCGGGAGTAGCTAAAACTCCTGCATCGGGCAGGGGTCCCTGCGCTGGGCGCATTCCGGGCGCTGACGGGCGCAGACGGGCTTGCCTTTGGCGCGCCTTTGGCGCGCCGGCGGCGCGCCCGCTGCGCGCGCCCGCTGCTCGATCGCAACATCCGGCAATTTAAAGAAGGTGGGGCGGGAAAGGTTATGCGTCTAGAACGCTGACCCCTTGCTCCGTGATCAGCGTGTGCACTATGACTTTGCCCAGTACCCTGATTACAGACACGCAGTGGCTAATGATAAAGCAACTTGAACAATTCCAAGCAGTGAGAGCGCGAACCAATTTTAAAATCCAATCCTGTTAAAACACACAGTATTACAATAATAAAACAGACTTGTGCGCAGAGCTTCACTTCCCCCAGATTCAGCAACAATTCAGGTTAAAATGATTACCGCTGCGCGATCGCAACATCCGGCAATTTAAAGAAGGTGGGGCGGGAAAGGTTATGCGTCTAGAACGCTGACCACTTGCTCCGTGATCAGCGTGTGCACTATGACTTTGCCCAGTACCCTGATTACAGACACGCAGTGGCTAATGATAAAGCAACTTGAACAATTCCAAGCAGTGAGAGCGCGAACCAATTTTAAAATCCAATCCTGTTAAAACACACAGTATTACAATAATAAAACAGACTTGTGCGCAGAGCTTCACTTCCCCCAGATTCAGCAACAATTCAGGTTAAAATGATTACCGCTGCGCGATCGCAACATCCGGCAATTTAAAGAAGGTGGGGCGGGAAAGGTTATGCGTCTAGAACGCTGACCCCTTGCTCCGTGATCAGCGTGTGCACTATGACTTTGCCCAGTACCCTGATTACAGACACGCAGTGGCTAATGATAAAGCAACTTGAACAATTCCAAGCAGTGAGAGCGCGAACCAATTTTAAAATCCAATCCTGTTAAAGCACACAGTATTACAATAATAAAACAGACTTGTGCGCAGAGCTTCACTTCCCCCCAGATTCAGCAACAATTCAGGTTAAAATGATTACCGCTGCGCGATCGCAACATCCGGCAATTTAAAGAAGGTGGGGCGGGAAAGGTTATGCGTCTAGAACGCTGACCACTTGCTCCGTGATCAGCGTGTGCACTATGACTTTGCCCAGTACCCTGATTACAGACACGCAGTGGCTAATGATAAAGCAACTTGAACAATTCCAAGCAGTGAGAGCGCGAACCAATTTTAAAATCCAATCCTGTTAAAACACACAGTATTACAATAATAAAACAGACTTGTGCGCAGAGCTTCACTTCCCCCCAGATTCAGCAACAATTCAGAGGTTCGATATAGGAAAGAGTCTTCCGTATATCTTCTAGCTCTATTACCTACGTCGCGTCCTATGTCAGCACGACTCACACCCGCAGTCAAATCAGGACTCAACATACAATTCTTTTCTGACAAATCCTAGCGCGACTTCTATCTATCAACCAATCAGACTCAGGCTCACGCTCGTAGTCTGACCAATGCCAGCGCGGCTTTTTGTGACGTCAGTATTACTCGTCACTTCCTACCCCTCCTTTACAATCTGCTTCTGTTTCACTTCCGCTGTTTCAACCAATCCCAGCGCGGCTCTCTGTGACGTCAGTATAACTCCGGCGACTGACACTCCCTTCACAAGGTAATACGAAAACTTATTTCTTAATACTTTTCATTAAAATTCTTCGTTATTAACAACATAAAAACATTCGCTACTCTGTCTGTTCCACTAAACAAAAGGATAGATTTCAATTTATTCTTGAGTTTCAGAAATTACTCTTCTTCTACTGCGAGTAAAACCCCTGTTTACTCTTCATTCAAGCTCAGGAGAACCTGTTACTTCTCCAGTGTCACACGTATTGGGAAATGAGACCAAAGTTTCACCAGCGAACCCCTTCGCTATCATCCGCACTCTACTTTTATACGAAATAGTCCCTAGTTTAATACTGCCAGCCCTGCGTAGCTTCTCAGTATTATTCCAACAGACGAGTAACCTCACTGCAGTGTGGCTTCTGTCACCACCCGCTATTCATTTCCCGGGATTCTGGACAACATAAAACAAGACGCTAACTCTTTTGTTAAACATAAATCAATAATCAATATTTATCACCAAACTAATCAATAATAACCATAGCTCTGCTACCAGAAAACTCATCCAGCGGTGAACCAACAACAGATACTCCACTACCATATACTCACCTGGGCCCATAAAAACACACACATTGAGTAAACCGCTGGAGTGGTTAAAGTTTTATATTTGTACTTCACAATGTTCAGGTTTAGTTATTTAATTCTCCTAACTAACCTCTCACTGATCAAAAAGTTCTTACAGTGTAGTCACCCTCATTTTTAGGAGAGAAATTCAATTGATTAAACATCAAAACATATACTTCGGACTCATACAATAATTAATGCTCAGAAAGGGAGAGGACAGAGAGAAAAGAACATTTGCAAATAACGTGAAATTATATTTACCAAGAATGGTGTGAAAGACCAACCCCCTGGCCAAAGGGCTGGTAAGGGTCCCCAGGATAAGTCAGGAGACAAAGACTTCAGGACAGGATTCAGGACAGGATAGATGACCTCTCTAGAATACCGACGATTGCGCTGCACCCCTCTCTGACACTCTCTTCCTCCTCGAGATTCTTCCGCGATCTTCTGATCTAACCCAATTAATTTAGGATAGAAAGTTCTTCTTCAGCATCTGCATACAAGTCTTCATCCGCATCTCACAGCATCTCTCCCAGACAGCATCTTCGTCTCTCTCTGTGTCTAACTAACTAACTAAAGCTACCTTAATTATACCTTCGTTTCCTCATGTTCCACCCACTAAAGTTACAATATTGTAAAAATACGAAATCTAATTGGTCAGGCAAGGGGGGATGATCATCACACCATGCTTACATGTCGCTATATTCTGTTAAACCATTGTTCGCAAACCCATCCCCTTAATTTTTATTCAAAACTTTATTCCCATCCACTACATGTATCAAACTTGCAACATTAATGACACTACGAAGAATAGAACATCACATCGCTGAACTTTTCACCATCCGTTCCCAAGACATGGCGCTCCAATTTGGCCTCCATTCAAGTGCTTCGTCATTGACCTTCATAGCTTCACTCAATAGGCATGCACAAGCGTTGCGTCAATTCATCTAGTCCGGTCATACGAGAAAGGCCCAAATGAGCACTAATAATAAAGTCAAAAGACAAATGTTATTTTTACAAAATAAATGGTCTCACTGTATACCTCCCACCTCTACTCTATTCCCGTTCTCTTATTAATATTTTCCCCACATTAGCATTAGTAAAATCGCCTGTTTTAATTTCGGCTAAGCAGATGCCATGCACGAAAGTCTTCAAGACTCCATTTTAGTGTCTTCTGCTCATGCGCCAGAATTTCCCTCCAAGCGTTAGCTCGTCATATTGCGTAGATGCAGTTGACGCATGCGCACAATAGTTTCCCCGTTTAAAGCGGTATTAGTCCGTTTTCATTGTTATCCGCGTTAGTACACACATAAGCAAGCTTCACTAATCCGCGTGTTCATGTGGTGCGTATTAATTATTCACAAAATATGGTTAGTAACTTTGTTAATGAGTTAAACGAGAGGATTGCCTCCGAGCAAGTCTCTTTCTTACGAGACCTTGCTCCATCACCACCCACGCTATCTTGCTACATACTGATGACGTTCTGCTTTATTTTAGGAATGTCACAACTTATCTCACCTCATTTGCCTCGTTCTTGGCAGATTTCAGCCGGGTGTCCGGATTGAAAGGTGGAATACGTCTTGTGAGTTCTCTCGGGTTTCAGCTGCCACAGCGAGGGCTGTCGACCTGGGGGGCCCCCTTCGGTGGTAGGCCACGGTCGGTAATCTGCTACTTGAGGGTTCGGATCTTTCATGTGACCATGGACCTATTAGAGGGCAATCTGTCGGCAGTGGTTACTTCTGTCTGCTCCCAGATTCTCTGCTCCCAGATTCCCTTCGGGTCTTTCACTCTCACTGCCAGTTGCAGGACTAGTGACAATCACCAAGATGGTGACTCTCCCCTGTCTCCTGCATTACTTCAGCGAACTCCTGGTCTGGCTCCCCAGATCATTCTTCCAAGAACTTCACGTTCTCCTGGGGGACCTTTACTGGCATCTTGCTCACATGGGTGGCGCTGGCCAAACTTCAGCTCCAAGCGAGGGGCCTTGGGACACCCAACTTCGAGCATTACTATCTGGTGACCCAACTGCAATGGCTGGCCTACTGGCAGGCGGGCCGATTTGTTGACGATAAGGGACCTTTGGTCCTCCCTTACCTGGTGGAACCCTCGTTTGCCTTATGAATGCTAGGACTCACCTCCTCCAGGGCTTATCCCTCCTCCCAAGGGTGGTGTCTGTTGTGAGCACCCATCTTACATAACACCTATCCCCATAGACCCCAGCAATTCCATTATTGGGCTTCCCGACTCACAGGGGTCACCTCTCCACTGGCCAGCTGGAGATATGGGAGGAGGCTGGCCTCTCCACCATGGGTGAACTCTACAGGGACATTCAAACCACTGACTGAATAATATGCGCTCCCCAAGGGCCTTTTTCTTCTCTCTGCTTCCCTGAGGGGATCCAGTCACGCACCAACTCATCCAAACGTTACACACTATGGGCGCTGGCCGTAGACTTATCACATGGTTCACTAAAGCTCTCTTCGCACATGCGCAGATGTCCCTCCAGGAGACATTTGAGGGTGAATTTGGCAGACCACTCCACAACAGGGAATGAGAGCGGGCTGTAGCCTATCCATGAAGGGTGTCCCGCAACTCCTGGTTAAAGCTGATTCACTTTTGTATTATCCATAGGGCGTACCTGTTTCCCAAGCGATAGCCCATATGTTTCCAGGCGCACAGGATATATGCACCAGATGTAACTCCTCAGTGGCCGACCTGAAACACATTCAATGGAATTGCACTCAGGTGGGACCGTATTGGATTATCGACCTGTCTCAGCTGGAATACATCACTGTAATCTCCCCAAGAAAGGCTTTTTGATGGTGAGCAGCCTGAGGTGAGAATTGAGTAAAGGCTCGAAGGAAGGACACATCAGAAATGTGAGAACCAAATTAAGGTCCCACTGAGCGACAATGAAAGGGGAAGGTGGGAAAAAATGTACAAGATCTTTTAGAAATCTATTTACAATGTGAGATTTAAAAAGGGAGGGTTGCTCAGGCATCCGCAAGAAGGGAGACAGGGCACAAAGATACCTTTTCAGAGGGCCTAGAGCAGAGCCCTGCTGGGCAAGGGTCAAAATAATAAGCAAAATATCAGAAAGGGAGGCAGAAGGAGGATCAATAGACTTCTCTACAATATGATAAAAACTTTTTACATCTGCACATGTATACCGTCTTGGTGGAGGGACGCCTGGCTGCCAGAAGAACATTACAGAATTTGGGAGGAAGGTCGAAAGAAAGATATCAACTGCCGCCACTCAATCTCCAAACAAGAAGGCAAAGAGTTGACATGTGCGGGTGGAGGACCCTCCCCAGCTTCTTTGACAGGAGATCCTCCCAAAGGGGCAGCCTGATCGGTGGATCAATGCTCATGTTCAGAAGCTTGGGATACTAGACTCTCCGTGCCCAGTCCGGAGCCACAAGGATGACCTGGGCCCTGTCGTTCCTGATCTTCTTGAGAACTCTGGGCAGGAGTAGTATGGGTGGAAAGGCGTACAGGAGGCCTGATCTCCACTCGAGATAAAAAGCAACTCTGACCGAGAGCTGCCTTGGAGACTACAGCACACAAAAAGGCTGACATTGCGCATTCTCGGCAGAGGCAAACTGAACTGACCAAGGCTGTCCCAACTGTTGAAAGAGACTTTGCGCCATCTCTGGGTAAGACAGTATTTGTGATCTGCTAGGCATCGATGGCTGAGTTTTTCTGCCCTGGTGTTCAGGGAACCTGCCATGTGTCGAACCACCAGGGAAATGCCCTCCTGTTTCAGCCATGTCCAGAGACGCAGGGCCTCTTGACAAAGGATCCATGACTCCACCCGCCCTGTTTGTTGCAGTACCACATAGCGGTGGTGTTGTCCGTGAAAACCTGTACCAGCCTTCACTTAATGGAGGGTAGACAGGCTTTCAATGCTAGTTGGTTCACACGGAGCTCCAGCATGTTGATGTGGAGTCCGGATTCCGTCGAAGACCAGAGTCCTCTGATCTCCTCTCCCAGATGGCCACCCCATCCCAGGAGTGACACATCTGTCACTACTGTGAGATCTTGTTCTGTTATATGGGGTTATATGGCCCTAAGACACATTGTCGACATTGCTAAGTTAGCATGAGTTTTGCTTGCCCTATGCTGCTGCTTTTGCGCACACCTCTGCTAAGCGTTTGTTTTCGCGACACTTTGCCTCTGCCCTGTACATGATGACAGATTGTTTTTCACGTTCTCAGCCTTCCCTTCAATTCTGTCTGAACATAATGTGCAAGGTCGGTCAACAATGTCTCTTGTTATTCTGTTCTGGTCAGTCCCTATTACCTAGACAAAACATGTAACCAACAGCTGCAATGCGGAAGAATCGTGCTTTGATATAATGTTGTTGCATGTTTTTGAAACACACTCGAAGAAAGCCGTTCCATGGAGCTGAGCGCTGCTGTTCCTATGATGTAAACCCTTGGGTTTAGGCTTTCAGGTAGGGGTCTGCTAATTACGCCTAGAGATCTTCTGTTATATAAAATAACTTCTTACTGCCTTGGGGAGGGTGATTAGGCCCAATTATTTAGCCTTTTCACAGTCTTTATAAAATGACGACTCCTTTTATATTCTATGGTATTGTAACAATGCTAATGATTCTTGCTTTATGCATTTTGCTGCTAGTTGTGGTTCGCATACTGTATCATGGATCACTATAGTCAAAATAAACATTTTGAACTTATTTAGTGATTCTGATTATTTTTTTTGTGGACAAGTACGTGAGAGTGAAAGAGTGTCTTGTTCCCGCGACTCTGAGGTGAGTCGGGAGTGCTCGTGTTCTGGGTTGGCTAAACATTCGTAGCTTCTTGATATTTGTAGGAGACCGAATGAGACACTATTGCTAGTCAGTTGGGATTTTGGGTACTAAGGTGATAGGAGGTACACCCCTATTTACTGAGGTCCTGTTTTCTTGTGCATAGTTCTGTGTATGAGCAGAATCCCCGCAACATGGCGCCGCCAACGCTTGGTCTGGTTCTTATCTGCGAGACACTTGAGTAGTGATCGTGCTGGTCCACAATACCCTCACTTCTGTTTCCGGAGACAGCTGTGACAGAGTAGCCTCCTATATTGACGTTTTTATAGGTTTATTCAAGCTTGAAGTTTTAAAAGGTATATCTTTTCTTATAACCGTGTTTGCGCTGCCACTCTTTAACTTGTTCTGCTGTCTTCTCTATAATGGCTGTAGTTGGTATTCCGGCTCATAGCAGAGCCACGCTTAGGGCGCACTTGACTCATTATGCGGTCCCTGATGCTGAGGCCGCGCTTATTTTTGTGGTGGAAGCCGATCCGGCTCACCAATTTGAAGTTTTTTACTCTTGGGTCACCTTTCCGGCGGTGGATGGCACTGATGATTTGTTTCACACGTATACTGCCACCGCCGTTCCTCAGCAATATCAGCCTTATAGAGCGCTTGAGATTCCGCTTACAGCTTGGCAACACCGTATTTGGTTTAATGGCGCCCTTCCTCACCCATTAAAGGTGGTCCGTTTAGGCCCTTTATGTATAGATGGGGCCACATGGCCCGTTTTGGCTGGGTTTACCCCACACCCACGTGCTTTTACAACTGCTACACTGGCAGAGCTCCGCGTCCTACATACATCATTGGTACGCGTCTATAGAGCTGTAATACAGTATGTAACACGCACCGTCCAGGTGGGACCACCTGGCGCTGCGGTGCAACCTGCGGGTCCTGGTGGCGTAACCATCAGTCCCGTTATTGTTAATTCTGTCATGGGCAATCGCCCACAGAATAAGGATGAATTTCCTTATTGGTTTGCCGAGAAATTTGGACAGATAGAAGCTGTCTTTCCTAATACCACTCCTGTGGATAAACACAGGATCTTAACTATTAGTTTACCCAAAGACTTAGGGGGTCATTACAATGACGGGCGGATCGCCACCGCCCATATGGCAGTGGCGATCCGCCCGCCATTTCCCACCACCCGCATGCCATTTCCCCCCGCCATATTACGATGGCGGGGGGGAGCCCGGCGGACGGAAAGACCGTCTGCCGGTTTTCCGCTGGTCCCACAGGGGACCGGGCGGTAAAGGACCCTAATATGGTAGCGGTGTCTGCAAGACACCGCCATCCATATTAGGATGTTGGCGGAAAGCAGCCTTTCCATGGCGGTGTTGCCGCCATGGAAAGGCATGTGGTCTTTGCTTCTGGGGGCCCGTTGTGGGCCCCCAGGATTTGGGGGGGTGGGGGGTGCACATGGTACCCCCCTACATTTGAATGCACAAGGTGGCAGGCATCGCGCGGTGCCTGTCACGTTGTGCATTCAAATGCACAACATGCATTTTTCGCATTGCGGCGGGTGCTGGTGACAGCACCGCCCGCCGCAATGCGAACAATACGGGATGCCATTGCCACCGTGGCGGTGGCATCCTAATACCCATGGCGGGACCGCTGCACCCCTTGCGGACGGTCCCGCATTCCGTTGCGGTGGCGGGCGGACTTTGTCCGCCCGCCATCGTAATGTGCCCCTTAGTTTCCGAATTGGCTGATTGTAACACCTGGGGCAGGGTGATTGCAGCGGTATATTCTATGTGTTTCGGCACCCCCTCCATGACCGTACTCCTCTCTGTGATTAAACGCGTTCAAGATGAACACGGTGCAGAAGCGGCTGTTGAGCTGGGGATGAGACTGGTGGGAGTGTTCGACGTGGTTGCTGATATGATCCTTGCGAATGTCAAGGGCGATGCAGTTAGCTTTCAAGTAGCAAACCGCTTAGAGGCGGTCGCGGAGCCTGACAGACCACGAGAATTGCCAAAGATTATTGTAAAGGCTTACAAAACCATAGGCCGCAATAGTCTGGGAAATAAGCCTACGTCTCAAATACTAACGCAGTCTCAAATACAACAGAAAGCCCAGGCTGACAAGGATGGGCGCCCTTTCTTTCCTAAAAAGAATTGGCAAAGAAATAAGAAACAGGGTTCCCAACAACAGAAACAGGGTTCGCGTGCCAGTTCACCGGCCCCTGATGCGTCTGAACGTATTTATGACTTGCGCGATCGCGCTAAAATTAAGTCTCCTGAAAGATTTCAGGTTCCTGACCAGCGTTCTCCTCGTTCTTTACAGGAAACATCAGGCTCACAAGTCGGTGGAGGGGATCGCCAGGATCGGGGTAGAAGTCAACCTGCGTCACAACTTCTTGAACAGCCTCGACAGTTTGAAGTCAAGAACAAGCAGGGTGATTCCGCACGAACCCGTCCTCCTTTTCAAAAGAAAAATGTTGCCGCTTTAACAGCGAGATATGCCACAGACGGTGAGGACGCGACTCTTGGATCAGACTTGGGCGGTGACTCTGCTCGACAGCGCGGCGGAAGTTACCATAGTCAGGGAGGCTCTATGTCCCCGTCTGGATGTGACAGCAACTGACACATTTGGTATCATTGAGACTGCAGATACCCGGGTTGCCCCCCCGGATAGACTACACGAAGTCCTTTTCCAAATTGAAGGTGATATACTGCGTCCCATTAAGGTTGTGTTATGGGAGAATCTAACCGCTACATATGACATTTTATTGGCGGAGAAGGATTGGCCTCCTCCCTTTGTGTTATCCGCTTCTCGGGGGGAAGATGTGATACTTCTGAGTTTTTCACGTTGTGTCCCTGAGGAACAATCGCAGGCTTTCGCGGAGGAATGGGCTTTGGCCTTAGACCCAGCAGTGTATCACAATCAGGTGGGTTGGGATGTTAATTCGCCGGCTCATGAAATACCATTGCGCTCTATGCCACAACCTCAACCTCAATATCCCATCAAACGTGAAGCGAAAGCTTCGGTTTGTGACATTCTAAGACAATTAGAGTATCAGGGGGTCATTGAGACATGTGTATCACCTATGAATAATCCTCTCTTTACTGTCCCTAAACCTGATGGTACTTTTCGGATTGTATTGGATTATAGAAATGTGAACAGTCATTGCTGCACCTTTGCGGTGCAAAATACACACAGTTCAGCGCTGGTGAATAATATTGTTCATAAAAAATACAAAACAACACTTGACATTTCCAATGGTTTCTACAGTCACAATCTAGACCGTGCGAGTGGTGACCTGACAGCATTCAGTGCCGTCGGAAATCAGAAAAAATTCACAAGATTGCCAATGGGCTACAAGGATAGCCCGGGTGCTTTTGCGGCACGCATTGTGTCTTTGTTGCATGACATTGACCCTGAGGCCTTGTCGTATGTTGATGACATCTATTTGACTGACGACGACGTTGCCCCGCATCTTGACTGAGTCGACCACATAATATTGTCTTTTGCTGACTACGGTTACAAATTTAATTTTGCAAAGCCACACATTGCCCATCTGGCAGTGCTCTTTTTGGGCTACGAGCTCAATAATGAGGGAAAGGTTCTAGCACCTCACTTCCTAGAGAAATGTGCACATTTGCAACCACCGTCTTCTTTGAAAAAGTTACAGTCCCTGCTGGGTTTTTTGAACTTCGGGAGGACTTACATTCCCGATTATGCCCAGCGTATCAAACCGCTTTATGCGTTGACACAACCTAAGTTCTCTTCTGCCAGCTGGCTTCCAGAACATACTTCCGTTGTGCAGTCTTTGCAGGCGGATTTGCTTGCGACTAACTTCTTAATGACTCGTGATAACACCACCAACCTGGTAATACGTATCGTTTCTGGCGCAGTGGGTTTCACGTACTTAACGTTCAATGAAGGAAACACAGTACCTATTGCATACAAATCACACTTGTACACTGCGGCTGAAATGCGTTTTTCCTCTGTAGAAAAAATCTTAACGGCAGTGCAGATGGCGATTCTAAAGGAGCGCTCAATAGCGCAGGGCAAACGCATTCTTATGGTTACTCCCTTCCCTGCTTTGGAAGCGGTGACTAAAGCTAGTGTGCCTAACTCTAAAGCATTGCACCCACGTTGGATTCAGTGGGCTACTTCTTTGACGTCTTCGGATGTCACATTTGTCTTTGATCCATCTCTTCAGACTCAGGAGTTTTTGCAGTATGAATTTGTTCATCCTCCTCCTTTGTCGCTTCTTCCTCTGTGTGAATACAAATGCATCATTTATACCGATGGCTCGGCGCAACCGGCCACGGGTTCCAAACATGCTTATTCAGCGGCTTGTGCTATTGTGGCTGGCTCCATTGAAGATGGAGAGTTTGTGTCAACCATTGTGCACACACAGGCACTAGGAGACTGCACGGCGCAATTGGCCGAGCTGCATGCTCTTGTTCTAGCTCTAGAGTTTGCTGATCCTCTTGTGAATACTCTTACTGTGTGCGATTCTTACTATTGTGTCCAGTCGTTCAATGACAACTTATTCTTTTGGTCTCAAAATGATTACCCCGATTCTAGGGGCAGCGCAATTAAGCATAAAATGCTTTGGGTTCGAGTCGCAGATCTTAAACAACGTCTGCCTCTCACACATGTTATTCACACTCTTGGCCACCAGCGTATCGGAACACACACTCTTGGTAATTCTCTGGCTGATGAAGCGGCCAAGTCTGCAGTAGCCACGTGTTCCGTAGCAGCAGTTACAAGATCTATGACTAAGGTTGATAATGAAATTCTGGCAGCGGTTGCTGCAACCAGGGAGGGAGGTAATTATCCTGTCGGTTTCCCTTCTAAATACGCTTATCATGTAACTCCCGAACAGTTTCCTTATGCTAGCATTCCTTCGGTTGGGGATCGGCTGATTCCCAACTCTGACCGCAGACAAGCTTTGATCCAGGCCGCACACAAAGGCATTGCTTCGGCACATGCTGGTGTGTCGGCAACAGTCTCTATTCTTCAGCAACGTTACTGGTGGCGTGGTTTATATAAACAGACTCGTAACTATGTTCTTTGCTGTGATGTTTGTCAACAAATCAAGCCTTCTACAGTCCCACGTCCGCCACAAACACAGCTGTGTATTTCTAATAGACCTTTTGGCTGTGTCTATCTTGATCACTCCGGTCCTCTTTCTTCTGATACTGCATACAAGTATATCTTGGTTACGGTTGATTCGTGCACTCGATTCCTGTGGGTATGGCCACAACGTAGTGCTGACGCTCGAAATGTCATCAGGGATTTGCGTGTCTTTGTCGGGATGTTTGCCTGTGGTACCTTCCATTCTGACCAAGGTCCAGCGTTTGCCTCTAAGGCTTACAAGGATGCGATGAAGTCGTTGGGGGTACAGGTGCAGTTTTCGTCTCCATACAGGCCTGAGGGCAATTCAGTTGTGGAGCGAATAAACCGTGACTCAAAGCAATCCTTGACAGCTAGAGTCTTAGGTACAGGCAGGGACTGGCTGTCCCACTTGTATGGGGTCCAACGTGCATTAAATAATCTCCCTAGAAGATCTCTGGGTGGGCGGACCCCTTACGAAATGCTCTTTGGCTTTCACATGTTTGTTCCTGACCTTGATGGTCTGGACATTGTGGCGGCTGCCTCTAATTTTGACGTAGATAATCATTCTGCTATGTTACAGGATCTACAAAAGTCCTGTGATACTCTGGCAACTGAGCATTTACCATCTTCGCCTGCTGATGCACAACTGATTCCTGTTACCGGTTGGCTTCCTAAAGTTGGAGATCTAGTGCGGGAGAAGATTGAAAACAAAAAAGAATTTGGTCCCTCTTATCGTTCTCCGGGTTTCTGTACTTGGACTGAAGGGTACTCGTACTGTCATTCTACCACCATTGCCAGGTCGCAAAGACAACAGATACATCTCAGTGGACAATGTCAAGTTACACTGTGTGGCAGATTCTGAATAGTGTGACACCTGCAGTTTCGTGCAACGCAATATCCTTAGCACCATTAACTTTGTCATCATCTGCTGCCACACGGATGTCTGCTCATTTGATGGACACTGTAATTGATCTTCAGCCTATGCGACAATCATCTTCTGCGATGGATCTTGTGTGTCCTTTTCCGACTACTGATTCCGTGGGTGTGATACCATCTAGCCCAAGTTTACAACTGGAGGATTCAACGCTTTCACCTTTGCTTCCAAGTCCATTGAGTGCCTGTGAAGGGGGTCCAGCACACCTTTCTTCTGCCTCGTCCTCCTCATCATCCAGTTTGCTTGATGCACCTAAGTCTAAGTTGCGTATCTTTTACTCCTGGTTCAAAAAGACATACTTCATTCCCCCATGGACCTATATTTGGTTGGTGCTTATCCTGATATTTCTTTTCATGTCAATTGGATTTGTGACAGTGTTCTTTTTGCTTATAAATGGCCATTATCTCCCTGAACGCTCTGCAGTGAAAATGATCGATGGAACTTTGGCTCCTCACGCATCGTCCCATATCATGAAACGTGACAAATCTTTTGTGAATATTTCAGCTTTTCCTGTTCATGATGGCATTGTTTGGGACAAAGTGGCTTATGAAATCCATGGCCCGACAGAGGTCCTTAGAGTTCCGTACGTATTTCGCGTCTCATTAGGAGATGTGGTGACACGGGACATACATTCAGATGATTGGGATGTGCAGGCCGTTCATGCATTGTTTTCAGATTTAAAATATTATGCTGCCTTTGATGCTGAAGATTTGTATTTAAATTCTGCCAATTATGGTGATCTTTGTCCAACTCCCACACAGGGGAGTTCTAAAACGCTTAGGGATAAGTTCACCTATTTTACTAACTATGATTTGACCAATCCTGAATCCTATTATATCTGAAAGAGACACGTTAGTGACAGATTCCTTACCTTAGAATATCCCCAGGCATCAGGCTGGATCCGGAAAGATTTTGCGTAGCAGTACCCTTGCGCGTCGGTAGGCGGCGTCGTGCGGCTCCGCTTCCGTCGTCGGGATCGCCGGGATGACGTCGCGGGCAGTACTTAGACGCCGCCCCTGCGCGCTGACGTCAGTTCTTCTTTTTCCGCGCCAGTAAGCGCAGATCCGGGAAGAGCAGTGCCCTAGTCATTTTTTGACTAAATTTTTGGTGATTTTTCACTGTTTTTCTCCACGAGTCTCTCGACTCCGAAAGTGTCGGTAGGGATGCCCGGCTTCAAGCCCTGCGACGCCTGTGGTCGCATGATGTCGATCACAGACCCGCACTTAGAGTGTCTCTACTGTCTCGGCCGCGACCACGACACGAAGTCGTGCCCCGACTGCCGGGCCTTGCACCCGAAGGCTTTGCGAGAGCGGTCTCGAAAGCTCCTCAAGGTCCAGCAGTCGGCTCCGCGCCACACCAAGCCCCGGTCACGTGAGAGGTCGAGGGGCCGGTCGCGGAGTCCTCATCGGTCGTCGGGGTCCAAGTCTTCGCACTCCTCCGGTAAGTCGAAGCATAAAAAGTCTAAGAAGCGTCATCGCTCCACGACTTCGCCTCGCCGGTCTCGCGACTCGGCTAAGGCTCCTGTCAGCACCGTCCCCGCCCCCACGGCTCCGGGAGTGCCTGTGGAGCCGCCCCCGCATTACCCGTCCTTCCCGGGTTCGGGGGCGACTCCGGCCGAGATACAGGAATTCCTGTCGGCCATGGCCCGCCTCTTCCGGCCTCAAGGTCCCCCGTGCGCCTTCGGGCCCCGCGGGCCCTGATGGGGTTTCCCGGCGCCACCGACGACTCCGGTCCCGGTGCCGCCTGTCACACCAGCCTCGGTCCCGGCCCCGGCTTCGGCCCCGGCCTCGATCCCGGCTCCGGTGCTGCCGCAACCCCCATCGACGCCGGTTGACCTAACCACACCTCCGCCGGCGCCGATGTCTCCAGTGCCGCTCCGACGCCGCCCGGGCCTGGGCGGCGTCGCTCCCGTTCTCTCCGGATCCGGACACGGCGCCGGACCGGCGTCGCCGACGCCGGCTCCGACGCCGCTGAGACCTTGGGTCCCACGTGTCCCTCCTTCTCCTTATTTTGAACCTGAGGAGGACGAAGAGAACTGGGAGGGGTCGGATGACCCTCTCACACAGCAGTGTGAGTACGAACAGGACTGGGCTGAGGAACTTGGGGATGCCAGTGGTCTGAACACCTCCCCTGACTCTGGCATGCTGTCTCCTCCTTCCGTGGCAACGGAGGAGGGAGCAAATTTTGCAACGGTGTTGCGTAGAGCAACTGGGGCCTTACACCTCCAATTGCCTACAGTGGCTGTCAGGACTAACCTCCTGACGGAAGTGCTTCAGCCGGCGGCTACCTCCTCGGAGCCACTGCTGCCGTTTAATGACGCACTTTCTGACGTCCTTCTGGGCACCTGGTCCAAGCCCGCCACAGGGGCTCCTGTGGATAGGAACGTGGCCCGACGCCATCGCCCGGCCCCGTGCGACCCCATTTTCCTTTCCCAACACCCCACTCCTGAGAGCTTGGTTGTCCAAGCCTCTGCTTCCCAAACCGCCTTCCCTACCGCTCCTCCGGATAGGGAATCCAAACGCCTGGATCAATTTGGGAAGAAGGTCTTTTCTTCCTCCAGTGCTGGCTTGCGGTCTGTCAACACCGCTTGCCTTTTGGGCCGATATTCCCACTCTCTGTGGGACTCGGTGGCGCAAGCTTTGCCCCAGTGTCTTGAGGAGGTCCAGACACTGCTTTCCCGCGCCATTGCGGAAGGAAGAGATGCGGCTAAATACACCATCAGATGTGGCCTTGATACCGCCGACTCGCTGGGTAGATCGATTGCAACGACAGTGGCGCTGCGCCGTCACGCCTGGCTGAGAACCACTGGTTTCTTGGGTGATGTCCAAAACACTCTTATGGACATGCCCTTTGATGGGGTCGGTCTTTTTGGGAACAAGGCAGACCATGCGCTGGAGCGTTGTAAGGACTCGCGGGCTACGGCCAAGTCCCTGGGCCTTTCTGCTGTACGCCCTCCGCAGCCATCTGCTTTTCGCCCCTTTCGTGGCCACGGAAGGGGCGCCCAGTCACGTCCGCTGCCCAGCCACCGGCCCGCGCAGCAAGCGCCCTCACGTGGCAGAGGACGTGGCTCCCGCCATGGCGGGTCAGGCAACCAGCGTGCGGGTCAGGCCACCAACCCCGCCCCGTCCGCGGCCTCCAAGCCCTCCTAGTTTTTCCTTTCAGGTGCACAGCACGCCAGTAGGGGGCAGGGTCCGCCATCACCTTCACCACTGGCGTGCCATCACCTCGGACAGGTGGGTCTTGGACATTGTCCGAAGGGGCTACTCCCTCCCCTTCGAGACCACCCCCCCAGCCATGCCACCTCAATTCCACCGCATGTCAGGTGATCACTTGGTGCTTCTTCAGAAGGAAGTTGCGGCCCTCTTGGCCAAGAGGGCCATCGAGCGCGTTCCGACCCCAGAAGTAGGACGTGGTTGCTAATCCCACTACTTTCTGGTGCCCAAAAAGGACAAGGAGAACATGCGTCCTATCTTGGACCTCCGGAACGTCAATCGCTTCCTCCGGAAGGAGAAGTTCAAGATGCTCACCTTAGCTCAGGTCTTGACTGCCCTCGACCCTGGAGACTGGATGGTAGCGTTGGACTTGCAGGACGCTTATTTCCACATCCTCGTCCTGCCGGCCCACCGGCGTTACCTGCGGTTCATGGTGGGCCTCGAGCATTTTCAATTTACCGTGCTCCCCTTTGGCCTCACAAGTGCCCCTCGGGTGTTCACGAAAGTGATGGCGGTGGTCGCAGCTCATCTGCGCCGGGCAGGGGTTCCAGTCTTCCCCTACCTCGACGACTGGCTGCTGAAGGCGGGCTCGTCCCAGGCAGTCGTCTCCCACCTCCAGACTACGGCCGAACTCCTGCACTCGCTGGGGTTCTCCATCAATGTGCCGAAGTCGCACCTGATTCCTTCTCCACAGCTCCTTTTCATCGGAGCAGTTCTGGACACGACGCAGTTTCGGGCCTATCCTCCCGAACGGCGAATCCGGGATATTCAGGCTATGATTCCGATCTTTCAGCCTCTATCCTGGGTTTCGGTACGGATGACCCTGAGGCTGCTGGGCCTCATGGCCTCCTGCATCCTGCTGGTCGATCATGCCAGATGGCATATGCGGGCTCTGCAGTGGGACCTGAAATTCCAGTGGGCGCAGCACCAGGGCAACCTGTCCGATCACGTTTAGATCTCGGAGGGGACTGCAAAACAGTTGCAGTGGTGGCTCTCGAACCGGCTATGGGTCAGGGGCAGATCCCTCTCCCTTCCCCAGCCAGAGCACACAGTCGTGATGGACGCGTCCCTTCTGGGATGGGGCGGTCACATGGGAGAGGCGGAGATCAGAGGCCTCTGGTCTCCGGCGGAGTCCCGGCTCCATATCAACCTTCTGGAGCTCCGGGCGATCCGACTTGCACTCAAGGCATTCCTTCCCTCTGTCAAAGGGACGGTAGTGCAGGTGTTCACAGACAACACCACCGCCATGTGGTACTGCAACAAACAAGGCAGAGTGGGGTCGTGGACCCTATGTCAGGAGGCTCTCCGCCTCTGGACATGGCTGGAACATCAGGGCATATTCCTGATGGTTCAACACCTGGCAGGTTCCCTGAACGCCAGGGCGGACGAACTCAGCCGCAGGTGCATGACGGATCACGAATGGCGTCTTCACTCGGAAGTGGCGCAAGGACTCTTTCTACAGTGGGGAGAGCCTTGGTTAGAGAACGCGCAATGTCATCAGTTCTGCGCGTTGGAATTTCCAAGGCGGCACTCGCTCGGCGACGCTTTTCGTCGCGAGTGGAGTTGCAGTCTGTTGTACGCCTTTCCGCCTATACCACTTCTACCCAGAGTGTTGAAGAAGATTCGGCGCGACCGGGCGCAAGTCATCCTTGTGGCTCCGGACTGGGCTCGAAGAGTTTGGTATCCCGAGCTACTCAGTATGAGCGTCGATCCCCCGATCCGTCTGCCTCTTCGGGAGGATCTTCTGTCGCAGCAGCAGGGGACGGTCCTCCACCCAAACCTGTCCAGTCTCCACCTGCTTGCGTGGAGATTGAGCGGCGGCAGTTGATTCCTTTCGACTTGCCTCCCGAAGTTTGTGATGTGATTCTGGCAGCCAGGCGTCCCTCCACTAAGGTGGTATACGCCTGCAGGTGGAACAAGTTTGTGGCATGGTGCACAGCAAAGGCTGTGAATCCCCTCTCTGCCCCTCTTTCTGAGGTTCTTCTGTTCCTTCTTTCTCTGGCCCAACAGGGTTCTGCCCTGGGTACCATCAAGGGCTATCTTTGTGCAATCTCGGCCTTCCTCAGGCTCCCTGATCAGCCCTCTCTTTTTAAGTCCCCTGTTGTTAACAGGTTTCTAAAAGGCATTACACACCTCTTCCCTCCTGTTCCGTTTGTCATGCCTCATTGGGACTTAAACTTGGTTCTTACCTTTTTAATGTGCGCTCCCTTTGAGCCTCTCCATAACTGTCCTCTTCATCTTCTTACTCTGAAGACAGCCTTTCTGGTGGCCATCACCTCCGCTCGGCGGGTGAGTGAGCTCCAGGCTCTATCATGCAAACCTCCCTTTCTGTCTGTCCATCCAGACAAGGTTGTTCTTAGGATGCGTCCGTCCTTCTTGCCAAAGGTGGTTACTGCCTTCCACATTGGGCAGACCATCACTTTGCCCACCTTCTTTCCGCCTCCGCATCCTTCCAGAGAGGAAGAGAGGCTCCACCGTCTGGACCCAAAACGTGCGCTTTCCTTTATATCAACCGCACACAACACTTCCGGGTGGATGACCAGCTCTTTGTTGGCTACGTGGGTGCCAAAAAAGGTCGGGCGGTGCACAAGAGAACCATCTCCCGCTGGGTAACCTTGTGTATCAAAGCCTGCTATTCTTTGGCTAAGAAGGAGCCTCCTGTTGGGCTGCGTGCCCATTCCACCAGGGCAACGGCTGCTACCACGGCTTTGGGCCGCGGTGTTCCGCTGCAGGATATATGTCAGGCAGCAACGTGGGCCTCGCTGCACACGTTTACCAAGCATTACTGCCTTGACAGCCAAGTCCGGAGGGACGGCTTCTTTGGCCGTTCTGTCCTCCGAGACTTCCTTGTCTGATCTTTGTTCGCAGACCCACCACCGGGGTTGGTATTGCTGGGGTATCTATTCTAAGGTAAGGAATCTGTCACTAACGTGTCTCTTTCAGATGCACAAGTTACTAACTTGTGTAACGATATATCTGTAAGAGACAGTAGTTAGTGACAGATTCCTTACCGCCCACCCATCCTCCCCGTTCTGCGAACTGATTTCTAGTGTTAAGGACATCCCTTTCAGGGCCCTAGTATTTTTCAGACACCTATGTCAGCTTCTTGCATGGCTCTGCGTTCCTGGCGCGGAAAGTCGTGTACAGAACTGACGTCAGCGCGCAGGGGCGGCGTCTAAGTACTGCCAGCGACGTCATCCCGGCGATCCCGACGCAGACGCCGGACGCGGAGCCGCACGACGCCGCCTACCGACGCGCAAGGGTACTGCTACGCAAAAACTTTCCGGATCCAGCCTGACGCCTGGGGATATTCTAAGGTAAGGAATCTGTCACTAACTACTGTCTCTTACAGATATATCGTTACACAAGTTAGTAACTTGTGCTTTAGGCTTCAAAGATCCCCTACATCGAAGTACCTGTTATCCCACACTAAACTAATTTATGCCAATTCGTTTAGAACGCAGTTGGCCGCACACGGTTATGACCATTGGAAACAGATTATAGATTTAAAATCAATCTGGGGCACAAAGCCATGGCAGGTTCAGGGCACTGAGGCATTACATCGTGCCTGCCTGATCCAGACTCAATTGCTGTTTTTAAATGAAACCATTTACCAAACATCATGTTATGGCCTTGCAACTGTCAAAAACCTAAATACCCCCTCAATTCCGTCATTAGCTGAATATAATGATTGGCGGTTACATAATACCTACACCATGGAGGCTTTGCAGGCTCTCCTTCAAAATGCCTCCTTTAATGTTTCTGAAATTGATCCATTGGGATGGTTGTTGTGGCAATCTAATGCTAATGCATGCCAGTTGCGTTTCTATAATGTTACACCTGGGTTCTTTCAGACTAAGCCTGATCCTCGTTATCCACCTCATCATTCTGTGACTACATACTCGGTAGGTAAATTGTGCCAGCAGTGGCTGGAACACTCTACCTTTGCATCTGTCAAACAGCACCTTTCAATCCTATCGAACGATATAGATTTGGCTGATTTTCTCCTAGGCCCACGTAATCCAAGGGCCAAGCGGTTTCTTTATGCCTCGTATAATGAAATTTGGAAACTTTCACAGATGGAAGCCGCCTTCCGTCTGCGTCAAATTGACCAGGCAAACTTGGAAAAAGTCCTTGCTGTAGTAGACAACAGCATTAATACGCTTTCTTCACGCATTTATACGTTAGACAATATTGTTTCTTCTGTAATAGATATTGTGCAAAGTGATGTTTCTGTGTTATATCATGGTCAGAATCAGTTAAGGTCGGTCATGCAATTTGCTTGGACGTTGCAGACACTGAAAATGGGTAAAGTGCCTTGGGATTATTTGAATGCCAGTGCTTTATTTTTGCCTTTTAACCTGACTGATGAACAGAAGTTTATGTCCATGAAAGATGCTGTATATACGCTGTTACATATTGAACAATTGGAGCCTTTGCCGTTCTCTGTAGCGGAAACGGACTCTGCTGTTTGGTTAATTCATGGCGTTATCACTTTGCCCTTTTCACTTTTTCAATTTAAATCATGTATGCAACACTTTCCTGTTGGCCGCTTTGAACCGCTTGGCACTGCTTTTCTGCATGAATTATGGGTCCTGCCCTTTGCTTATCGGTGTTTGAGGGAGGATAAAGAGGTTTTCCTCACAGGGGAGAAGTGTGATTCGGTACTGGGGCACTCTCTTGTGTGCAAACACGTTAAGTTGCACGGTGAGTGTAACGTGTCAGCGCCCAATCTAGCTTGCTTTTTGAAAGGGACCCCAGTACCATCCATCACCCCTGTCTTTACATTGCTTACTAACGGCAGCTATCTCATTTTAAACAATCAAGACTGCTGTGGTTTGCGGGCGGGTGTCCCATACTTGGTAACTGTTTCCCAGCGCGTAACTTGCTGTAGCAATGTCCTTTTCCCGCCCCCGCATGGGAGTTTGGATTCTTCCCTTTGGCCTTCCATTCCGACTTTGAAAACAGAGTTCAACAAGTTGAGAAGGCTCAAAGCCCTTTTATTCCAACAGGAGGTGGCCCTCACTTCCGCCCGTGAAACATACAGTCGCTTCATAACACTAACCTCCCACTTCATTTTGGGGAATTAATTCACCAAATATTTAATGCTTCTGATACGACAGGCCTTGCCCATTTTTTTAAATGTGTGGGATCTGACCTGGTCTCTACCTTTCAAACTATATTCGGGGTGATTCCGGCTTTTATTCATTCTATATTTTCCAGTGTCTTTGGAGGGTTCCCCTTAATATTGGCGCTCGCAGCTGGTGTCCTGCTTCTCCTTCTTGTGTTTCGTAATGGCTGCTCACTTTGTGGCTCTGCACTGGCCGTACCAGCTTCATCTGTACCGTCATCGCCTGTATGAGGCTTTTGGATGCTTGCCTTTAGCAACGCATGGCGTCAGTTACAACTTGACATTCCGCTTTGCCTACTTTACTTGCGTGCAACCAGTGCTTCATTGCAAATGGTGTCATTTCTCCTGGGCGATGGAACTTTGCTTATCAAACACGTGGTGTCCAATCCCTGATTTCAGCCGGTTGATGGGTCCCTTAGAGGCTCATGACGTGGCTTGTTCTGTGGATGGTCCAATGACACGTGCAGCTTTACTTGGAATCTTGGATCAATGGGATATCTGTGCAGCTGCGCAGACTTTCCTACAACGAAGTTTCATTGAATATCACGCAAGTTTGCCTTTTCTATTTTTGGATGCTCCTGTTTGTGAGGAACATGATTGTTCCTTCGGCTTATTAAATTGGATGTCATCGTTTTTTTCCACCACTGACAACGATGCACTATTGGAAGGAATTGCATTCCTTTGCACCCAAACCTTCATGGATTGAATACTTGGGTCGTCCCTACTCCACTGTCTGAAATACAGACTCTTTTGTTTCAAGCTCACCGTGCCTTCAGCTTTTTTCGAACTTTCCCATTTTTCTCCGCTTTTTTTGGGAAAGTCCCTCACCAATTTTTTAAACAATGCCTGACTTCTGAACTCTGTTTTTGTTCTTCTGTCTATGTCCTTGTTAGAAATGGGATTTCTGGTTGGCTAAGGCTTGCGCCAAAGCCAAGCAGAAACCACCACTCTAGTCAGGGCAAGAGAGTTACACACCCAAGATAACCCCTGCTCACCCCCTTGGTAGCTTGGCACGAGCAGTCAGGCTTATCCCGGAGGCAATGTGTAAAGCGTTTGCGCAACACACACACAGCACAACACCCAAGGCACACTACAAAAGGAACTCCACACAAGGTTATATATAAAAATAGCCTTTGTATTATCATAACACATTAGAATAGTACGCATATACAATACATTGTGCCAACTGGCACGGGACAATATTTACAGGGGATTATGTACACATGACAGGGCCACGTGGACAACTGTCAGAACCATCACTTAGTAAAAGGTAATAGATGTAGAATACCTAATAAATGTAGGACATATCAGAACCGTACAACCAGTAATCACTGGCAACCACTGTACTTAGCATCAGCCTGTAACATAAACCATATTATGCACAGCATCACATTAGGCGCAAAACATTATGCGTCAACCTCACCAGCATAAACACATTATGCAATTATCTCTCCAGTCTAAACGCATTAGACAATAACATCCTAAGTCTAAATCACATTAGGAAATAATCTCAGGGGAAAATAACTCACAACCTAAAAGCATTAGGAAGTAATAACCTCACAAGCATGGAAACCACATTTTAGAGGTAACCGAAACAGGGTGCGTAAAACATACTACATGCATTACATTTCCTAGCACCACATACTCACAGTAGCACATAACCTCATAGTAGAAAGAGCCATAGCAGAGGTATAAATCACATTCGCCTATAACTCATAGGAGAGAAGCTTGCTAACACACAAATCACATTAGGGCCTGGCGCCCTAAAAACCTAGCAGTCCCCTTGGCCAACTGGCCATCTCTAAGGGGCTCAAAGGCCCTATGTCCAAAAGTCAGGGCGCGCTGCAAGGGCAGCGAGAGTCAAGGGTGCGCAATCTGCGCAGGCCTAAACATAGCAGCTGCCCACTACTTGCTGGGCAGCTGGGAAAGTACTGGGGCAGAGGAGTGCATTCCACTCCTAACTCTAAGCATGCCCCCAATGAAAGAATACCCTAAACGGTGCAGCTGCCCACTACTTGCTGGGCAGCTGTGAATCAATTAGAGGTCTGGGCTCCCAATGCCCCTTAAAACAAATGTGCCCCTTCGTTGGAGCCACGCAGGCTCTAGAAACACAAATCTCCATCGACGCAGCTGCCCTCTGCAAACGGGGCAGCTGGGATAAATAACCTAAAGGGGCCCTGGCACATCTGTGCCCTCGGGGCCCCACTGGGCCTTTTAAACAAATATGCCAATCGTTGGAGGCACGCTGCCCCTGAAACCATCAGGCCCCAGGTTGGAGCCACACGGGCTCTAAAACAAAACATGCCCCCTTCGTTGGAGTGGCCCGCTCTCCTGCGGGACCACTCAGCACCAATGCGCTCACAGTGCCGCGATCGGCACCAACACTGTGCCCCCTCGTTGGAGCCACCTGGGGCTCGGAACACAAATAGCCAAACGGTGGAGCCACCCGGGCTCTAGAAACAATCATGCCCTCATGGAGCGCACTGGCTCCTGAAATAAAATGTACCCCACGCTGGGGCGGCCCTCTGCCAGGCGGGGCCGCCCATACATGGTGCCTTGCACGGCACCAACAACATCGAGCCCCCACTCACCGGGACTCTCTGGTGCCGCTCTCGGTCTCTTCTCTTCGCTTCACCCGGGCCCCCTCCTGGGACCCGGGACTCATATCTCAAGGCGTGCGGGGCTCTTGTGCACACGCGGGGCTTCCTCTTCCATGGGAGCCCCACACTTGCATCGGCGGCCTCGGCCGCCACTTCTCACTTCACCCGGGCCCCTCCTGGGACCCGGGACTCCTCTTCGGTGCTCGTGGAGGCGGGGTAGGCTCCCGTCCTCCTTTCCTTCAATCGCGGCGGGGGCAGGCACCGACAATGTGCCTCGTGCCCCCTCCGCCATGCCGGCACCTCTCCCCTTCACCCGGGCCCCTCCTGGGACCCGGGACTTCATCACCGAGCCTGCGAGGCTCCCGCCGGATCTCTGGCGGTGGGCGGGACTTCCTCCCCTCGCTCCGCCCATGTCTTAGGCAGACGTGCCTGACTTCCTGGTCGCGCTGCAGCGGCCGGGAACAGATTTCTTCGGCAGCCCCGGGGCTGCGGCGGTGAAACGCGGGGTGGGCACCCGCTGTTTAAAAATAAGCCAAGAAGTGGGGTGGGCACCCGCTAGTAAATTTAGGCAATAAGCGGGGTGGGCACCCGCTCTTAAAAGATCGGCAAATGCGGGGTGGGCTCCCGCTGGAAGCCAGAAATGTGGGGGAATCCCTATGTCGGGATTCCCTGTCCATAAGGAGCAGCTCAGCGCCGCCGAGCCCACGCGCTCCTCAGGGAAGGAAAGCGCTCTTTCAGAAAGGAGATAAAGCGCTCACCAGGCGCTAGGATAAAAAGTCTTTTAGGGATCAAGAAAAGCAAAAGGTCCCCAACAAGTCCTTGAAGTATCCAGGGACAAGGCAGGGCCCAGGGAGGCAAGCCCTCATGGCAGCCCCCCCTGGGCCCCAGCAGCAGCACGCCCCAGCAGGAACAGCAGCCAAGCACTCAACAACTTCATGGGGTCACAGCCCCTTCTTTTCTACACATATTTCCCTTTGTGTCACAGCACAGGGCTTGGGGATACCAGTCAGAACTGGTATAGGGGGGATCTGGAGCACTCTGTTTATGATGCGGCATCCTGCCTTTGAGGAAGAGGGGGTCTGCTACCAGACGCACCGTGGGAGGTGGAGCCATCACTCACTTTGCCAGGCACAGCCCTGCTCAGATCAAAGGGTCCCCTCCCCATACTCCAACTGCAGATCTCTCTATTCAACCCACGTCTGGCTCAGCCTGCCCTGTCCCTCCAGCCAGACATGCAATCCACATCAGGCAGGCACATAGCGCACAGAAATGCCAACTTCTAAAAGTGGCATTTCTCACATAGTCATAATAAATCTGCGCACACCATTGTGCAGCATTTATTCTCACAATTTCATACATACCAGACTTGACCATGCTGCTACTCTTATAACAGGAATTACCACCTACACACTCATCCTCAATGCATTCCTATGGGAGGGCCGGCCAGTCTCACCACACACGCACACAGCGCGCACGCACTTTACACTGGGCCACAGTGCTAAGTGCCTAGAGGCCTAAAATCACCAACACTACACAGGGAAAAGGCTAAGAGACAGGCAAAAGTTCAGGGTGAACCTGCCAAAAAGGGCCAGGTCCAACACAACCCCTTCCAGCCAAAACGCAGGGTAGACCAATCACCACCGTGATGGGCTTCCTGCTTGGGGCGATAGAACACGGACACGGGCCCGCACGGCAGGGACACCCTCCGGTTCTATGCCACCCTGAAACTCTGGAGAGAAAAAAAACAAAGAAAAAAAAAATTCAGGATCAACTATGCTATCCTACGGGTACTCTTCTAGTTGTTCATGGCCAGTACCAGGACCTAGGCCACCCAGATGCCACTGGTCCTTGTCAATCCACAGAGTGGGGGGCAGTAACCCCTGGCATACAATAGCCATTCTCCACTCTCCCTCTCAGTGTAGTTCCAAACTACCACTGATCCTCCAGCCTAGGGTCCGCACCCTCAGGCTGACCAGAGATGACGGGCAATCTCAATAAAAATAGGAGAAAACTTCTCAACAAAATGTATGCGGGTAACAATCACCGGCAATATCAAATAAAAAATAGGCTTGCCCGTTGTAACAATCACGGGAAATATCAATCAATAATAGAATCAAAGAACTCTCAAAAATATATGCGGGTAGTAACAATCACCGGCAATATCAATCAACAATAGAATCAAAAGAACTCTCAAAAATATATGCGGGTAGTAACAATCACCGGCCATATCAATCAACAATAGAATCAAAAGAACTCTCAAAAATATATGCGGGTAGTAACAATCACCGGCAATATCAATCAACAATAGAATCAAAAGAACTCTCAAAAATATAGGCGGGTAGTAACAATCACCGGCCATATCAATCAACAATAGAATCAAAAGAACTCTCAAAAATATATGCGGGTAGTAACAATCACCGGCAATATCAATAAGCAATAGGCTTGCCCATTGTTACAATCATGGGCAATATCAATCAACAATAGAATCAAAAGAACTCTCAAAAATATAGGCGGGTAGTAACAATCACCGGCCATATCAATCAACAATAGAATCAAAAGAACTCTCAAAATATATGCGGGTAGTAACAATCACCGGCAATATCAATCAACAATAGAATCAAAAGAACTCTCAAAAATATATGCGGGTAGTAACAATCACCGGCAATATCACTAAGCAATAGGCTTGCCCATTGTAACAATCATGGGCAATATCAATCAACAATAGAATCAAAAGAACTCTCAAAAATATAGGCGGGTAGTAACAATCACCGGCCATATCAATCAACAATAGAATCAAAAGAACTCTCAAAAATATATGCGGGTAGTAACAATCACCGGCAATATCAATCAACAATAGAATCAAAAGAACTCTCAAAAATATATGCGGGTAGTAACAATCACCGGCCATATCAATCAACAATAGAATCAAAAGAACTCTCAAAAATATATGCGGGTAGTAACAATCACCGGCCATATCAATCAACAATAGAATCAAAAGAACTCTCAAAAATATATGCGGGTAGTAACAATCACCGGCAATATCAATCAACAATAGAATCAAAAGAACTCTCAAAAATATATGCGGGTAGTAACAATCACCGGCAATATCAATCAACAATAGAATCAAAAGAACTCTCAAAAATATATGCTATCATAAATGCAAGTCCAGATCCGGAAACACCGGCTACTGGCTCCCCAACCCGGGGACGTACCTCTTGGGTCAGACGCCTGGAAAACCAGGACTTCACAAGGGTGACACATCCCTAGCGTGTCGTGTGACAGTCTGCCTGGCGCAGAGCTCACGACCTCCTGTCCCTCTGACAGGGCGTGAAGATGTGCCAGGACAGAAGTGGCGCACACCATGGTCAATCATTGGCGACTCAGCCCTTCTGGCTGGTCCCTGACCCACTGGTTCCCACTGGGGACTCTTTCCCCCTCTCACCCCTCAAAACTGGACCTCTGCACCCTCCCAACTGGAGCGGTACTGCCAGACACTAGAACTGCTGGAGGTCTGATTACAGGCACTCCCAGCTCACCTAAAACGGGAAAAACCACCTTGAAGAACGGTCCAACAGGACAGACTAGGCTCCCTACCTGGTGTTCCCTCATGGAACCAACCAGTACTGGAAACTGAGGTGCGGGCACTTTGGGACACAGCCCAATCTCACTCCTCCTCCTGCGAGACAGGATGTGAGTCCCTACAACCGCCTCACAATAAGGGTACCCAGCTGGGCTACTCTGAACCATCTTAAACCGCGAGGGTTATCGAGACACCTGCACCATTCTTCTAGGGTCACTCCCCAATGCTAGTTCCTTACAATCAAAGAACTCACACACTAACACCATTTACTCAAACGTCCAGTGCATCACAACATTCATCCACACCCCCCCACAAGACTGGTGAGGCAGCATCTTACTGCCCCTGAAACACAACCTGTTCCCCTCTTAACCGGGAACTAGGTACTATACTATGGGAACTGGGACGGAGGACTTCATGCACTGGACACACACTTCGCTGCCACCACTGGATCCCACCCTTACTGGTGAATCCAGAAAACTCACACTGTAACAAGAACACATATTTCAAAAATGAAATGACACTTAAAACAATCTTAGACCAATAATCCCCAACATGTGACTATCTAAAATGCAGAGTTTTGTAGTGCAGCCAGTTGTCGCCGTGGTACTGCGCAAACGCAAGTCCCATCCCACCGCTGATCACCAATGTTAGAAATGGGATTTCTGGTTGGCTAAGGCTTGCGCCAAAGCCAAGCAGAAACCACCACTCTAGTCAGGGCAAGAGAGTTACACACCCAAGATAACCCCTGCTCACCCCTTGGTAGCTTGGCACGAGCAGTCAGGCTTATCCCGGAGGCAATGTGTAAAGCGTTTGCGCAACACACACACATCACAACACCCAAGGCACACTACAAAAGGAACTCCACACAAGGTTATATATAAAAATAGCCTTTGTATTATCATAACACATTAGAATAGTACGCATATACAATACACTGTGCCAACTGGCACGGGACAATATTTACAGGGGATTATGTACACATGACAGGGCCACGTGGACCACTGTCAGAACCATCACTTAGTAAAAGGTAATAGATGTAGAATACCTAATAAATGTAGGACATATCAGAACCGTACAACCAGTAATCACTGGCAACCACTGTACTTAGCATCAGCCTGTAACATAAACCATATTATGCACAGCATCACATTAGGCGCAAAACATTATGCGCCAACCTCACCAGCATAAACACATTATGCAATTATCTCTCCAGTCTAAACGCATTAGACAATAACATCCTAAGTCTAAATCACATTAGGAAATAATCTCAGGGGAAATAACTCACAACCTAAAAGCATTAGGAAGTAATAACCTCACAAGCATGGAAACCACATTTTAGAGGTAACCGAAACAGGGTGCGTAAAACATACTACATGCATTACATTTCCTAGCACCACATACTCACAGTAGCACATAACCTCATAGTAGAAAGAGCCATAGCAGAGGTATAAATCACATTCGCCTATAACTCATAGGAGAGAAGCTTGCTAACACACAAATCACATTAGGGCCTGGCGCCTAAAAACCTAGCAGTCCCCTTGGCCAACTGGCCATCTCTAAGGGGCTCAAATGCCCTATGTCCAAAAGTCAGGCGCGCTGCAAGGGCAGCGAGAGTCAAGGGTGCGCAATCTGCGCAGGCCTAACGTAGCAGCTGCCCACTACTTGCTGGGCAGCTGGGAAAGTACTGGGGCAGAGGAGTGCATTCCACTCCTAACTCTAAGCATGCCCCCAATGAAAGAATACCCTAACCGGTGCAGCTGCCCACTACTTGCTGGGCAGCTGTGAATCAATTAGAGGCCTGGGCTCCCAATGCCCCTTAAAACAAATGTGCCCCTTCGTTGGAGCCACGCAGGCTCTAGAAACACAAATCTCCATCGACGCAGCTGCCCTCTGCAAACGGGGCAGCTGGGATAAATAACCTAAAGGGGCCCTGGCACATCTGTGCCCTCGGGGCCCCACTGGGCCTTTTAAACAAATATGCCAATCGTTGGAGGCACGCTGCCTCTGAAACCATCAGGCCCCAGGTTGGAGCCACACGGGCTCTAAAACCAAACATGCCCCCTTCGTTGGAGTGGCCCGCTCTCCTGCGGGACCACTCAGCACCAGTGCGCTCACAGTGCCGCGATCGGCACCAACACTGTGCCCCCTCGTTGGAGCCACCTGGGGCTCGGAACACAAATAGCCAACCGGTGGAGCCACCCGGGCTCTAGAAACAATCATGCCCTCATGGAGCGCACTGGCTCCTGAAATAAAATGTACCCCACGCTGGGGCGGCCCTCTGCCAGGCGGGGCCGCCCATACATGGTGCCTTGCACGGCACCAACAACATCGAGCCCCCACTCACCGGGACTCTCTGGTGCCGCTCTCGGTCTCTTCTCTTCGCTTCACCCGGGCCCCCTCCTGGGACCCGGGACTCATATCTCAAGGCGTGCGGGGCTCTTGTGCACACGCGGGGCTTCCCTCTTCCATGGGAGCCCCGCACTTGCATCGGCGGCCTCGGCCGCCACTTCTCACTTCACCCGGGCCCCCTCCTGGGACCCGGGACTCCTCTTCGGTGCTCGTGGAGGCGGGGTAGGCTCCCGTCCTCCTTTCCTTCAATCGCGGCGGGGGCAGGCACCGACAATGTGCCTCGTGCCCCCTCCGCCATGCCGGCACCTCTCCCCTTCACCCGGGCCCCCTCCTGGGACCCGGGACTTCATCACCGAGCCTGCGAGGCTCCCGCCGGATCTCTGGCGGTGGGCGGGACTTCCTTCCCTCGCTCCGCCCATGTCTTAGGCAGACGTGCCTGACTTCCTGGTCGCGCTGCAGCGGCCGGGAACAGATTTCTTCGGCAGCCCCGGGGCTGCGGCGGTGAAACGCGGGGTGGGCACCCGCTGTTTAAAAATAAGCCAAGAAGCGGGGTGGGCACCCGCTAGTAAATTTAGGCAATAAGCGGGGTGGGCACCCACTCTTAAAAGATCGGCAAATGCGGGGTGGGCTCCCGCTGGAAGCTAGAAATGCGGGGGAATCCCTATGTCGGGATTCCCTGTCCATAAGGAGCAGCTCAGCGCCGCAGAGCCCACGCGCTCCTCAGGGAAGGAAAGCTCTCTTTCAGAAAGGAGATAAAGCGCTCACCAGGCGCTAGGATAAAAAGTCTTTTAGGGATCAAGGAAAAGCAAAAGGTCCCCAACAAGTCCTTTAAGTATCCAGGGACAAGGCAGGGCCCAGGGAGGCAAGCCCTCATGGCAGCCCCCCCTGGGCCCCAGCAGCAGCACGCCCCAGCAGGAACAGCAGCCAAGCACTCAACAACTTCATGGGGTCACAGCCCCTTCTTTTCTACACATATTTCCTTTGTGTCACAGCACAGGGCTTGGGGATACCAGTCAGAACTGGTATAGGGGGATCTGGAGCACTCTGTTTATGATGCGGCATCCTGCCTTTGAGGAAGAGGGGGTCTGCTACCAGACGCACCGTGGGAGGTGGAGCCATCACTCACTTTGCCAGGCACAGCCCTGCTCAGATCAAAGGGTCCCCTCCCCATACTCCAACTGCAGATCTCTCTATTCAACCCACGTCTGGCTCAGCCTGCCCTGTCCCTCCAGCCAGACATGCAATCCACATCAGGCAGGCACATAGCGCACAGAAATGCCAACTTCTAAAAGTGGCATTTCTCACATAGTCATAATAAATCTGCGCACACCATTGTGCAGCATTTATTCTCACAATTTCATACATACCAGACGACCATGCTGCTACTCTTATAACAGGAATTACCACCTACACACTCATCCTCAATGCATTCCTATGGGAGGGCCGGCCAGTCTCACCACACACGCACACAGCGCGCACGCACTTTACACTGGGCCACAGTGCTAAGTGCCTAGAGGCCTAAAATCACCAACACTACACAGGGAAAAGGCTAAGAGACAGGCAAAAAGTTCAGGGGTGAACCTGCCAAAAAGGGCCAGGTCCAACAGTCCTACTGACTTACCAGGGGGAGGGTGTTATATGGGGTTATATGGCCCTAAGACACATTGTCGACATTGCTAAGTTAGCATGAGTTTTACTTGCCCTATGCTGCTGCTTTTGCGCACGCCTCTGCTAAGCGTTTGTTTTCGCGAAACACTTTGCCTCTGCCCTGTACATGATAACCGATTGTTTTTCACGTTCTCAGCCTTCCCTTCAATTCTGTCTGAACATAATGTGCAAGGTCGGTCAACAATGTCTCTTGTTATTCTGTTCTGGTCAGTCCCTATTACCTAGACAAAACATGTAACCAACAGCTGCAATGCGGAAGAATCGTGCTTTGATATAACGTTGTTGCATGTTTTTGAAACACACTCGAAGAAAGCCGTTCCATGGAGCTGAGCGTTGCTGTTCCTATGATGTAAACCCTTGGGTTTAGGCTTTCAGGTAGGGGTCTGCTAATAACGCCTAGAGATCTTCTGTTATATAAAATAACTTCTTACTGCCTTGGGGAGGGTGATTAGGCCCAATTATTTAGCCTTTTCACAGTCTTTATAAAATGACGACTCCTTTTATATTCTATGGTATTGTAACAATGCTAATGATTCTTGCTTTATGCATTTTGCTGCTAGTTGTGGTTCGCATACTGTATCATGGACACTATAGTCAAAATAAACATTTTGAACTTATTTAGTGACTGATTATTTTTATTGTGGACAAGTACGTGAGAGTGAAAGAGTGTCTTGTTCCCGCGACTCTGAGGTGAGTCGGGAGTGCTCGTGTTCTGGGTTGTCTAAACATTCGTAGCTTCTTGATATTTGTAGGAGACCGAATGAGACACTATTGCTAGTCGGTTGGGATTTTGGGTACTAAGGTGATAGGAGGTACACCCCTATTTACTGAGGTCCTGTTTTCTTGTGCGTAGTTCTGTGTATGAGCAGAATCCCCGCAACAGTTCATTAGCCATCTTTGCAGTTTTCTCTGAGATCGGGACCATGTTGGAGAAATTCCCCTGATGCTGCACTCCCTGGAACTTCCAGTTCTCCTGCAGAGCCCACATATTCCATCTGGCATGTGTCACTAGCAGGATGCAGGCGACCATGAGGCCCAGCAGTCTCAGAGTCAGTCTCATTGAAATCCAGGATAGAGGATGAAACATCCGTATCATAGCCTGAATATTCTGGAATCGCCGCTCGGGAGGATAAGCCCGAAACTGCACTGCATCCAGAACAGCTCAGATGAAAGGGAGCATCTGAGAGGGAGTCAGTGTGAATTCGGCATGTTGATAGTGAAGCCCATCGAATGCAGGAGGTCCATCGTAGTCTGGAGGTGGGAGACAACACGCTCGTGGCCTACAGTAAACCGGAGGTAACACCAATGTGCAAGCAGGATGGGAATGTGAAAATAGGCTTCTTGCAAGTCCAGCACTACCAACCAGGCTCTTGGGTCCAGGGCAGACAATACCTGAGACAATGTAAGCAGCTTGAATTTCTCCTTTTTGAGGATGTAGTTGAGGGCTCAGAGAGCTAGGATAGGACGAAAGCCTTTGTCCTTTTTTGGAACCAGAAAGTAGAGAGAATAGCAACCACAGCCTACTTCTGGCACCAGAACCCTCTCTATGGCTCCCTTGGCCAAGAGAGCCTTGACTTTCTTCCGGAGCAGTGATAGATGATCCCCTGTCAGCCGGTCGTAAGATGGAGGCATGAAGGGAGGAGTAATCTCGAAGGGTAGGGAGTAGTACCTTCGGGCGATCTGCAGAACCCACTTGTCCGATGTTATGGACTGCCAGTGGTGGAGGTGATGGCTGATCCTGCCACCAACTTTACACCCATGATCTAAAAGGGAAAGATTAGGCAGGTTAGGCGGCTGCCGGAGGGGGTGGTGGCTATACCAGACTGCTGGCTACCTGACCCACGAGGCCGGTAGGAACCGCACCCTCGTCCATGCTGAGGCTGGGAAGCTTGTGCGGCTCGGTGGCTGGGATAGGATTAGCATGGTTGAAAGCCCCTTACGTGGCAACGAAAGGAGCAAAAAGCGGACTTGGTACTTGGGGCAGCCGAGAGGCCCAAGGAATGTGCCATACCTTTCGATTCCTTAAAGTGCTCCAGCGCTGAGTCTGCCATGTCTTAAAAGAGATGGATGCCATCGAAGGGCATGTCCATGAAGGAAGCCTGGACATCATCCGAAAAGCCAGATGTTCTCAGCCAGGCGTGGAGTCTGAGGGCCACAGTCGATGAAACCGCTCTGCCCAGCAAGTTGGTCATGTCCAAGCCACAGGATATAGTGAACTTTGCTGCATCTCTCCCGTCTGTAATTGTTTGAGAGAGAATGGCCCGGGCCTCCGTAGGGACCTGTGGCAGCACTTGCGCAGCCATTTCCCACAGCGTGTGGGAATAGTGGCCCAATAAGCATGAGGTGTTCACTGACCGCAATGCAAGGCTGGCGGAAGAAAACATTTTCTTTCCCAAGCTGTCCAGCCTCTTGGATTCCCTGTCTTGGGGATTGGCAGGGAACACGCTGTGGGAAGTAGAGGCTTGGAACACCGAGTTCTCCGGGGTAGGGTGTCAGGTGAGGAAATTTGGGTCCCCTGGAGCTGGCGTTGGCGACAGGCAATCGTCCTATTCACAGGAGCCGGTATGCTGGGTTTTGACCAAGATGTTAGTCTTGACTGCCACCAAGGGCAAATAAAGATGAGGATCTCAGCTGCCCTTCCCACCACCATGGCATATTTAGCTCCCTCCTCCATAGCCACGGTAGGGGGAGAAAGCATGCCGGTATCTGGAGACATGTCCAGTCTGCTGCATCATCCAGTTCCTCACACCAGTCCATATCCTGCTCATACTGGTATTTTAAAGGGTCCAGTGACCCCTCCCATTCCTCCCTGAGGCTTAGTCCTTCAGAATAGGGCTCAGGCTCCAACCTAGGACCCAGGGGTCCTGCTGACACCGGAATCGGCGTTGGTCAAAGTGGCTCCATCTCCGTGTCGTCGGGGATCAGAATAGTACTGGTGCCATCAGCAGCGTCTTTAGCATTTGTGTCAGGGCCGGCACCGGGGAAGGACGTAGTGGCATGACCGGCATCGGTCCGCATCCATGACCAGATCCGTGGGGGCCCATTGGCGCCGGAGCCACGGGAGCGGAACCAGATGGGGCATCCTCCGACCCCGTGGGGCACGAAGTGGTGCTGGGGGGTCAGGCCGCTTAATAATAAGACGGATGGTTGGTCGAAATGGGACGTAGACCGGACACTGGATGCCTTAGGAGGTGTGCCGCAGAAGGCACGTTTTTCCACACGATCTGGGAGTGCCCAGCTCTCCGCCCATTCTGGGAAAGAATTGTCTCCACACTTGCACAGGTGGGTGGGAAGAATATAACCAACTCCCCACGACTCTGCCTGTTAAATATATGGGAGGCCACCGACCTCACCCAGACTGAACGTACGTGGGCCTCACTGGGATTTACCCTTGCTAAGAGAAACATAGCCCAAACATGGGGGACTGGAGATCTGCCCACGTATCGGAGATGGGCAAACGATATGGACACTGCAATGATTGCCGAAAAGGAGGTATTTAAACACAGGGGCTGCCCGAAGAAATGGGATCAGAAATGGGCTAAATGGAATGTATCGAGAGGGGATTTATGTGTTTCCCCAACGGTGGAACTGAGAAGGACTAATGGGGACTTTGAACTTGACTCCACTTAGTGTTGTACAGATAATGTGCTCAGTTTGTGCAATGCTTTTTTATCACTGCTTTACTCTTGTCATGTCTAACATGTCGTGTGGCTTCAAATTCCTCTCAATGTGCTGTCACAACTGTTCAATAAAAAGAATATATAAAAAAAAAATAAGACGGATGGCCTCATAGAACTCTTCAATTTGAGTTGGGGTCGCTCCTGGTCCTCGGAAACTGGGGGGGGAGGGCAGGAGGAAAAAGCCTCAATAAAGATCAGCAAAACGTTGCAAAAATCCTGTCAAAAACTGACTGAGGGGAAGCTCTTCCCTCGGATCAGCGCTGGCTGGTGCGGAAAGAAAAGAACTGACGTCAGCGCGCCGAGGTGGCGCCCATGTAGGTGACACGGACACAATTTCCAGTGCAGATGATGCCGACGACACCACACAGAGCCAACCGATGCCATCTCCCTGCGCGCTGGTAGATGGCATCTACTGTTCATGACAAATCTTCCTAATCCAGTCTGACGCCTGGGAAAATTTATAGGTAAGAAATCTGCAGCTGGATGTTTCTATCAGATTAAGAAATATAGAAGGGTTTTAAATGACAGGAATATTTGAACTCTTCTCCTAGTAAAGAAGGCCTGACAACCCCAATAGACTCACCCTGGCAACAGTCAGTTGTCACCTCTGGCTAAGGTGCAATGTCACAAGCCTTTGAAGTGTATGTTTGTCAGTAGCTTAGTGTAATAGGCAACAGTGGATGATAAGGTTAACCTAATAGAGACATCTAGCCGCCGATTTCTTACTTTAGAATTCTCCCCAAGTGACAGACTGGATCCAGAACATTTTGTTCAGCAGTACCTCAGTGCGCCAGTCGAGGGTGTCTAGCGTCTCCGTAGCGACGTCGTCCTCCAGATGTGACGTCGACGGAGTCCATATAAGCCCTCCTCCCACACGCTGATGTCAGTTTCTTCTTTTCCATGCTTACAACGTGGCTCTGATCAGGGGTTCAACTGGCCGTTTTTGGCCTACCTCTACAATTTCGTCGAAAGTAACAGTGTGCCTTTTCTATGTCCTTGGGGTTTAAACCCTGTGGGTCCTGTGGTCGACAAATGTAGGCCACTGACTCACAATTTGTTTGTATGTGGTGCTTGGGAGAGCACCATGACTCCAAGGAGTGTGAGTCTTGTCAACGACTTCTACTGAAGTCGCCGAAGGAACGTTGGATAAAGCTTCTTGCTGCATAGTTGTTGCAGTCTTCGAAGACGTCCCATCGGCTTCGGTCCTCTTCGCACTCCAAGTACCAACCGCAGGTCTGATCCCGGAGCCGCTTCCGTGGACGTCACTCTCCTTCGACATCTAAAGGTGAGTCTCTACGCAGGCGGTCAAAGTCATCGCGGTCAACCGACTTCGTCACTTGAGGCTTGACACCAGTCTTCGGCCGAAGATTCATTGCATGAGTCTACCCTGCGCCTCCCAACCTACACTGGAGCTGGGGCAACTATGACCCAAATGAGGGAATACTATACCTCCCTTGTAGGAAAGTAGGAGCTGCTTTCATTGTTACCCCCACTTTTTGCAGGTGTCAGTATGTTTTTTTGACTAGTCTGGCTGGGATCCTGCTAATCAGGACCCCAGCCACTATACTTCCTCCCTAAATATGTCATGGTGAGTACTTTGGTACCTCCACAATTGGCTACTGGTGTACCCTTGTAAGTCCCTAGTATATGGTACTGAGGTACCCAGGGCATAGGTACACCATGGGTTTCCCATGGGGTGCAGCATGTATTATGCCACTCATGAGAGACTACTCCAACTCTGACTACAGGCCTGCCATTGCAGCCTGTGTAAGCAGGTGCTAGCACCTCTTACGACAGATATTAGTTTGCTTATATTTGAGTTCACTACACTTAAAACCTATGTCACTCCTAAAACAGGTCTTTCAACCCTGAAGGCAGAGTGCTGGGTTATAAGTGTAAGGGTGCCCTGCATGAGAAGGACACCCCCTACAAACAGCAGAGTCGATTCTCCAGGCTTTGTAAGTGCGGTCAGCCATTTTTATACAAATAGTGGCCATGAGTCATTACTCGATGGCTAACTATATCATGGCTGTGCTGAACCTGGGCATGTTTGGTATCAAACATGTTGGAATCATACTCCAACACCGTTACCGGTGTTGGAGGTATGATTAAATGCACTGGGGGCTCCTCCAGGAAGCCCCCAGTACTCCTGGGAACAGCCTTCCAGGGTTTGCCAGCAAGCTAGTGCTGCTGCTGACCCCAGACACGATTCTGCCCTCTTGCTGCTGAGCTGAGCTTGAGCAGGGGAAGGTAGATCAATAGGTTTTCTGTCACAGGGAGGTGTGGCCACCTCCCAGTCAAGACTTACAGGCACATGCATCAACGGTTTTTGCAAGCGCAAACGGTGCGATTCGCAAAAATCGGCCGTTTGCGCCCGCAAAAAGGCCTTTTGCGATGCATCAAAGTGAAAGGCACTCGCAATTTAAGAAATCGCAATTTATTGCGATTTCTTAAATGCGTTGCATTTAAGGAATCGCAATTTGCGATTTCTTAAATGCAATGCATGTACTCCTTAGAAATAGCGAATTCGCTATTTGGGGCCGCAAAATACAGAGAAATTACTCTGGTCTGTATTTTGCAAAACCTTGAAAAATGCACTAGAGTGCATTTTTCAAGGTTTCAGGTTACACACACACATGCCCTTGGGGCATGTGTGTGCGCAACATGGGTGCACATCACAATTTCAGGGTGCAATAGGGTGTTATTTTGACACCTTTGCACTCTTGAAGATCATGCGCAATTTGCGAGTACCTATTGGTACTCGCAAATTGCGCATGTACTTTCCCATTCATTCCTATGGGCCTGCAGGCCCATAGGAATGAATGGGAAGCCATTCCTTAATTGCGACTCACAATTTGCGAGTCGCAATTAAAAAATGTTTAGAAATCGCTATTTTATTAGCGATTTCTACATGCATAGGCTTTTGAGACTCCCTAATTGCGATTCCTTAATAATCGCAATTAAGGACTCGCAAAAGCATTTCTTGATGCATGTGCCCCTCAGTGTATTGGGCTGGGGTGTGGGCCCTTGCCAGTTCCACCAGACTGCTTTGAAGGGCACATTTGGTGCCCTCCTTGCGTACTCCGGATTGAGCCAGTTCAGGGAGCCCTTGGCTCCCGCTCTGGCGCGAAACTGGACAGAGCACATGGGAGTATCCTCCCCTCTGTCCAGCCCCTCCTCTGGGAGGAACCCCTGAGTATTCCTAACCCCGTTCTTAGGGTATAAAAGGGCTTACCTGTGGGTGGGTCCTCAGATTAGTCGTGGGACAAGACTCAAGCCTGAAACCACGTCACTCTTCGACCATCTGGACACTTGGCCTTCGCTGGACTTCGCCTGGAACCGAGACTGCATCAAGAAAGACTCTTACTGTTCCTGATCTCGCTGTTCTGCAAGTTGTCATCATCATCTGTGTCTGTGCTTCATCCAGGATCTTCAACAGACCTGTGGGCATCAAGTACACCTGAAGTAATCTCTCTTGGAGTGAAGGAGTCACTCCCCTGCATCTGCAGGCACCGTAACAAAGCTGATCGGTCTGCTGCTCTTGACGTTCCACGGATTTCGAAAGGCCCAGCAACATAGGTGGTGGTTCTGCAACTCCCTCGAGGCCTGACCGGTCCTCTCTCCAATTTTGAGGCATGTATCCCTCGTCGAAACCGCTGGGACCGAACCCCTGTACACCGTTTCGACTTGCCATTGCCAAGGCTTGTTTGCTCTGCACTCCAGAGATCTTCGGGCTACAAGAAGATCCAGCCTCCAGCATCTCTTCCTGCCAAGATCTTCATCCTTACTGCATCCTCTGCAACGTGGGCCTTCATCTTTGGTGATCTGCTTGAGGTCCTCTTGCGACTCCTGTGCCTTTGGCCTGTGGGTCCTCTCGAGTGTCTTCTCTTGCTTCAGTGGGCTCCTCTGCTTGCTCGGGGTCTGCTCTGACTCTCCTGCACTTGTTGGTGAGTCTCTTGGACCTTGCTGGTCCCAACATTGCTCCTTCATCGTTTTCCATGTCTGTTGCTGCTGCCAAGGCTTGTTGGTGCTCCCGCTGGAGGCGACCCCCTGGTTCTCAACTACCGACGTGGGACAGCTGGTGAACAGCTCTTGGTATTCCACATCGTCTCCTGGTCCTCACAGCTGTAGCGACAAGGTCTCAGTCGTCACTCCTGCATCTTCCGTCATCTGTGGTCATTGCTGTTCGGTGCCTTCAGGTCACCTCTGAGTGGCATAGACTCTGCCCCCTCGGTTTGCAGATTCTTCTCTTCAAGAATCCACTTTTGGATTCCACCGGACTCTTGCACAGTCTTCGCCAGTGGTCTACGGCAGTTTTCCGACGTCACTTCGCACCTCCGCATCCGGCTTCCCTGGTGTAGTTATACTGGTTCCTGGGGTATCCAGGGGTGGGGTGACTCTCTAACCTTCTGTCTTCCATGGGGTTTCTTCAGGGTCCACTTGCAAGGGTCCTTCTTCAAAAATGCAACTGCGACTTTCTCGTTGACTTCCATTGAGTACACAGCTGTGTTTCCACTCTGCACACAGCCTCCTTGGGGCTCCTCGGTACTTACCTTGGGTTGTTCCTTGTGTCCCCAGCTCTTCTGAGTCTCCTGGTTCAAGTCCCGACTGCAGTCGCAGTTCACATTCCCCTTTCTTAGCATATGGTTTGGTCTCCCCCCTGGAGGCCACTGTGTATTGTGCCTATTTACCTATTCCCAATTGAAGCTTTGTGATATACCAATTCATTAGTGAGAGTTGTATAATAAATAGACATATTTTTATAAATACACAGTGTGGTTCTTTTTCATTTAACCTTCACTGCATGATTATATCTGTTAAAACAAGCTGCTTAACACTCCTTCTGGACTAAGCCTGAAGGCTGCTCTCCACAGCTACCACTTAGAGAGCTTTCTATGTTTGTCTAATACCACTAAAATCACCATAAGGGTTGTCTGGATTAGTGCAAGATGCTTCACTTAAATAAGTGTGCACCATATACTAAGCCAGCCTCCTACATTCACCTTACCATACAACATTCCTTTTAAAACAGAAGTATTGGCATTGCCAATGCTTGATTCTTTTGCTTTTCATTAACAATTTGTTCCTGAAAAGCAAAGAGAATGCTGGGAGTGCTGAAATATCATTAAACTGCAATGAAAGTCTATTCAGTGCACCAGCGGTGCAATTTTGTCACATAAATCCATGTCAAGCATTGGGTTGGTAAATATGACTGGGAGTTAGCCAGTTGTGCCGGAAGCAAGGATTTCTGTCTATTTCACTGGCTAGTCAGCTGCCTGCTTTGGCATGTAGACCTCCAAATTGTTTTTCCTCACAAGCTTGGGAGATTTGCACTCAATATAGTAACAAAGTATGATTTGAATGAGACAATAAATTTGTCCATGTACTTTAAAATCCTGTCTGATGAATCAGAAAAGTCAGTTTGTGTCCTAGAAGTGAAGCATTTTGGTACTACATTAAGAGAACAAGGGACGTTCTAGTTATACCTTAATTATTTGTAGCCTGTGGCGCAGCGAAAAAACACCAAGCAGTGTCAGAAGCTGCTGTAGCAAGATAATTACCTAATGTCTGCCGACATCAGAGTTAATTATCATAATGTGTTCCATAAGAGTTACTTTTCTTGGAAACAGATTACATTTTCAAAGCAGCAATTCAACATAATTAAAGGTGTTCTGTGCCACTGCTGTCTGACGGTGATGCCAGAATAGATGCACAAGTAAGATTGGCTGTTCTATGGAACTTGTTTCAGTGCTACCATGCTCTGGCTGAACTCCCAGGTTTTTACTGCATACGTATCTATTTACAAAACTATATGGATTCTAAGTTGTGATGTTGGGCAATATTGAAAAGAGGGGGAAATCTATAAAAGATACAAATGCGAGAGAATTATATTTAAAGTTAAGTCACTTAACCATATTCCCTTCTTAGCATGTCCATTCCTTCTTGTGTTACTAATAACCAACCCCTTCTTACTTAGCATCTTGTTCAGAAGCCTGTTCCACTGAAAACCTTTCCCTAGTTAGTCTTTTAACATTAATGACCACATTTGTAAAAAAGTTTTTCTATTGTTAAGCATATTCAATTTTATTCTCTCCTCTGATTGTTTGTTTGTCCTTCAGTTTGTAGCATGTCCTGCTTATGTTTCTCACTTGCTTGTCTTTCCCTTATTAATTTCTGTCTTGTCTGTGTGTCCTTTTGATAGTCCCAGTATACCACCCTCCTCTATCAAGTTTTTGTTAAGACATTATTCTACATTGATTTCTCTTTTCTTTTTGTTTTGTTCAGCTGCGACCCTGATACTTGGTTAGCCCATACAGATTTCCTGAAGAATATGTCAGACTTCAACGATTACATGGTTGCAATATATTGGGCTACAACCACCTTGACTTTGACAGGTAAGATATTATTCCAGTTCTTTAGCTTAATCTGTTCATACATAGTGGCTTGGGAATAATAAGTGAGTTGTAACACAGAAAAATAGGAGTATCAGGATGTTCTCATGAATACTTTCTTTTCACAGCTTTAAAGCCCAATCAACATCTTATGATGTAATTCAGGATTGTGCAACCTAACTTTGAGCAGCTCCATCGCCAGGTCGCACTCGTTAGTTACAACATGCTGATGCTGATCAGTTCTCCAACATTGTGTTCACATACAGTCAGACAATACTGGATATCTTACATCAATAGAGGGAGAATATACAACTGCTTTTGTTTTTTTGTTTTTAAACTTGGACACCTGAAGGGTTTACTCTAGTTTTTTTAAATCCTCAAGCTACGAGCACATGAGTGACATTTTTAATGCGGGTAGTTGTATATTTCTGATGGATACTTCTACCTGCAGATTCATCACCTGTCAAACAACCCCAGGCATCAGACTGGATCCGGAAAACTTCAAAGCTCTCACTTCGCCGGTAGGGAACACTGGTTTTGTAATGACACCAGTAGTGGCGCAATGTTACTGAAGCCATATAGCGCACGCACTGGCGTACCAATGTCAGTTCCTTTTTTTTTGCATCTTTGATGCAGATCCTATCTCTGAGGAGTTTCCTCACATAAAATATTACCTGTGCAGTACTGTAGGAAGCTGTGTCGAGTAGTTCGTAAAAATACATAGGATCTGCGTGTTTGTTGGACAACATAAACTAAGGGATTGGTGTCTAGACTGATTCTGAACACCCCCGCAGGATATGTCAGCCTATAGACCAGCTAGCTCACAGTGCCACTATAAGCCCCTGAACCTTACCAAGGAGCGGATAGTTTCTGGCGACCATTGAACATGATAACCCTTGATCCTTCAGGGATCGTGGAAACAGTACATCACTTTTCGCCCCAGTCAATCGTGCTCACTTAGGGCCATATGTAGGTGGGCTAATACCGGCCGGTAACGGCCGAAAATCGGTAAATTTCCCGTTATTGACCGGTATTTAGCCCTTTGCGATGTAGGAGGCCGGATTTAAGGAGTCGGTAATTTACCGATTCGTTATTTTAAGGAATCAGTAAATTACCGATTCCTTAAATCCTATGTAGGGAGCACTCAAGTGAGTGCATTTTTGGTTTAAGGATTCGTTATTTACCACCAACTACAGGTTGGTGGTAAATACCGAATACCTTTTAAAAAGCAATTTTGTGCTTTTTAAAAGTGCCATGTGGCAGACATACATGCCCTTAGGGCATGTATGTGCGCCACATGTGCACACATGCACGATTCAGGGGTGCAACAGGGTGTCAATTTGACACCCTGCCACCCTTGAATATGCTCCCCTATTACCGATTCGGTATTTACCGAATCGGTAATAGTGAATGGCTTCCCATTCATTCCTATGGGCCTCCAGGCCCATAGGAATGAATGGGAAGGTATTCCTTATTACCGATTCGGTAAATACCGAATCGGTAATAACAAATATTACCGAATCGGTAAAATTTACCGAATGTTTACCTACATTCTATTTACCGATTCTTAAATACCGAATCGGTAAAATTCGGTATTTAGGAATCGGTAAATAGAAATTACCTACATATGGCCCTAAGTCTCAGAGAGATACACAGAATAAACTTTGGGGACTTTTTCAATAAGCATTTATTGAACCAGCGCCATTCTAGTATAAAACATGTTTGCTGCGACAATCAATAGACAGAAGCAAATGTAAGAGATTACAAGCACCAAAATCATAAATAGAAGGTAGGATTCGACCTTGGTGCTAAAACAGTGAATATATGCAGGCATATAAACATGACAGTAATCAAGCATACTCCTACGATGCGAACCCTAGAATCCAAGAATCCTCTAGGAATGAGCCAACCCCATTACCTGATGGGAGAAAATGAAGGACCCAGTCTTGGTCATGAAACGCACACCCCGCAAGGGATGTCAGATGCTGCGTGTTCAAGCCTCAGCGTGCAGGGACCTCCATGTCAGTGTCAGCGTAGAAGCGTCTCCTCTAACTACCTAGTAAAGGTGCAGTTCTTTTATACCATAAAGGTAACCTCAGGGGTTCTACCACAGTTGATATGTTGTGAGTACGATTATGTAGATGAGCCTACATCAATAATTGTAATTATGCAAAGTAGCCCTGTCGCCCGAGGATGACGATAGCAATGACTTTTGTACAGAGTATGTTAATCCTGTTATGTACGTCATGTGCAGAGGATTTTAAGATATGGTGCTAAGAATCCTCATGCATAATAAATGAGGCTAGTTTCAAGGAAATCAATCCACATTCATTCAGCACGTAAATGGGTAAAAGATCATTTCTAGAACCGTTATGCAAAGCAAGGTAGGACAAATGTGGGTAGAAGGTCGCTTTGCTACTTCGGCCTAGGTTAGGAAACATAATACCCACTCCTCATCTAAAGGTCGACAAGGTTATTAATGCTAAAATAAGCCTGCTAAAAAGCATAAAAACATTGACATAAAACCAGTGTCTAAAAACATCCAAAAACATGGTATATGTAAAAAATGAAAAAAGATGCTAATAAAATTCAAAAGCTCTACAAGTTCACTGAAGAATCAATATATGATTAGACTGACCGAGCTCATCGAAATCCATTGTGCCTCAGTGAGAGCAGAAGAAAAATTAAACAAAACGATGTTTCTCATTCCAATTTGGCTTGTTTTGGAAAAAAGGCTGAATTGTTCCCATTACACGGAGAGCCAAATCTTTGTGTCTTGTGTGGGAGACTCAGCATCACTGTCACTCGCATTCGCAGACGACGGTCCCTGTAACACCTCTTGTATCAGGGCAATGGAGCAAAGGTGATCTTCTCCCATTCCCACAGCAGCAGCTGAGGAAGAACTCAACACCTGTGAGCCTGTTGTAGAGCCGCTGTCTGTTCCTCTAGGAGCTGAAGCATCCCGTGGAGGCTCTAAGAATGCCGTCATCATCATGGGAATGTGCTGAGGACACCGATACATGTGGGCCATTAAGGGGTCAAGTATTACGTCAATGTCCGGTGGCGCAGCCAATGGAAGGGTCAGATACAGGTCCAACACATATTCGTATCCGTAGAATAGGCAGCGGAACACAGGCAAGATGCAGTCAAACCAGACTGGTCTGAACAATTAGAACCAATGGTAGCTTAGCTCCCGAAGGCGAGGTGTGCCCAGATAAAGCACCATGCGTTCATGACAACGTCGCACCAGCAGTGCTTTTTCCATCTCTCGATGAACTGGGACGTCCATTGTGAAGCAGGGAAACTAAAACCAGGATGCCCAGTACAAGTTGTAGGACCAGCGGAAGCCCTCCAAAAACGCTTCTCAATACGGAGAATATAAATGCTGGAATGACTCCAAAGATTGTCTGAAAGGTGCTCAACAGTCCAGAACCTATATGTTTAAATAGGTGCATGATCCCACTTGTATCAGACATGTTAAAAATACGATGAACCACTTCCCCGAAATGGAACGGGAAGCTCATACGGACTGGTGCCTGTATCTCAGATCATCACCTTGCAACCTAGAGATCAAACATCTCTTGGGCTGAGGTTAAGGCCACATCTTTCATGGCTTTCGGTCTGCTCAGAGAATCAAACCATATAAAGGAAACATTCAATGAAGGCCATAGCGTTGCCTCCCTAACTGTGTGGGCCGGTGGAACAATACTTGCATACAACAAGTAACCCTGGAACTTACTGTGACCAGATATGTGATGCCCGGTGCCATCCCACAACAGCCTTGATCATTCAGCATCAAATAGCTTCCATCCGAGAACAGCTCGAACACCGAATGAATCACGGCAGCTGGGGAACCCTTCAAGTAACAGGACAAGTTTGCAACCGAAGCATTACAGGCCCCGTGAAGCGATATGTCCTTGCAAACTAAGGACCCACTTAAAGCACTTTCACAGTTTGAACCGCTGAGAAAAACGTCTGTGTCCCCATTCCTACATCTAAATCTGTACGGTAATTCCCAGTACTCGTGTATGTACCCTTCTACTAGCGCTTCATATCTGCCTACCTGATGGTATTTGAGACAGTATTGAAATTGGAATGTCGTGACTGGCAGTGTAATATAGCCATGGATTTACCATTCTGTGGAAGGCGACTCAGCCACAGTGACAGGTAATTGGTCCAATTTTTCATTGTGCAACATGGTATAGTTTGCATCTCTGCGTGCCATAACGATCTGTCTTTCCGTTAGATTGTATGCAGAGAAGAGAGTCGTGCTGTTGATGTAACGCCAGGGCACGTGCACAGAACGCAATGATTGTAGTGTCCAGCTTAATAATATAATTGACCGCAATTGCGATTGTCCTTGTTGTAAAATAGACAAATCCTGTTCCGTTATATCTATTGCAGAAGACACAATATTGCCCAGTGAATACATTCTGGATGATAGTGTGGTCATACCATTGTCGGCCACAGCCAAGGCCTTTTAAAGGTTAACCCTATCTATTTCACGTAATATCTTAGCTGCCTTCTGTTGGGAGATTTTCCATAGCTCGTTGTAAATAGCATACAAGAAGCGCTTTTTTTTTTTTTTTTGTCCTCATACCACCATTGTATGCAAATTGCAGCCTGTTAACCGTCCTGTTCCTCCCCAGGCTATTTGCGACATTTCAATAGTCTTGCGTACCAGCCCGCCCAGTGCTCTGGTTACTAGTTCCACGCAGGTGTAATCATAGGACTAATACGATTAAGTTCTTATTATGCCATTCCAATTCAGAAAAGCCTCCCAGATCTTAGAGTGTGTATTAGTCTCTGATCCTATGTCCATTTTACAAGTACTTTTTACCGCCTGGAACCAGTCTATCCCAAGGGGTGGTACGGCTTCCGTCCATTTCTTGCAAACATCTCGCCTAGCGAGGAGAATCAAATAAAAAAGTAGGGCCTGCTTATCCCTAGAGAGGGGCGTAATAGGCTTGTCTTCCACCCCTAACATAATCAGTGTTAAATTCATTTTTATGTTAGCGCAAAGAATTTCATTTATTGCCTTCCCCACTGTAGACCAGTAGTCCTGTAACAAAGGGCATTCGAAAAACATGTGTCTATCATCTGCACTCAGCATACCGCATCTATGACATCTTGGGGCAACAGCTATTACAAATTTTGCCAATTTATATGGTGTCCAATATACCCTATTGGCTGTAAAAAAGTGATTCCTTTTTAAATTTGATGGCTTGACAACTTTATATAGCATATTAAAAGATAATTGCCACAATTTCTGTGGCTCCGACATCTGTATAACACCGTCCCAAATCTCACAGGGTGCTTTAATTTTCTTCTCTTCAAAAGACATCAAAGTGCGATACCAGTCACTTACTTCCTTCTTTTTCGGGGCTTCATCCTGTAACTTTTTTTCAAACTCCCAAAACCCTCCGGTGTCATTTCTATTTGCCTCCCCCCAGGATAATATTTGCAAATATTTAAACCTTGAAAGGGACCCCCCAGTCTTTACCCTCAGGATTTCCCATGGTACCACTTCTTCCATCATCATGAGGTCTCCCCAGAGCTCAATTCCTGCCCTCCTAAGTGGGATACTTAATCGATCTTGCAAGCATTCCGGCATGCCTGGTGAGTCCCATATTGGAGCCCCTCCTGAATAGTATCCCATTCTCAGTATATTCCTTATTCCGACCCACAAAATAAGTGCTGCCTTTAGCGTCTTCAATTTAACTTTTTTGAAAAATTTCTTTGCCCCAAATTTGTATAAAAACCCTTTTTCACCCCACTCCTTAACCATCTCCTCTAACAAACCACCCCATACCCGGGGCCCTGGTGTACCTAAAAGAGCTCTGCAGTTCTTAAACTGAAATGCCATGCAATATAGCCTTAGGTCCGGTAATGCCAGCCCTCCTTCTGACAATTTACGTCGCAGTTTCTTCCACGACATACGTGCTCCCCTATCCGCCCAAACAAAACTACTCAATTTGCCCTGTATTTTATCAATTAGGCCTCTTGGAAAGGTGAGAGGTATGCAATTAAAAAGGAATGTCAACTTAGGCAGTAACACCATTTTGATTAAATTTACCCTTCCATATAATGTTAGTGGAAGGTTCTTCCATCTCGTTAGTGATTTATCGATATCCTTGCAACCCTCTCTAAATTATGCTGGGGGATATCCTGTAATGAGTTAACGAAGCTAATTCCCAGATACCTGATCTCTCTCTGGATGTTCCCCCTCCAGTCTGGGATATTCCAACACATAATCCCTGTTTTCTCCTTGTTCACCAAGTATCCTGAAAAGGCCCCGGATTCTTCTGCTAACATCCCTACCCTTGGGATTGTAATGGCGGGATCTGCAGTATAGATTATTAGATCATCCGCATATAAAGCAATTTTATAGTAGGCATAGGGGGAACATGGCGGCTGCTAGCTAGACGCTTGCGGTCGCGGGCGCCATAGCGGGGGAGTGTAGCGGAGGAGAGCGGCAGCTACGCAGTCAGAAAACGCATGTAAACGCGCTTTCTTAAAATTGCAAATTCACGGAATACCTGGGTTTTGGGATGATCCGGGAACGTGGCGTGTATGAGCCTGGAAGAGACCGGAGGCAGATTTACGGATCCCCAGGGACGCACTGGAGCGAGGCAACGGGAAAGCTCCGACAAGCCAGGAAGGCAGGAATCAGAGCAGGGGGCAGAGGCAGAACAAGTCAAGCTCTTCTGCAGCATGCTGAGGAAGCCTGGAACGGAGAGAGGCTTCTGAGCAGGGCAGCAAGTGAGGGGAAGCGGATTGAGCTGAGCCGGAGAGGTGGGTAGCACCTGCATATGGGGACAGGGGACATTAAGGAAGGTGAGGCGCCCTCCAGGTACACGCTGAGGACCAGGAACATTGGAGGTAAGGCAAATCTCCTTCCTATCTCACCGGATTTATTGCCAGAACCACTGCAAGGAGCGAAAATAATTGTAAAAGCAAAACGTGGGCGACAAGGTGGGAGTCTCCAAAGCAAGGGATCAGGAAAGTCCCCAGCAGGGAAATTTAACGAGGGGAAAAGCATGAAAAAACCTGGTATTTTACCTTCCAAAGTAAAAATAACCCCCTCACTTAAATCTTTCTTCCGTGTACTACCGAGCATGCAAAAAGACGGTGTAGGGGGCTTAAGCCCCAGCAAAGAAGTACATGCACCAGTTATGCCCGGTAGTAGGGCCATGTTAGAGGTCACTGTAGTCAATACGGAAAGCGGCATAAATAGTCGCGGTGGTCTGGTCTGGGAGGAATAAACAAGTCAATAAACGATACTGCTGTATCTCAGGGAAATATTATAACTGTCCCTTTGAGAAATAGGTATGCAGTGCTTGCACCACCGGAAGACTCAGGAGCTCTGCCCCTAGTAAGGAGTGGGGATGGACAGAGTAGCGCGGATATAGGAACATCTGAGGCGAGCAAAGACACAAAAACTTTGTTGGCAAGTATACTATTGGGCCTTAAGAGTGATATAAAGAAGCGCTTTGAGGTTTCAGAAGCAAACCAGCTAGGCATACAAGCCTCCTGTTTAGAGCTAACGCAAAAGTTAGATGAAGTAACTCTTCGTACAAAGAAGTTGGAGGAAGAGGTGGACGCGGTGAAACAGGATGTGGAGAAGAACTCATCTGTGATCTCCAAATTAGAAAGGCTAAATCAAACGTTAAGGGAAGACATGGAGAGAGTGGAGAACCATTCCTGCAGGAATAATTTAAGGTTTTTAAATGTCCCTGAAACTGAGGAAGGATCAGACATGAAGGCCTTTATAATTTCGCTGCTGCGGAATACAATTTTGAAAGATAAGGGAGAGATAAACCTCGAGTATGAAGTCCAGAGGGCGCATAGAGAACCCTTCCGTCGTAACCTGCAAAGAACTAAACCTAGGAAGATCTTGGTGAACTTCCTCTCATATACCATCAAAGAAGAGATACTCAGCAGGGCTTTGAAAAATGGCCCCTATTTGATAAATGGGTATTCCCTGCTAGTCAGATCTGATTTGTGTAAGGCCACAGAACAGAGGCAGTGGGAGTTAGGAGGCAAGATGGAGGAGCTTCGGAAGTTGGGAGCAAAGGTTCAACTAAAATTCCCCGCAATGTTGCGAATTATGTGGAATAACCAAATGCACAATCTCCGGACAGTAGAAGATGTGGAACTATTAATTGACAGGATCAGAAAGGGAGATACGGCAAAATGATTAATCAGGGTTATAGGATAGGGTAAGTCGCTCTCTTAATTTCAAATACTTTAGAGGAAGATCCCCCCAATGGTGCGCCCATAGGCATTGTTATGCCTAGAAAAAAAATAGGGAGGGTTCCCCAGGGCAGGTGTAGGGGGGTGGGGTGGGAGGGGGGTGGGGGCGCACTGGTGGGGAGCAGTGGGATAAAAAAACAAAAAAAGTCCTCAGAACCTTTTATGCAGGAGAAATATAACAATGCAGTGAAGAACTATGGAATAGAATATGGCTAACACTCCAAATATTGACATCCTCACATGGAACGTGAATAGTCTTAGATCTAAACCTAGACAGAGGAAAGTGATGGAATATTTAAAAAATAGGCAGGCACAAATTATGATTCATCATCATCATCAAAGTCTTTATTTCGGTTTTACAGTACCATAAAAGAAACAAGCACATGCAACATGGTTGACAGTGTTCAGGATGAAAGGTACTATGAAATACTACCTATAAAGACTCTTAGGAATAAAAAGAGAGGAATAAAAATTAGCAAATTCATGATACAAGTGTACAAACACAATAAGAGAACAAAGCTAAACAAATTTCAATATTTAAATGATTCTGCCTATCGGGACAAAGCTAAAGTGCTAGTGCATTGATAAATATTGTTTATATCTCATTTTGCTAATGAATGTGGCCCGATTATGCAACAACAGCCATTTTAAAACCCGTGCCCCAAGTGGCCAATAAAAAGGATAAAAAGCTTAAAATAGTGACATAAAACCAATTATTTACAGGCCAAAGTACTACTGCAGAGTACACACCCGACTGGACTAATCGTTATAATTTCAATTTGATTTATTCATACCAGTCGGGGAGGTAGATATAACCCTCCTTCTAATGGCCCAGAACTGGCCCAGAAATTTTGCAGTTGCACAAGCATAGAGTGGATCACTTCTGACTTTAAAATGCGTAGGGCATCTTTGTGGCTGCGTGTCCCAAGTTGTCTACATACCGGAGTTAGCCAGTTCCTTCTAGGTCTGGCATAGGCAGCACAAGCAAAAAAGACATGGCCTATTGTTTCATACGGGCATGGACAAGAGGGACAGCCCTTGGGCTGAGTTTTATTTGCCAGCCAGGAATTAGTGAAAGCATTAATGGGTAGACAGCCATGTCTGAACTGGGTGTACAATTTCCTGTCTGCCGGCACATTAATAAAATCAAAGTAGCTTTCTAGCCGGCTGATGGATTTTATGTCAGTAAAAACATCAGTTAAACAGCCATGACGGATTTTCATGAACTTCTTCTGTTCTACCCATGCCCAATACTGAGATTTTAGTTGATCCATGGAATATGTGGGCGGGAGACCATCTAGCTCCTTAGGCACACCTATGCCTGCCCGGATGGTGTCTATGTGTTTAATCCACCCAATTTTATGGTATCTATCCAAGGCAGAAACTTCAGTAAAAGCAGCGGCATAGGGGGCCAGGTCAGGGGTTGTGACCATTCTATGCCAAAAGAGCAGTGGGCGTAAGCTCACCTGGTCATTAATTGACTTGACACCCAGGTCAAGTTTCAAGGGGAGAAGGGGAGTGCTTTGGGGGAGTGATACCAAATTATGATTCTACAGGAGACGCACTTATTAGTTAATGAAAGTAAGGAGCTGTTTTGTAGGTGTGGATGGGTCCAAAATTACATTGTTTCTGATCAAGCACAATGTTGTAAGGGAGTTGCAATATTGATCAGGAGCGGAAGTGGGATAGAACTTAAAGCATCAAGTACAGATAGCTCAGGTAGATGGGTACTAGCCCGTTTAAAGTGGGCAGAAAATGACTTCATATGTGTTGGGTTTTATGGACCCAACGAGGATGACCCACAGCATATCATTGAGTTAGAACTGAGGCTGGCGGACACTTCAGCTCCTGCAATCGTTGGCGGAGACTTTAATGTTCTGTTGGATTCTGTATTGGATCGCTCAACAAGGAGGGAGAGTGCATATGTCCCCAGAATGAGGAATGCTTTGAAAAGTATGATTCGGGATCTTGATTTATTAGATGTGTGGAGACACTTGAGAGGGAAGGTGAGGGGGTACACATATCACAGTAAAAAGCACCATCACTTTTCTAGATTAGATTATTTTTTAGTTGATAGATGCCTAGCAACTAATATTAAAAAGATCGAGCATCTTCCAGCTCATATTTCGGACCATCCAGCTGTAATGATAACCTTACAAGCCCTAGGACCACAGCCCCCTAAGAGATGGACTTTAAAGCGCGCTCTACTGTTAGAAAAGGGGGTAGAGACAGCTTTGAAAAAAGAGGCAGCGGAGTATTTTGACAATAATAAAGATACCGCCCCCCCCCCAGGAATAGTGTGGGATGCCTTTAAGCCATATATGCGAGGGGTCCTAAAAAGCCTTACCTGTGCAAAAAATCTAGAAGACAGGGCAGAAATAATGAATATGGAAAAGGAAGTTGGGACTCTTGAGGAAGCTTTGTATACTATAAGTGCGGGAGAGGAAAGGGGGAGGATAGAAAGGAGGTTAGAAGAGGTCCAGCTAGAATTTAAAATCAGGCTAGAACAAAAATGTAAGGCAAGATGGCAAGCAGCGTATATGAAGGAATTCGAGTATGGAGAGAAAGCAGGAGCTTTGTTAGCCTGGAAAGCCAGAGTAGAAAGAACTAGAAATGAGATAAAGGAGTTGAGGAGTGACTTAGGGGAGAAGCTAGACAGTTGGGAAACTATGCAGGAACATATAGTGGATCTTTTTTCGCAGCTCTACAAGGAAGATATTGTTCCAGATGCACAAAAGTTAAGAAGCTGGCTTAGTTCGCTTGGTCTCCCCATTTTGAATGAGGAAGGGGGGAAAATGATGGACGCCCCAATTACGCAAGAAGAGATAATGGGAGCAATTAAACGATCCAAAAATGGGAAGGCTGCAGGGTTGGATGCTGTTCCCTCAGAAGTATATAAAATGGTAATAGAGGAAGTAGTGCCTGCCTGGGAAAGCTTGTTTAATATGATATACATGGGCAAGGCACAGGTCCCAGAATCATGGAGGGAGGCCTCTATAGTTTTGATAATAAAACCTGCAAAGGACCCGGCTAAAGCAGAATCGTATCGGCCGATATCCCTGCTGAATGCTGACTATAAGATCTTTGTCAGTATTTTAGCAGGGAGGATGTCCAGAGTTGCTCCTCAGCTTATTCATGAAGACCAGAAGGGGTTTATCCCTGGGAGACAGATGTATGAATTGACCCAGCAGTTAATAGGGTGCATAGATATAGCTACATCAAGGTCGGCCCCCTTGGCGGCGGTTACATTGGATGCCGCCAAGGCTTTTGACCGGGTTTGCTGGGAGTACTTATGGGCAGTGATGGAGATCATGGGGTTTGGGCCTCATCTTATAACTATATTAAAAGCCCTATACCATCGCTCCACAGCTAGGATACTTCTAAATGGTGCTCTTACTAGGAGTTTTATGATTCTTAGAGGAACGAGACAGGGCTGCCCCATCTCCCCTCTACTGTTCAACATATATATTGAACCATTCGCCCAACTGTTGCGTCAAGATGAACAGGTCATGGCCTTCCGTATAGGAGCTTTTGAAAGAAAATTGTTTTATGTACAAGAAGCGCTTTTGACGTGGCTTCTGGGGATCTAACAAAAAATCCCTAAGATCCATGTCATCTGAGAGAAGGGATACGTGTTGTTTCACTTGGGACAGTATCAAGGTCTTTATCCATTCTAGGTATAACTTCCCAACACTGTAAGATGTCACCACCCGAGTGTTCTGATTGTACATAGCGTTAATCAGGCCTAAGGATACTAAGCCCTTCGGTGGTACCCCTGAATCTTGACTGACAACTATTTGTGTCGATAGGCGAAACCAACCATCCCTTCAAATTGGGGTCTGATGAATTGTAAGAACCATGGTGTAGCATGGCATCTAATGTATCCTCACTGTGTTGTGTGTAATTTTGCCAACCATCAAAGTGTGTAAGCAAGGGAATCCGAGGTGTGTTCAAGTCCTTAATCTTGGCTAACCCAAGACAGGAAGTCTGTTGCTCTGTCTCATTCAGGAAAATCATTTGATGTGGTATGAGGCATGCTCTAAATAAGGCCTCTGTTCCCTGAACTTGAATCTTTAGTCCCCCGGCAGATTTTGTGTTTATATTGTCTTTCCAAAAGTCAAAACCCTGTACAGACAACTGGGCAATAAAGGAAGCAGAGTATATCAGCTTAGTGTTAGTGAGCATATTTTTCTTTGCAGGTGTAGGTGCAAGCCTATAATTATAAGAGGCTGGGTCTGACGTGTTAAACCCAGAAAAATAAGCAAACCTCTGTGCAAATGTTGAACTACCTTTCTGTGTTGTTGGGCAATGTTCCCATTGTTGGTAAGTGAAAAAAGTATGTGGGATACTTGCTTTGTGCAAAAAATGGTGACCATAGTGTTGATAACAGAACATGTTGCCAAAATTAGATGTATCATCATACAATTCATCATTTGAAAATGCAGTGGATTGTTCTAAATCAGACGCCATAGTATGCACAGTTTCAATGTCCCAATCATCAGAGAGAGTACTAGAGTGATGATATCACTAAGAGAAAATTTGAATAAATGAGGTATTCTTAAAAGTTCGGTTGGACCATACACATCATAGGAAACTCTGTCTCAAACTATTCCTTCACGAACTGGAACTGCTGTAATGTTCACTAAGGAAGGTCCGTCTGTTCACGCTGTGATGATGCACGCAGTTTCAGAACCAAGTTCACATGTTGTACTGCAGGGCATTCTGGGAGTTAATGTCCATTCAGGAGCAAGAAAAAGACAGTCACTATACCAATCCAAAGGACTAGGAACAGTAGATCAGTTGCAATCCAGAGCTGTAGCCAGGGAAAAACAAAGTAAGTCTTTTTCAGCCAAAGGTATTTTCAGCCAAAGGTAAATTCGTTGTTTGTGGGGAACAGGCGGTGGTGGTAACTCAGGTTCACTTGGATCAGATGATAAATTGTCAAAAGCGATGAAGTAGCCAGACGCAGTTCAATCTATCTTTGTTAACTCAGCATGTTTTGTGGAACTGGCAGATGCCTCCTTTCGAGACATATTCACATAGACGTCGGTATTAGGCTGAATTGAGATCTGTGTGTCATTCGTAGTTTGATGTTGCTCAGTTTCAGCAGGTACAAGTTGCATTCCATTGTTGGTAACTCCTTCACTTCGCGGAGTGAAGTGTTCAAACGTTACTAATCTTTCCATCTGAACTTCCTGTATGGTAGCGAGCGGAGATCGGTGACTACCCAGGAGCCCACGCAGCCTTCTGTTGAGTATCGGCCATATAGTGTGGTATGATCAGATCAATTGAGACAAATCTCTTGTCTTTGCAGCCGGCAAGGGGCGGAAGAATTACTGTTCTTGTTCCTTTGACAGCCAGGACAGGTACAGGCACTCTCTAAGATGGCCCAAATTCCTTTTTGTGCACTATCTTTTCTCTAACCAGGTCCTCAATCTTCGGGACCCAGGCAGGTCTTGCCGGATCAGCTTTCACTTCTCCAGTGGTGGTGCATTTTACTTGGACGTTGCTTTGTAATGCCAGGAATTCATTGAGTTCTTATAAAACATCCAAATAATCATTGGTGTCAAATTGTTTTTCATCCGCCACTGTGCTGCCACATTCGAGGTCTGGTACCCACATTCTTATTCCAAACAGGACTTCATATGGCGTACAAACCCCCCCCCTGCCGGGATTTTCTTGGCATGTTGTTATGTGCTGTCTGGACCTCATATAGGTTATTTCCCCAACTGCCACCTGGGCCTAATACCCTAGCTGTTAAGGATTGCTTTAAGTCCCAGTTTTCCTCTCCACAATCGAATTTCCCTCAGGATGATACGGGGAGGAGTACAGCAATTCTACACCCAAACTTCCCACGGCTTCTTTGTAAGCCTGTGAGCTAAACGCTGGGCCACGGTTGGAATGTAATGTGCCAATTGCGTATGTCCCTATGAAGACTTGCAAATCCTTTATAACAGTTTGGGTGTCAGCCGAGCGTTGAGGCCAAACCCACAGGAATCTAGAGCATGAATCCACTGCCACCAAGATGTACTTGTAAGCCCTGTCAGAATGTAAGGGTCCGCAGTGGTCCAAATAGACACATGTGAGGGTTCTGTCTGATATCAGTGGTGGTGTTTGAGGTGGGTGTGCTATGGTGGAACCTTTCATCTGCTGACAAATGTCGAACTTGAGGACGAAACCTTTGGTCTGTTTAGCAAGACCTGGCCACCAATAATGTTGCTTCAGTAGTGAAACAGCGATACCTGCGTGTGCTGAACCCAGACCCTTGTGTGCAGCTAGAATTAATCCTAATCTGCAATCCATGTTTGGTATTACTCTATCCCCCACTCCTGGAATTTGAGCATGCGGAACATTTTGCTAATCTAACTTGTAGGAGTACTTGAGTGGAATACCTTTTGGCGAGGCTGGGCTGTTACGCTTAGCGTTTACAGTTATAATTATTTGTCCTTCTTTCCTCGTGCTGGAACGAGTGATTGCAGCAATGGCAGCATTTCGCACTGTCGCCTTGGCGGCTTCATCAGCCAGTGAATTCCCTTCAATGTGCACGCCAACATGCTGATGACTCAATGTGTGAATTACATGAGCCCGTGGCAAGCATTCTTTCAGCTTCACCTGTTCCCAAAGCAGCTTATGCTTTATTGTACAACCTATAGAATCTCTAAACCCATTCTGGCCCCAATAGTGAAGATATTCATTGTATGACTGGACACAATAAATCAAATCGCACACCATAATTGTGGGGAGTTCCCGATCTGTATTTTGTAGTGCCAGTATCAGAGCTTTTAGTTCTGCCAGCTGCTCAGTGCAGTCCCCTAGGGATTGCGTGTGCGTTTTATCAGGTAGGAACTTTCTGTCATGCATGCGCCCTTTAACGATTGTGCAAGCCAAGGAGTATTGCATTTTAGTTCCTATGGCGGGCTGAGCAGATCCGTCAGTATAAATGATTCATTCATACTGATCGAGAAGTAGGATTTCATTCGGGAGAGAATTAGCCTATTGTATCCATCGTGGATGCAGTGCTTTTGCGTTTGGAACGCCTGCTTTGGTAACAGCCTCTGAGGTTGCAATTGGAGTCACAACAATTATGCGGTTCCCCTGTGCTAGTGCTCTTTCTCATACTAGAAAAAGAACAATTGATGGACAGAATGCAGAACAATGTCATACATTAATCCCAGTACAGAGATCTGGGCCTAAATCCATCGTTTTTTTGCTCACCATGCCATTCCAGTTTGAACCCAGCCATATGCAAATCAGTCTTGACCCTGCGCCCAATGGGAACAGTTCAGCCCGAACTGCCAGGCCAGGTCCTCCCTGGACTGGAAACAAGCATCCTAGGACCGGTTTCGGGGTTTCACCCCTCATCACCCAGGATAGCTTGATTACAGTGGCATGGAGAGCACGGGGAGTCTAACAGGAACCAGGGCATGGATGTGGTGAGCACTGTTCACTGAGAACTGAAAGTTCTAAACTCTTTTGAATTCACCTTTTACAATTTTCATACATATGATGCAAGTTAAATAAACTCAATAAATCATAAAGAATATGTCACTTGTTTTTATGTATCATAATCAACTTGCTATTGATAAACAAATGACATTGAACACACCGTTCAGTGAACTCTTTTCACTGAATAACAATAAAGTTACATGTTGTACATTAACCAAAGCAAAATGTTTAACCAAAACAAAATTTTCAATAAGCAAATGTTACAATCTTTGCGAAAAAACTTTTGTCTTCCCATTAACATGAAGCCCGATGCATTTCGGGACTCTGCGATCCCTTCCTCAGGGGCATGTCTGTAATCAAACAAATATGTCAATTATAAAATTATGTACATATTTACTTGGGGAAATCTATATGCCCAACAATGTGCCAATATGCTCACAATCGTTATTGTATTGTGAAATGAGCCCAAATGAGAAGACTAGAGAAGAAAAAGTGCAAGTGCAGAAGAAAATGAAACAGGGACAAGTAAAGAATAAAAAGTGCTCAGAACAGGCATTCTGTGTGTTAGTGGTAGATGTCGATTAAGTTACGAGTTGACAGGATATAAGAAGATAGAGAATGAATGAGCAACGGCGGATCTGAGTAACCGCACCTCCCTGCTTTATTCCTTTTCTTGTTTAAGAAATTGTAATGGATAGTATGATTGGGTGTGCACATACAGCTCCTGCACCTGCCGTTGTTGGATGCCAGCTGCCAAGCAGAGAGAAAACTGTGAAAATAGTGGAGCGGTGCACTACCAAAGAGTTTTCTTCAATAAATTCTCCTGAATATATGCGCAGAAGCGCCAATTATACCAAAGGTATAAATAAAACAGTGACGCGCTGCAATCACCTATTTAAAGGCAATACAATCTAAAAGAGACTAAATGCTTAGGCTTGTAGTGATGTACAAATCACATCCACGTGGTTGCATTATTTGCAACCCAAAAGACAAACTTAAAGGAACAGTAAATAAATAAAGTGAAAGAGTTCCTTGAGTATAAACAAGCTGCTAAGATGAAAGCTAAGTAACAAATTAAATAATATGAAAATCACATTACAATGAATGCGCTGTAAATCATTCTTAGGCATAAGTTAAAGAAATAGAATAACAGAGTTATTAAACTAAAAGGAAGAAAGTCATAAAAAGTAAGGTTGAAAAACAAGCACCATAGCCAGAAACTAGTCATAGTAGCCGAGAGGTTCTTACAAGAACAGGTAGAGACCTAAATACCTGGGGACACAGTCCTGTTATTATCGTCCGGTCGGCAGTCAGTGTTGAACTGGCCGGTCCCACTTCCTGGTTAATATAAGCACCATGAAAATGGGCGGGAAAGTAATCGGTGAAAGAACACCGAAGAAAGACTATAAGGGAAGAACGGTGGCCAGCAGAAATGAGGATGAATCCGCTTTTCCAATAGGTGATAAGGCTGGGGGAAGTGTCAGCACAAGTGTGTGACATGTAAACAGAGGAGAGAGGTAGTATCAGCACAAGAAATAAATAGCAAATAGGTTGCTCAAACCTTCCTTATTACAGAAAAAAGAGAGTCAGCACAAGTCATGGTTGAAATAATGTAATTAATAGCCAATATAGGAAAGAAAAAAAAATGAAAAAATGAAGTATCGAGAGGAATACACAAAGAATGAAAAGATCCATAAGAGAGTGGCGGCTATATCATGAATTAAGCCGTCAAAAATAGTGAAGCGCGTTCCGCATAATTTTAGCACAAAATAGTGCATTGAGAGATATTTAATAAAAAAGAGGCAGTATATTCAGCAAAAGAGAGATGGTAGTGCCTCAGGTCAAACCTGTTACGGCGATAAAAATAGGGGAAGTAGATTGCAGTGTGTGCTAGGTGGCGATATTGGTCTCAGCCTATCATGAAAAAATAGCGGGGATCTCCTCAGTGAATGGGAACATAACCTAGAAGGGGCATCATATACAATGATGAAAATATTGGTGAAACATGCTAGTGAAAAGGGCCGAAAACTTCAGGCAGAAATAGACGAGCTTGAAAAACTGATAGAAAGTATGGAATGTCAGGATTTAGTAGAGAAAAATTATGCTATTCTTAACAAAGTTATAGAAGAACATCAGCAATACCTTAGAGACAAGAAGATGAGGAAAATCAAGAGAGATGACAGGGATTACAGGGATGGCAGAATCTATACGTTTGCCCAAAAATATGACAATCCCAATAACATAGATCAATCAATCAATCATGTCACTTATAAAGCGCACTACATACCCGCGAGGGTCTCAAGGCGCTGGGGGAAGAGGGGGTGGTGCTGCTACTGATCGAAGAGCCAGGTCTTGAGGAGTCTTCTGAAGGCCAGTAGGTCTTGGGTCTGTCGGAGGTTGGTGGGGAGGGTGTTCCAGGTCTTGGCGGCGAGGTGGGAGAAGGATCTGCCGCCGGCGGTCGTTTTCCGGATGCGGGGGACTGTGGCGAGGGCGAGGCTGGTCGAGCGGAGCTGGCGGGTGGGGGTGTAGAAGCTGAGTCGTCTGTTGAGGTAGGCTGGTCCGGAGTTGTGGAGTGCTTTGTGTGCGTGGGTGAGGAGCTTGAAGGTTATCCTCTTGTTGACAGGGAGCCAGTGCAGGTCTCTCAGGTGGGGTGTGATGTGGCTGCGTCGGGGGATGTCGAGGATAAGACGTGCAGAGGCGTTCTGGATGCGTTGCAGCCGTCTCCAGGAGCTTAGCCGTCGTTCCTGCGTAGAGGGCGTTTCCGTAGTCCAGCCTGCTGGTGACGAGGGCCTGGGTGACTGTTTTTCTTGTTTCGGTGGGGATCCACTTGAAGATCCTGTGGAGCATTCGGAGGATGTTGAAGCAGGATGAGGAAACGGCGTTGACCTGCTTAGTCATGGAGAGGGTGGGGTCGAGGATGACCCCTAGGTTGCGTACTTGGTCGGTGGGTGGCGGGGCTGTTCCCAGTGATGTTGGCCACCAGGAGTCATCCCAGGCTGAAGGGTTGGAACCAAGGATGAGGACCTCCGTCTTGTCCGAGTTCAGCTTCAGGCGGCTGGTCCTCATCCATTCGGCGACGGCCTTCATTCCTTCGTGGAGGTGGGCTTTGGCGGTGTGAGGGTCTTTGGTGAGGGAGAGGATCAGCTGGGTGTCGTCGGCGTAGGAGATGATGTTGAGGTTGTGCTGTCAGGCGACGTGGGCGAGGGTGCCATGTAGATGTTGAACAGCGTTGGGCTGAGGGAGGAGCCTTGGGGTATGCCGCAGATGATCTTGGTGGCCTTGGATCGGAAGGGGGCGAGGCGGACGCTTTGTGTTCTGCCGGAAAGGAAGGATGTGTTCCAGTCCAGGGCCTTCTCTTGGATCCCGGCGTCGTGAAGGCGTGTTCGTAGTGTGTGGTGGCAGACCGTGTCGAAGGCGGCTGATAGGTCCAGGAGGATGAGGGCTGCTGTTTCTCCGTTGTCTAGCAGGGTCCTGATGTCATCGGTGGCGGCGATGAGGGCGGTTTCGGTGCTGTGGTTGCTGCGGAAGCCGGACTGGGAAGGGTCCAGGATGTTGTTCTCCTCGAGGTAGCGGGTCAGTTGTTTGTTGACGATTTTCTCGGTGACCTTCGCGGGGAACGGGAGCAGAGAGATGGGTCGGAAGTTCTTGAGGTCCTTGGGGTCTGCCTTGGGTTTCTTGAGTAAGGCGGTGATCTCGGCGTGCTTCCAGCTTTCCAGGAAGGTTGCTGTCTCGAAGGAGATGTTGATTATTTTCCGGAGATGGGGCGCGATGGCTGTACTGGCTTTGTTGAAGATGTGGTGAGGGCACGGGTCTAGCGGTGAACCGGAGTGGATGGTGTTCATGATCTCGCTGGTGTCCTCGTCGTTGATGTTGGTCCAGGAGAGCAGGCGGTTGGTGGTTGTGGGGGCAGTGGTCTCGGTGGTTGCCGGGGCGGTCGTGGTGTTGAAGCTGTCGTGGATGTCGGCGATTTTGCGGTGGAAGAAGGTGGCCAGTGAGTCGCACAGGTCTTGCGACGGCTGGATGTCGTTGGTGTAGATGATAGGAAAAGGGTAAGGGAAGACAGTACAGAAAATAAATCAGCCAGCAACAGCTCACTGGCATCAAGTGAAAGTGCTGCATCCAGCACAACAAACACTGAGATCCCTTTAGGCGAGGGGACCTCCAACTTCCAAAGGGAACTGGAGAGATTCCGCAAAGGGGACAGACAGCCAAAGAAGTTCGTAAAAAACCAGGAGAGGGGGAAGGTCGGGGAGGAAAGTTAGACAGCCATTCAATGCTGCTGCGCCCAAAAAGAACTAGGAACCTCCCCAACGATGGAACAGACAGGGGAACCCACCACGGGGGAGCCACTGGTCTAATGGCAATGCCAACTGCACAATCTGACTTACAGATCATTAATTTGTCATGTAGGAATTTAGATGTGTCCGAATGCAATGTTTTGAAGAAAGGGCTGGGCTTTTGTCCAACACAATTTGGGGATTTAGTGGATGTCCACATTGATCTGTATAAATTTTTATGCACATTAAAATTAAAAGAATTTTTCTCGCAACAACCTGTCAAATATGTACCTAATACACATCATGCATCACCAACAAGCAGAACGATTGGGGACATACGGGAGGTGCAAACACTACTATCTATTGAAAATGATGAGATAACGCCTATACAGACCATCCTGGATGATTTAGACATTGGGGAAAATTACAACCGTGATACAGGTCTGCAATGCAAATCCAAGTTTGTACCAGTAGGGGGTCACCATGCCAACATTGAGAAATTCTGTAATAATATAACGCAAGAACTGAGAAAACTTGAATATTTCAACAAACATACACCACGCCCACTCCCTAACCTGTCTAAAAAAGAAAGGGAGGCACTACAAAGGTTACGAGATGACAATGGAATCGTGATCAGGGAGGCAGACAAGGGTGGGAATGTGGTAGTAATGGACACACAGGACTACATGGGGGAGATCACACGCCAATTGGGTGACTCGCAATGTTACGAACTGGTCAATCACAACCCCACCCCAGCACTACAAACAATTATCAACACCAGACTCACAGAATGGAGGCAAGAATGTCTATTAACTGAAGATGAGTTTAGGTACCTACACATAGACAAAGCACGTCATCCGTGTATTTACATTTTGCCCAAGGTACATAAGGGAGGAACATTTCCACCTGGTAGACCAATCATTTCAGGGATAGGATCCCCAACAGAACGATTATCTGAATTTGTAGACCTGTCATTACAAAAGCATGTTACTAACTTACCGGCCTATCTGAAGGATAGTAAAGACATCCTGATGAAATTTGAGGGGTTCCCTTGGTCTGAGGAGCTGAGATTTGTCACCTTTGATGTGGTTGGCCTCTATACATGCATCCGCAAAGATTTTGGGATGCTGGCAATCCGATACTACTTGGACACAGAAGGGGCTGATAACTATGCATACAACAACATGCTGATGGACATGATTGAGCTTATCCTCACCAACAACTTTTTTAAACATGATGAGAGGTGGTACCATCAACTGCAGGGGACTGCCATGGGTTCCGGGTTTGCTCCTTCGTACGCCGGGCTTTTCATGGGCTGGTTTGAGAAGGAGCACGCCTGGGCCAAATGTGCCTCTCCCTGGACTAAACATATTGTCTATTGGGGGAGGTACATAGACGACATCATCTGTCTATGATCGGGCCCTGAAGTGCTCTTACAGGAGTACTTGGTCTACCTCAATAACAACGCTTTCAATGTAGAACTGACCATGCAACACAACACAAAATATATTGATTTTTTAGATATCCATTTTTACATAAAAGAGGCACTAGTACACAGCACTTTATATAGGAAATTAACATCCTGCAATAGTATCCTACATGCAGATAGCGCCCATGCAAAGTCTGTTATCTCCAACATACCATATGGGGAGATGGTCCGGGCACGAAGAGCCTGTAGTGAGGAAGCCAACTTCAAGACAAACATCATTGATATCAAAGGGCGTTTCAGACAAAGGGGTATGATTGTAGAACCCTCGACAAGGCAGAACAAAGGGTAATGAGCCTACCCAGGACAGATACATTGACCAACAATCTAGGCAAGAAGAAAGACAGGTCACCTCAGAGGGAAAATATTGCATTTTTACCAACTACACGGCACACAGTGATAACATTTTTAAAGTTTTTAAAAAACATTGGCATCTCCTATTAGAAGTACCAGCTCTTCGCCCATTTATTAATGCCAATCCATCCCTTATATACAGGAGAGGACACACACTGCGAAAAACATTATGCCCTAGTTACATTACAACCAATACCAATAAGACATGGTTACCACAGGCCCCCCATGGCTTTTACACTTGCACCAATTGCAGTATTTGTAGCTTGGGCAAAAACAAACAGAAAGAATTTAGTTACAATACCAACACTACCCATGAAATCAAGCACTTCATCAACTGTAATACACAGTATGTTATTTACATTCTGGAGTGCCCCTGTAAGATGATTTACGTGGGTAGTACTATACGTAGTCTTAAGATCAGGATTCAGGAACATCGCAGAGCAGTCATCAATGGTGATGAAAGATACCCCATGACTCAACATTATCGTACAACTCACCAGAAGTCCCCCACATCCAGTTTTTTGGGCATCGACCATATTCCATTAAACACAAGGGGGGGAGACAGGGATCTGACTCTACGACAAACGGAGGCTAAATGGATATGTAGATTGGACGCGGTGAACAAAGGGCATAATACCGATAATGAGTTTCATTATTTTCTAGGATAGACCAATCTTACCACGGTGGATGCCCGTCAAAGACCTCTCAGCCCCGTTTTGCCAGTGAATCTTTAACCCTCCCTATTATATCATCCCACTTCAACTATAGTTCTAAGCATGTTAATTCTTAATTCTTTCTGTCAAAACATTCTACTCTAGCTGTACTTTATAGCTTCATATCCCCACGCGTCACTGACCTTCTCTCATTAATTAACTGGTTTGCTTGGACCAGGATCTCCCTTGACTCCCACTACCATTTGTATGCTATTTAGTTTTGAAACAATCCTATTTTTTCATGATAGGCTGAGACCAATATCGCCACCTAGCACGCACTGCAATCTACTTCCCCTATTTTTATCGCCGTAACAGGTTTGACCTGAGGCACTACCATCTCTCTTTTGCTGAATATACTGCCTCTTTTTTATTAAATATCTCTCAATGCACTATTTTGTGCTAAAATTATGCGGAACGCGCTTCACTATTTTTGACGGCTTAATTCATGATATAGCCGCCACTCTCTTATGGATCTTTTCATTCTTTTTGTATTCCTCTCGATACTTCATTTTTTCATTTTTTTTTCTTTCCTATATTGGCTATTAATTACATTATTTCAACCATGACTTGTGCTGACTCTCTTTTTCTGTAATAAGGAAGGTTTGAGCAACCTATTTGCTATTTATTTCTTGTGCTGACACTACCTCTCTCCTCTGTTTACATGTCACACACTTGTGCTGACACTTCCCCAGCCTTATCACCTATTGGAAAAGCGGATTCATCCTCATTTCTGCTGGCCACCGTTCTTCCCTTATAGTCTTTCTTCGGTGTTCTTTCACCGATTACTTTCCCGCCCATTTTCATGGTGCTTATATTAACCAGGAAGTGGGACCGGCCAGTTCAACACTGACTGCCGACCGGACGATAATAACAGGACTGTGTCCCCAGGTATTTAGATCTCTACTTGTTCTTTTAAGAACCTCTTGGCTACTATGACTAGTTTCTGGCTATGGTGCTTGTTTTTCAACCTTACTTTTTATGACTTTCTTCCTTTTAGTTTAATAACTCTGTTATTCTATTTCTTTAACTTATGCCTAAGAATGATTTACAGCGCATTCATTGTAATGTGATTTTCATATTATTTAATTTGTTACTTAGCTTTCATCTTAGCAGCTTGTTTATACTCAAGGAACTCTTTCACTTTATTTATTTATTGTTCCTTTAAGTTTGTGTTTTGGGTTGCAAATAATGCAACCACGTGGATGTGATTTGTACATCACTACAAGCCTAAGCATTTAGTCTCTTTTAGATTGTATTGCCTTTAAATAGGTGATTGCAGCGCGTCACTGTTTTATTTATACCTTTGGTATAATTGGCGCTTCTATGCATATATTCAGGAGACCGCTTTGTAATGTTTTAATCTTACTACTTCACCAGCTTTTCATGTTTTTGATCATGAAGCTTGCCAAGTGGGTCTGCTCTCCTTCCATAGGTTTATTGTTACATGCCTTTCACTGCCATCCTCTTCTATTGCCCAGCCAGCAAGCCATCCTTCACTTGGACACAGTTTTTCTTTTTCTTTTTCTTTAACTATTATGACCTCAATGTCATGCCACTTTTTTGGTGCCTGTATATATTCATATTATTTCTCTGGTACCGGTGCTTATTCCCTACAAATCTTTAGTGTCTACGCACTATGTCGCTCCTTGTTTTTTAATACATTTTCTTTTACTTTCTTAGAGATACAACCATCAGGCACTTATCATGGTAGCCTTTAAATTTTAAATACTTGTGCGTCGACAGCAGGAATTTGAAATATCTCAGATCAAGGGCTCTTCATTGCCTCTGTGTTCCTGCGTCTTCTTCACATCACCATTTGGTAGGTACATGTAGTGCCTTTTCTCTGTTTTATTTTGGTCTTCTTTTTCTCGTATTTGTATGGCTCAAAGGTTTCTCCAATCATGTGCTGTTACTTAGGCCCTGGACTAACTGTTACTTGTTTACTTGGACACTATGAGCTACGCTTAGGGTGAACTGTATAGACCCACTAGTGACAATAGCTCCTGACACCGTTGTTGCTATTAATTAACAACTGATACTGATCTATTTTGATTTACATATCTATTTACAGACCAAATGCTCACTGGACATTACATTACAAAATATGTATAAGATTGTTAATGTCTGCCCTTTTTTATATATATATATATTTATATTTTTATATTTCCATGTTTTTTCCTCCCTCTATTCTTGTCTTCAACCCCTACTCTTCCGCCCCCATTTTCTTTTTCCCCTTCACCCTATTTTGTCTGTTTTTTCTTCAACTTGAAGTGACATATTGTCGACCATGAATTTCCATTTTTGTTTTATATTTTTCCCACCCCCATTAGGTTTCCTTTCTTGTGTTTAGAGTCACCTTCTAATGAAATAACCTTTGCCTTTGTATATAGTTTCTCTCTCGTTTTTAAAGTAAAAGCATATTGTGTGAATACACCATATGTATATATATTTTTATACTTATGTTTTCTTTTATGTATTATAACTTTCAGCCCTGAAGAAGTTCATTTTATGTATGAACGAAACGCGTTGGCTGGAATTTGCACATTTTGATATTGAAAATAAAGGATTGATAAACCGCTATACAAAATGAACATTTGGATTTATTGAAGAAAACTCTTTGGTAGTGCACCGCTCCACTATTTTCACAGGATATAAGAAGATGTAAGAAGACCAAATCGTTCCAGCACCTGGTGGCCAATTGGGTGAAGGCGCTAGAAAAAATGCTTGAAAGGATGCATCACCTAGATAAAAGTGAATAGCGTGGAAGAAACGTGCCTGGAACAGTAATGTGGAATAATAGGAAGAATGTGTACGTGAAATCGCCCTCCTACAAATGAATGTAGTACGGGATAAATGGTCAATCACTGCTAAAACCAGTTATTGATGTAAGCCAAATGCTTATAAAGACTCACCTTATAATGGTGCAGGTTAGCCCTGAATTGACTCGATATACGTGGTAGAACACGAAGGGGAACTGCTATCTGTAAAAACGTGGGAGGTGAATGTTGTTTACATTATAAACTGCATGCGTAGCAGACATATACAAGCAGTGAGATGCGGCGAGGCACTCACCTGATATCTTCAAAGTATATCCAAAATATACAGCGTCTGGTATGTTAGCATCAAAGTCTGTAAAAACGATGCAGATGGATTGAGAAGTACTCAAAACTGACTAAAAATTAGCGTGTGAAGAAAGATTGAAGCGGGCAACTGGTAATATAAATCTTACCGGAGTCCGGAGAGAACAATTCAAGCAATGGCGGCAGATTGAACTGCTGCAAATGTGAAAGCCGTATTTGAACGTCAGCGCGATGTGCAAAACGACGGTCATAGAAAGCAGACTGACCAAGGATCGAGAGGAAGTGTGGAGTGAACTAGTCACTGTGTTATAAAGTGCCAATAAAGTTGTGCCAAAAAAGTGGAAAGAAAGTGGAAATGCTGCTCAATAAAGCCTGTGAATATGCATGAACGGAAGGATTTTGATGAAAAAACTTGGGTGTGTGATTCCAAAGATAGGGAACACACAGAATAGATGCGCCGGTATTCCGGTAGGCATTCTAATCATGCTTGATCAGGAACCCCAACAATATTGGGACTTGTGCGTGTGTGGTGCTCGTGGTATAAATATAAAAGGAACTAGAGGCCTAAAGGTTGAGTATAGTGAAGGAAATCCCGGTGAGATAATTGGAGAAAAAGAAAGAGAAATAAACCCTAGAAATTCAAACATGAGCTCATATTGCATGTGACCATAATATTCATAAATACATCGACGTTGGACCAATACCTATAAGGTTCATAGGAAACAGCTCATGTCTACCCTGTCATTTAACCCTTTCGGGGCTAGAGTGTCTAGGAAATGTATCCAAAATACTTCACGTTGCAGTAATTTTTTGCTATTTTCAACACCCTCAGTCAGTTTAACTACTTCAACAATCTGGCACCTTAACTGCGATATAGTGTGTTTAGCTTCCTGCCAGTGGACTGATACACTGGATGTCTTGTTAAGGGTGCGTATGGTACTCTTGTGTTCCGTTAATCTGAGTTTAAGCTTCTGTTCTGTCTTGCCTACGTAAGCCTTTCCGCATGGACATTTTAGACAATAGATGACATTATTCGTGTTGCAATCTGAAGAATGTCTCAATTTTATGTTGTTGCCCGAATTTGGATGCGTTAATGTGTCTCCTACAACTATATTGTTGCAATGGATACAATTAAGACATTTGGACGTTCCCTTGTATTGTGTGGTATCTGAACAACTTTCCGGAGTTGTGATCAGTTCTTGTAAATTCTTTCCTCTGGTGTAAGCAAATGTCGGCTTAATGCTGAATAGTCCCTTGAAATCAGATTCATTTTCAAGAAGTTCCCATCTGCTGTTGATTATCCGCTTTATATGATTTGAACATGTAGAGTATTTGGACACAAAAGTCGGTGTATTTCTCTTGATTTCAATAGACTTGGTGAATAAAGACGTCTGTTCTTTGCCGTCAAGCCTAGTTATGCTTGCCTGTAAGATATCCTCTGGGTAACCCCTCTGAATGAATCTCTGTTTGTACTCAGAAACCTTAGATTTTGCTGTATCAGGTTCTGAACATATTCTTTTGATTCTAGTGAATTGTGAAAATGGCAAGTTGAGGATGAGGCTTTTTGGAGGAAAGCTAGTGTAGTGAAGCGTACTGTTTCTATCAGTTGGCTTCGTGTAAACCTGTGTCTGTAGTCCAGCTCCTGTTGAATCTTTTGTCACGAGAACATCCAAATAATTAATCTGTTTTCTATTGATGGTATATGTAAATTGAATCCTGGGATTCCTGGTGTTTAGCTGTCGTATCAAATGTGATTTTGTCCAGATTAAGAATATGTCATCGATGTATCTGCAATATTGTGCAATGCCTAATGTTCATTCTGTGTCGCTTAAGACAAACTCATCTTTAAATTTCGCCATAAAGATGTTGGCGTACGCCGGTGCTCCAGACAAACCCATGGATGTTCCAGTTAATTGGCCATAGAAGTCTCCTTGCCACGAGAAATAGCTGTGATTTAGGCAAAAGTGAAGAAGCTTCAGCAGGAATACCTTGTCAGTCTCAATGTCCTGCATTTTTAGTAATGCTCACTCTATGGCCTCAAGACCTTCCGCATGTGGAATCGATGTATGTAAGGCTGTGACGTCTATTGTGCACAGTACCCAATGTTCTTGAATGTAGGACTGTATGTTTTGAAGCTTTTGTAAAAAATCTGTAGTGTCCCTAGTGTATGTGCACCAATTTTGAACAAACTTCTGCAGGTAGTGGTCCAGATACCTTCCCAATGGATTAAAAAGAGACCCACATCCCGATACTATCGGTCAGAATGGGGGATTTTCTGGATTTTTGTGGATTTTGGGGATCATATATATCTTGGGTCTGTGAGGATTGTTGGTGGTAAGATATAGTTTTAATTGAGTGTCTATTGATCCCATCTCCTCAGCTTCATTAAGTATGCTTTGTAGAATACCTTGCAGTTTTGTGGTAGGATCACTGTCAAGTAACAAGTACGTTGTGTCATCAGAAACGTGTTCGTTAACTTTCCCAACGTAGTATGTGGTATCCATGATGACAAGTGCTCCTCCTTTGTCTGCTGGCTTCAATGTTAGAGAGGTATTATTAGCTATTGACCGGATTATTCTTCTGTCATGTTCAGTTAAATTGTTGGCTTTTTTCTTTTTGTAGTTTAATTTGGACAGATCATTCTTCACCATGTTCTCAAATGCATATAGCATCTTGTGTGTAACTGGTGCTTGGTACTTGCTTTTGGGTTTAAAGCGTGTAATGGTGTCTTCCTCCTGTTCTTTAGTTTCCGTGATAACATTGGTAAAGTAGTGTTTTAAACGTAATTTACGCATAAACTTGTAGAAGGCGACCTCGGTTTCCAGTTGAGTGGTGGGGGTCGTAGGGACGAATGACATGCCCCTCCTTAATACATTGGTTTGCTGATTGGACAAAGCAACCGACGATATGTTGATTATCAAACTCTGTTCTTGCTGCTGCGTAAAGTTTTACCTCCCTTTTCCTCTCCTGGTTTTGTAGTTGACTCTATTGTTTTTTGTGTGCTTAATAATGGGGGATGCCCTTGATCTGGTGCCTGTGACAAAAAAGACGTGGTCGATGGTGTGGGTATCTGAGAATTCCCTGTTTCAACCGATATTGTAGATGGTCCTGGGATCTCTAGGTTCAGCCAGGATAGCTTGATTCCAGTGGCATGGAGAGCACGGGGCCCACATCTGGGCATACCCGTCCCACTCAGGGTGACAAATGCAAAAAGAACAATTGATGGACAGAATGCAGAACAATGTCATACATTCACCCCAGTACAGAGATCTGGGCCTAAATCCATCGGTTTTTTGTGTGTTGGCTGGGCAATCCTTCAAAATAAAGAACATAAGAACACCTAACGACTATAATTATTGAAAGAAACAATAACTGATATTACTGTGGTTTTAATATACGATTATATTACGGTGTAAATATCATATCATAAGTGTTGATTAGAACAGCGTGTGCATAGGATAGTGTTACATGTTAATAGTGGACCGTGCCAACGGTCCCGTCTGAGGGTTCAGGGTGTTAGTCTCCCTCACCTTTTGCACCGCACAGATAGTCTATACCTAATTACGCATACTCAGGAGGCGCCAGGTCCACACTTGGAAAAACACCCCACCTTTTGTTTCACTAGTAAAGATACAGTGAGGAGGCAGCCCCAGCGTAGTACCACAAGGAGAAATATTTCTGAACTATATAAAATATGAAGAGGGACAAAGTTGCTGAGGAGCTCTTTGTGAACCTGGCTAAAGGGAATTTGATAGCCACATCCACACATGGTGGAACTCTGTCTCGCAGAGAGGGTCTCAGGGACAAATTCATAAAACTAGAGAGGCTGAAAAAAACTGAAAATTTCAAATGGTGGGATGGGGTCACGTTAAGGCAATACCTCATGCTTAACAGGATACCGAGAGGCCTAAGGGCCCAGATATTCCCTACCTATGACGACTTAGACGAGGATCATTTGAAACAGTGGGAGGAGGCACTAACACACAATTCAAAGACGCTTATGGGCATTTTGATCGACAATGCCGACCGCAAGGTCGCAAAACTCCAAATAGAAATCAGTACATTAGAAGGGGAAATCAAAGATTTAGGCCTTCAGGAGGCAACGGATAAGAACTATGCTATTTTGACAGAAATCCTCGAGAAACACAAAGAGGATATCAAACAGAGAAAAACAAGGAAACTAAGAAGAGACGAAATAGATTATAGAGATGGGAGAATCTACACATTTGCGAAGAAGTATGACCAGGTCACACGCAATGAGAAAATGGGGGGCATTCGGATAACACCCGAGACCATCTCTATATCATCAAGCTCTACATCTTTAAGTGCTCCTCTCACCAGTGATAGTGAAGCAGACAGCACAGCAGGCGCATCGGGGGACAACAGACAGGGCAACTCTTTTTTAAGGGAGCTACGCATGATAAAGAAAGGGAACAAAACCCAACCACAGCGGGGGGACACTACAAAAAAACTCGCAGAGGGAAAAGATCAGGCATGAGAAGGTCACAAAATGAATCTCAGATCAGGGGACAGGAAGATCTAGGAGGGACACAAAGCAATGAGGTGGCGGTAATGAATCTATCGTCAAAGACACTGACAGATGAAATGATCACTGTTTTAAAAAAAGGACTTAGCTTTAGTCCGGTGGAGGAGGGTGATGTATGTAAAACAAAAATTTACTTGTTTAAGTTTATAAGGGGTTTGAAACTCAGAAAATTCTTTATTAATAACCCAAGAATAAACAAATGCAACAAAAACATACCTGTGTGTTTGGTATCAGATGTACAAAGTATACAAGATATTCGTGACACTCAACTGTTATTATCAATCACTGATGAAGAACAGTCACCTATCAATATGGAAAGATTACTAAGCGATCTTGACATTGACACACACTACAGCGTAGCTAGTGGGCTTAAAACGAAGTCAAGATGGACCCCAGTACTGTCAGGGGGAAACTCTATCGACACTTTCTACAAACTGGTGTCGGAGGACTTGGACCGGGCAGACACTAAAGAACGTAAGAGAAGACACAGAGGGGTTGACAACCTTAACAGTGGGGAACGTAAAGCTATCAAACTACTCACATCAGATGACCAAATTGTGATTAGAGAAGCCGACAAGGGAGGGAACATAGTGGTCATGAACAGGGAGGACTATGACCAAGAGGTAATCTCCCAGTTGGAGGGCACAATCTGCTATGAAAAACTAGTCATGAATCCCATGGGACCATTAATACTAAAGATTAACAAACACTTGGGAAAGTGGCACTCAGAGGGGCTATTGGATGAAGAGGAATACCTTTATCTTAAGGTGTTCAGACCTACTTACCCTTGCCTATACACCCTACCCAAGGTGCACAAAGACCTTCCCTTTCCTCCAGGGAGACCCATAGTCTCTGGCATTGGAGGTCCTACCAAAAGATTATCGGAATACATAGACTTATTTCTTCAGCCTATGGTACAAAACCTCCCATCACACATAAGAGATACCAAACACATCTTAAGCATCTTATCAGATCTGACATGGGAGGAGCACATGTTTCTTGTAACATTGGATTTGGTGGCATTGTACACCAGCATCCAACCAGATCTAGGACATAGAGCGATCAAACACCAGCTAGAGAAGAGACCAGCACCGTTATGGAAACACACTGAGATGCTATTAACAATGATGGACCTGATTCTCCACACCAATGTATTTCTATTTAATAACGTGAGGTACAGACAGAAACAGGGAGTAGCGATGGGCTCGAAGTTTTCTCCATCGTTTGCCAACCTCTTTATGGGGCATTTGGAAGACACCTGGATTTGGGGTGTTAAGGGCAGTCAGTGGAATGAACACATTGTTTATTGGGGAAGATATATTGACGACTGCCTTCTGTTATGGTCAGGCTCAGAAGATAAACTGAAGGAATTTTGTCAATATCTGAATTCCAACAACATGGGAATGAATTTCACCTCAAAATACAGCAGGACACAAATAGAATTTCTGGACATAGAGCTTTATGTTAGAAACAACACACTTCATAGTAGGTTGCACCGGAAACCAACTGCATGTAATTCACTCTTACACGCAAATAGTGCTCACCCCCCGCACCAGATTCAAGCCATACCTTTTGGGGAATTCACAAGGGCGAGGAGGAATTGCAGCGAGGAGAAAGAATTTATCTCGTGCCTAGGAGAAATTAAAACAGAGTCAGGATGAGAGGTTACAACGAACAGACAATCAAGAGAGCTGAACGTAGAATCATGACTATACCTAGGTATGACACACTAAAGGACAAAAACAGAAACACCAGCACAAAACAACCGGTCAGACTAATAACCAATTTTAATAGCCTGACCAAATCACTGGTAAAAAAGTATGAACAAACATTGGGGTATCCTCAAGACAGACAAGACATTAGATGAATTTACCACCGGGCGACCCCTAATCACGTACAGGAGAAACAGGACATTGAAAACCATTCTGAGCCCTAGTGTCCCACAGAACATAAAGAGAACAGATTGGCTCACTAGTCACTCTGTGGGTTTCCACAAATGTGGGTCCTGTGGGGTCTGTAGATGGGCTGAGGACAAGAAAAAAAGCTTCAAGGGACATGACGGACAGACATACACAATACGACAGAACATCAACTGTGTATCCAAATTTGTGGTGTATGTGATTGTGTGCAAGTGCGATAGAATGTAGGTAGGAAGCACAATTAGGACACTCAAAGAAAGGATCAGTGAACATGCTAGGGCCTTAAAACAGGGGGATGAGAGATACCCCATGGCTGTACATGCCAGCACTTGTGACTCACAGGGTCCCTACAACCAGTTCTCCTTTTTTGGGATTGATCAGATCTTGCCTAACCAGAGAGGTGGAAATAGGGAATTGAGATTACGTCGCTCGGAGGCAACCTGGATCATGCGCCTTTAGACGGTAGAGAGGGGCTTAAATACAGATCATGAGATGCAGTATTTCCTGGGGGACTGATCATCTAATGGGAGACACATACAGAGATGAAGTCACATAGAATATGTCACTTACAGAGTCTAAGTTCAATCTGGGAATGTGGAAACGAATACTAATCATCTGATATTTAAACATGCACTGTTGACACTATAATGGACATGTGTCAACGGGTCCCTTGTGGGATATATGGAGAATATTACACCTTCCTTGCCCACAATTTTGTACATCATGTAAAATGTATTATCGTTTCTGTTATTATCTACGTTACGTCATTATATAATTTCGGTTTTGATTCATGTACTGTCTGCACTTTTCACCCTAAGAACACTATACGCCGCGTCTAACAATTGGGTTACACAATAAGGTGCAGCGCCTGACTATCGCCGGGAAACGCTGTATTCAGACATTGAGATAATGTATACTGTTGTACACCTGTCCGCATCTTATACCGAAAGACCTGTCACTTTGTTTTAATCACTTTATATTTCATTCCCGTATCAAGGGGACATTCATGGTTATAAAATGAGGGGAATTTACTGTGGTTAAATAAGGGAGTATACAAACAGGGAACTGCATGACACGAGCTTGAGGAGAACCGCGCACACTTAGATACAAGGTTTGACGAGGAGCCACAAGGAGCAATAAAGTTTATTGAAACAGGGGAAGCTACAGCTTTAAGCTACTTCCGGGGAGGGGCGGAACCGACATGCAGCTCGGGTTCACGCTCTAGTTCTTTTTGGAACATTAAGACGGAAATACGACCGGGAAACCTTACTCAGAGCTTCCGGGTCAGCACAAACACGCACGGAGCAGCAGAGGTCTGAGGCGTACTCGCTCAGGTAAGAGCGCCAACCTTAAGGGGACCCCAGTATGGGATGGGACGCTGTTTTGACTACAGATGGGGGGCTAACGCGGCCTTTAATACTTACAGAAATTGATATCAGGACACCCACCTGTGGCCGGCATTAAAGAAGCAAACTAAGCAACTAGAGACTCCGGAATACATTACGAATATCATGCTGGCTTACTAATAGGTAAGACACGACCGCCATATGCACTTAGAGAGAACCATAACCTGAAACTGTCTCACACTAGTGAATCGTTATCTTGGCTAACACATGAACATTTAATATTGACCTAGGGATACCGCAGTGTGGGGAATAATCACAACATTAAAGACAGAGAATCATCTAAAGTACAGCCGGGACGGAAGTAGAACCGGCAGGGAGGTGGGTGATCACTCACCGACTCTAGTATTGACGGTCACGTTTACCAATAATAAGGTTAATTACCATACATGAACTAACACTAATATGAGTACGTCCTTGCACCCCTGTTTTTCAGAACGTGACAGATATCGTCCACTTGCTTGACAGGTAGGATGGTGGACCTGAACGTAGGCTCACACTTTTATCCAGATAATCTTCACCATTATAAACATGAATGTCACACCTTGATTAGTATAAATTGAAGATGGGGACGTTTGGTCTTGTCTTCCCTTTTACCCCCGCTAATTCAAAATGTTCGGCTTTCCCATATTTAGATGTCACTTAGGTTATAAGCGCCCATTTCGAATAGTGATTCTGAATGTCACGGGTTTTAACCACTTGCTGTGACGATGAGCACAATGTAGATATGTCAGCTTGTACCCACCGTTTGGGCTGTATTTTGTGGGCGACACATATGCTCACAATAAACCTTTGCACAGAAACAGTCACATTGCTATGTGACATGTATCACCTAAAAGTCACTGGGTGTTTCACCTTGTTATGACTATCCTTTTAAATTTGGTATTGGATCGGCTGATCCTTTATATGCATTTCTTTTTTGTAGCCCTGAAGAAGTCGAATGGGATATCACCCACGACGAAACACGTGTTGGCTGGGCAATCCTTCAAAATACAGAACATAAGAACACCTAACGACTATAATTATTGAAAGGAACAATAACTGATATTACTGTGGTTTTAATATACGATTATATTACGGTGTAAATACCATATCATAAGTGTTGATTAGAACAGCGTGTGCATAGGATAGTGTTACATGCCAGGTCAGGTCCTCCCTGGGCTGGAAACAAGCATCCTAGGACCGGTTTCGGGGTTTCACCCCTCATCAGCCAGGATAGCTTGATTCCAGTGGCATGGAGAGCACGGGGCCCACGTCTGGGCATACCCGTCCCACTCGGGGTGACAAATGCAAAAAGAACAATTGATGGACAGACTGCAGAACAATGTCATACATTCACGCCAGTACAGAGATCTGGGCCTAAATCCATCATTTCTTTGCTCACCATGCCATTCCAGTTTGACCCCAGCCATATCAAATCAGTCTTGGCCCTGCGCCCAATGGGAACAGTACAGCCCGAACTGCGGCCAGGTCCTCCCTGGACTGGAAACAAGCATCCTAGGACCGGTTTCGGGGTTTCACCCCTCATCAGCCAGGATAGCTTGATTCCAGTGGCATGGAGAGCACAGGGCCCACGTCTGGGCATACCCGTCCCACTCAGGGTGACAAATGCAAAAAGAACAATTGATGGACAGAATGCAGAACAATGCCATACATTCACACCAGTACAGAGATCTGGGCCTAAATCCATCGTTTTTTTGCTCACCATGCCATTCCAGTTTGAACCCAGCCATATGCAAATCAGTCTTGACCCTGCGCCCAATGGGAACAGTCCAGCCCGAACTGCCAGGCCAGGTCCTCCCTGGACTGTAAACAAGCATCCTAGGACCGGTTTCGGGGTTTCACCCCTCATCAGCCATGATAGCTTGATTCCAATGGCATGGAGAGCACGGGGCCCACATCTGGGCATACCTGTCCCACTAGTGGTGACAAATGCAAAAAGAAGAATTGATGGACAGAATGCAGAACAATGTCATACATTCACCCCAGTACAGAGATCTGGGCCTAAATCCATCGTTTTTTTTGCTCACCATGCCATTCCAGTTTGAAGCCATCCATATGCAAATCAGTCTTGACCCTACGCCCAATGGGAACAGTCCAGCCCGAACTGCCAGGCCAGGTCCTCCCTGGACTGGAAACAAGCATCCTAGGACCGGTTTCGGGGTTTCACCCCTCATCAACCAGGATAGCTTGATTCCAGTTGCATGGAGAGCATGGGGCCCACGTCTGGGCATACCTGTCTCACTCGGGGTGACAAATGCAAAAAGAACAATTGATGGACAGAATGCAGAACAATGTCATACATTCACCCCAGTACAGAGAACTGGGCCTAAATCCATCGTTTTTTTGCTCACCATGCCATTCCAGTTTGAACCCAGCCATATGTAAATCAGTCTTGACTCTGCGCCCAATGGGAACAGTCCAGCCCGAACTGCCAGGCCAGGTCCTCCCTGGACTGGAAACAAGCATCCTAGGACCGGTTTCGGGGCTTCACACCTCATCAGCGAGGATAGCTTGATTCCAGTGGCATGGAGAGCACGGGGCCCACGTCTGGGCATACCTGTCCCACCCGGGTGACAAATGCAAAAAGAATAATTGATGGACAGAATGCAGAACAATGTCATACATCCACCCCAGTACAGGGATCTGGGCCTAAATCCATCGTTTTTTTGCTCACCATGCCAATCCAGTTTGAACCCAGCCATATGCAAATCAGTCTTGACCCTGCGCCCAATGGGAACAGTCCAGCCCGAACTGCCAGGCCCGGATCTCCCTGGACTGTAAACAAGCATCCTAGGACTGGTTTCGGGGTTTCACCCCTCATCAGCCAGGATAGCTTGATTCCAGTGGCATGGAGAGCACAGGGCCCACGTCTGGGCATACCCGTCCCTCTCGGGGTGACAAATGCAAAAAGAACAATTGATGGACAGGATGCAAAAGATGTCATACATTCACCCCAGTACAGAGATCTGGGCCTAAATCCATCGTTTTTTTGCTCACCATGCCTTTCCAGTTTGAACACAGCCATTTGTAAATCAGTCTTGACCCTGCGCCCAATGGGAACAGTCCAGCCCGAACTGCCAGGCCAGGTCCTCCCTGGACTGGAAACAAGCATCATAGGACCGGTTTCTGGGTTTCTCCCCTCATCAGCCAGGATAGCTTGATTCCAGTGGCATGGAGAGCACGGGGCCCACGTCTGGGCATACCCGTCCCACTCGGGGTGACAAATGCAAAAAGAACAATTGATGGACAGAATGCAGAACAATGTTATACATTCACCCCAGTACAGAGATCTGGGCCGACATCCATCGTTTTTTTTGCTTACCATGCCATTCCAGTTTGAACCCAGCCATATGCAAATCAGTCTTGACCCTGCGCCCAATTGAAACAGTCCAGCCCGAACTGCCAGGCCAGGTCCTCTCTGGACTGGAAACAAGCATCCTAGGACCGGTTTCGGGGTTTCACCCCTCATCAGCCAGGATAGCTTGATTCCAGTGACATGGAGAGCACAGGGCCCACGTCTGGGCATACCCGTCCCACTCGGGGTGACAAATGCAAAAAGAACAATTGATGGACAGAATGCAGAGCAATGTCATACATTCACCCCAGTACTGAGATCTGGGCCTAAATCCTTCGTTTTTTTGCTCACCATGCCATTCCAGTTTGAACCCAGTCAAATGCAAATCAGTCTTGACCCTGCGCCCAATGGGAACAGTCCAGCTCGAACTGCCAGGCCAGGTCCTCCCTGGACTGGAAACAAGCATCCTAGGACCGGTTTTGGGGTTTCACCCCTCATCAGCCAGGATAGCTTGATTCCAGTGGCATGGATAGGGCCCTCGTCTGGGCATACCCGTCCCACTCGGGGTGACAAATGCAAAAAGAACAATTGATGGACAGAATGCAGAACAATGTCATACATTAACCCCAGTACAGAGATCTGGGCCTAAATCCATCGGTTTTTTGCTTACCATGCCATTCCAGTTTGAACCCAGCCATATGCAAATCAGTCTTGACCCTGCGCCCAATTGAAACAGTCCAGCCCGACCTGCCAGGCCAGGTCCTCTCTGGACTGGAAACAAGCATCCTAGGCCCGGTTTCGGGGTTTCACCCCTCATCAGCCAGGATAGCTTGATTCCAGTGACATGGAGAGCACGGGGCCCACGTCTGGGCATACCCGTCCCACTCAGGGTGACAAATGCAAAATGAACAATTGATGGACAGAATGCAGAGCAATGTCATACATTCACCCCAGTACTGAGATCTGGGCCTAAATCCATCGTTTTTTTGCTTACCATGCCATTCCAGTTTGAACCCAGCCAAATGCAAATCAGTCTTGACCCTGCGCCCAATGGGAACAGTCCAGCTCGAACTGCCAGGCCAGGACCTCCCTGGACTGGAAACAAGCATCCTAGGACCGGTTTTGGGGTTTCACCCCTCATCAGCTAGGATAGCTTGATTCCAGTGGCATGGGATACCCGTCCCACTCGGGGTGACAAATGCAAAAAGAACAATTGATGGACAGAATGCAGAACAATGTCATACATTCACCCCAGTACAGAGATCTGGGCCTAAATCCATCGTTTTTTTGCTCACCATGCCATTCCAGTTCAAACCCAGCCATATACAAATCAGTCTTGACCCTGCGCCCAATGGGAACAGTACAGCACGAACTGCCAGGCCAGGTTCTCCCTGGACTGTAAACAAGCATCCTAGGACCGGTTTCGGGGTTTCACCCCTCATCAGCCATGATAGCTTGATTCCAATGGCATGGAGAGCACGGGGCCCCCATCTGGGCATACCTGTCCCACTAGTGGTGACAAATGCAAAAAGAAGAATTGATGGACAGAATGCAGAACAATGTCATACATTCACCCCAGTACAGAGATCTGGGCCTAAATCCATCGTTTTTTTTGCTCACCATGCCATTCCAGTTTGAAGCCATCCATATGCAAATCAGTCTTTTTTTTTTTTTTTTATTCTTTTTATTAACATTGCTCATGTTCAAGTGCATTACACAGCGGCAGTTCATAATATATGCGCAGGGATCACAGTTCGTCACATTTTTGCATGCATGGAAATGCCGAGAAGTGATTGCAACAGTCCTCTATCCCAACCCATCTTGTACAGCTCGAAACCTTTGCCAGGGACCCCACACCTTCCGCCATTTATTCACAGATCCCCGGGACCTATAGACCGTTTCCTCCGCCCTCTGACACCAATCCAGGTCACAGAGCCACTGATCCCACGAGGGGCCGCCTGCGCACCCCAGCACCTGGCAATATTGCGTTTAGCCACCCCTGCTGCCAGCCCCAACCAAATCTCATTATGACGTGTCCAGTCCGTGGCTCCTTTGATCATGAGCAAGAGCCACTTGGGCTCCAATGGGACCGGGGACCGCACTACCCCCTCCATCGTTTGCGTCACCCTGGTCCAAAACGGAATTATGAGTGGGCAATCCCATAGAATGTGGTAAAAGGAGCCCTCCCCTTGACAGCCCCTCACACACAAGGGTGATAGAGTCCTACCCCAGGAGAACAGGTGGGTGCGGGGATAGTAGACCCTATGGAGTATTTTTAGCTGCACAAGGCGGAATCGCGGCCGGATCGCTACCTCGCGGGGGCTCTGCAGGGCGTCTTGCCAGTCGTCGTCATCTAGTGTTCCAACGTCCCCCTCCCATCTCGCCCGCAGGGGACCCAAGGGGTCCGGCATGTTATTAATAAGTTTTCGGTAAATCGTTGACGTGGGCTTCGTTAGAATGGGGTCGAGAAGGAGCCTGTCCTCCATAGGGGAGTACTCCGGGATGGAAGTGCCAGCACGGATGTGGGCCCGCAATGCATGTATGAGGCGCAGGTAATGGTAGTGTTGGGAATCATGAAGTTGATACTCTTTTTTCAGAGCCGCAAAGGGAACCGGGCACCCCCTTCCACACATCACCGAGATACTCAATGCCGATCTGTTTCCACCCCCTATAGCCGGATAGTCCCGTCACCTCCTTTAGCCGATCGCCCGTCCAAAGCGGGGTCTGTCCCGTTAGGGTGCTCGTCCAGCCCAAGAATTTGTTGGCCTCCCTCCAACAGTGGAGTACCACCCCAGTGTGCGCGGGCAGATCACGACCCCGCCCGCGGGAGTAGAGATATGGCTCACAGGTTCCTCCAACCATCGCGTGCCTATCCATTCTGTAAGCTGGCTCCGAGGTCGGCGCGTAGACCCAGTCATTGACCACCTGCAACTGAGCTGCCCAGTAATAGAGTTGCACGTCCGGGAGGGCCAGCCCCCCGTCGTACACCCCCCGCGTAAGCTTCTGCAACGCAATTCTCGGGTTGCCGCCGTCCCAAAGTAACGTCCGGGAGATCCGCTTAAATGTCGCCGTCGGGACCAGGTACGGTGTGTTTTGGAGGATATATAGAAGTCTTGGCAGCGCCAGCATTTTAAAGAGTGCCACGCGCCCCATCAAGGACAAGGGCAAGGACCTCCAATGTCCAATGTCCACCCCCAGCCTCATCAGTTGAGGCTCCAAATTTCGGGCGAAGAACTCCCCCGTGTCTCTGGTGACGTACACTCCCAAATACCTGAATCCAGCAGTCTCCAGCGATGCCGGGCAATCCCGCGGAATGCGAGGAGGTGGACCCGACAGAGGATAAACCACCGATTTGGTCCAATTAATCGAGTAGCCAGAGTAACTACCGAAAAGGGCGAAAAGGTGGAGAGCCCGCGCCATGGACTGGTAGGGTCTGGCCATGTACAGGACAATATCGTCAGCGTATAGAGAGATACGCTCCTCCCATTCATCCGTGAGTGCCAGGCCCCAAAAGGCCCTATCTCTTCTGATCCAATGAGCGAGCGGCTCCAGGGCGAGGGGCAAACAGGAGCGGTGACAGGGGGCAGCTCCTGCCTAGTGCCCCTATACAGGGCAAAAGCTCGGGACGTCACCCCATTGACCCTCACCCTTGCCATCGGCTGCGTGTACAGGAGTCTCACCCAGCTACCGAACACGGGGCCCAATCCCAGTCTATTCAGTACCATAAATAGGTATGGCCATTCGATGCTATCGAAGGCCATTGAGGCGTCCAGCGCCATCAATGCCGTGCCTGCGTATGTCCCACGTCTTTAGTCATGTGCAGAATACCATAGAGCCTCCGCAGGTTGTGCCGAGTGCTCCTGTGGGGCATAAAACCCGACTGGTCTACATGCACGAGGTCGGGCAGTACAGAAAGCAGTCTTGTCGCTAAGACCTTGGCCAACACCTTCGCCTCCACGTTCAGGAGGGAGATAGGCCGATAGGATGAGCAACAGTCCGCCGGTTTCCCGGCTTTATGAATAACCACAATTGTGGCCTCTCTCTGGTCGGGCGGAAGCACGCCTACCTCCCGTGCCTCAAGGAACATACGTCGCATGGGCTCCAGTACCACACTCGCCTGTTTCTTATAGATTTCGACCGGGAGTCCGTTGGGTCCCTGCGCCTTGCCGGCCTGGTGGGCGTTAAGGGCTTCTCCCAGCTTTGCTCTTGTGAGGTCTGCATCCAGACACTCAATGCAAATCAGTCTTGACCCTACGCCCAATGGGAACAGTCCAGCCCGAACTGCCAGGCCAGGTCCTCCCTGGACTGGAAACAAGCATCCTAGGACCGGTTTCGGGGTTTCACCCCTCATCAACCAGGATAGCTTGATTCCAGTTGCATGGAGAGCACGGGGCCCACGTCTGGGCATACCTGTCTCACTCGGGGTGACAAATGCAAAAAGAACAATTGATGGACAGAATGCAGAACAATGTCATACATTCACCCCAGTACAGAGAACTGGGCCTAAATCCATCGTTTTTTTGCTCACCATGCCATTCCAGTTTGAACCCAGCCATATGTAAATCAGTCTTGACTCTGCGCCCAATGGAAACAGTCCAGCCCGAACTGCCAGGCCAGGTCCTCCCTGGACTGGAAACAAGCATCCTAGGACCGGTTTCGGGGCTTCACACCTCATCAGCGAGGATAGCTTGATTCCAGTGGCATGGAGAGCACGGGGCCCACGTCTGGGCATACCTGTCCCACCCGGGTGACAAATGCAAAAAGAATAATTGATGGACAGAATGCAGAACAATGTCATACATCCACCCCAGTACAGGGATCTGGGCCTAAATCCATCGTTTTTTTGCTCACCATGCCATTCCAGTTTGAACCCAGCCATATGCAAATCAGTCTTGACCCTGCGCCCAATGGGAACAGTCCAGCCCGAACTGCCAGGCCCGGATCTCCCTGGACTGTAAACAAGCATCCTAGGACTGGTTTCGGGGTTTCACCCTCATCAGCCAGGATAGCTTGATTCCAGTGGCATGGAGAGCACAGGGCCCACGTCTGGGCATACCCGTCCCTCTCGGGGTGACAAATGCAAAAGAACAATTGATGGACAGGATGCAAAAGATGTCATACATTCACCCCAGTACAGAGATCTGGGCCTAAATCCATCGTTTTTTGCTCACCATGCCTTTCCAGTTTGAACACAGCCATTTGCAAATCAGTCTTGACCCTGCGCCCAATGGGAACAGTCCAGCCCTAACTGCCAGGCCAGGTCCTCCCTGGACTGGAAACAAGCATGCTAGGACCGGTTTCGGGGTTTCTCCCCTCATCAGCCAGGATAGCTTGATTCCAGTGGCATGGAGAGCACGGGGCCCACGTCTGGGCATACCCGTCCCACTCGGGGTGACAAATGCAAAAAGAACAATTGATGGACAGAATGCAGAACAATGTTATACATTCACCCCAGTACAGAGATCTGGGCCGACATCCATCGTTTTTTTGCTTACCATGCCATTCCAGTTTGAACCCAGCCATATGCAAATCAGTCTTGACCCTGCGCCCAATTGAAACAGTCCAGCCCGAACTGCCAGGCCAGGTCCTCTCTGGACTGGAAACAAGCATCCTAGGACCGGTTTCGGGGTTTCACCCCTCATCAGCCAGGATAGCTTGATTCCAGTGACATGGAGAGCACAGGGCCCACGTCTGGGCATACCCGTCCCACTCGGGTGACAAATGCAAAAAGAACAATTGATGGACAGAATGCAGAGCAATGTCATACATTCACCCCAGTACTGAGATCTGGGCCTAAATCCATCGTTTTTTTGCTCACCATGCCATTCCAGTTTGAACCCAGTCAAATGCAAATCAGTCTTGACCCTGCGCCCAATGGGAACAGTCCAGCTCGAACTGCCAGGCCAGGTCTTCCCTGGACTGGAAACAAGCATCCTAGGACCGGTTTTGGGGTTTCACCCCTCATCAGCCAGGATAGCTTGATTCCAGTGGCATGGATAGGGCCCTCGTCTGGGCATACCCGTCCCACTCGGGGGTGACAAATGCAAAAAGAACAATTGATGGACCGAATGCAGAACAATGTCATACATTAACCCCAGTACAGAGATCTGGGCCTAAATCCATCGTTTTTTTGCTTACCATGCCATTCCAGTTTGAAGCCAGCCATATGCAAATCAGTCTTGACCCTGCGCCCAATTGAAACAGTCCAGCCCGAACTGCCAGGCCAGGTCCTCTCTGGACTGGAAACAAGCATCCTAGGACCGGTTTCGGGGTTTCACACCTCATCAGCCAGGATAGCTTGATTCCAGTGACATGGAGAGCACGGGGCCCACGTCTGGGCATACCCGTCCCACTCAGGGTGACAAATGCAAAATGAACAATTGATGGACAGAATGCAGAGCAATGTCATACATTCACCCCAGTACTGAGATCTGGGCCTAAATCCATCGTTTTTTTGCTTACCATGCCATTCCAGTTTGAACCCAGCCAAATGCAAATCAGTCTTGACCCTGCGCCCAATGGGAACAGTCCAGCTCGAACTGCCAGGCCAGGTCCTCCCTGGACTGGAAACAAGCATCCTAGGACCGGTTTCGGGGTTTCACCCCTCAACAGCCAGGATAGCTTGATTCCAGTGGCATGGAGAGCACGGGGCCCACGTCTGGGCATACCCGTCCCACTCGGGGTGACAAATGCAAAAAGAACAATTGATGGACAGAATGCAGAACAATGTCATACATTCACCCCAGTACAGAGATCTGGGCCTAAATCCATCGTTTTTTTGCTCACCATGCCATTCCAGTTTGAACCCCGACATATGCAAATCAGTCTTGACCCTGCGCCCAATGGGAACAGTCCAGCCCGAACTGCCGGCCAGGTCCTCCCTGGACTTCAAACAAGTATCCTAGGACCGGTTTCAATCCAACATGTATGTTCTGCCAACAATTTAGGAATCCTAAAATGGATTGTAAACCTTTCAGAGTTTTTGGAGGTTGAAGCAGCGCTCATTTTTCTAAATAATTAGCTGCCAGGCTTTTCCCTTCACTTGATAGCTCATATCCCAAAAATAGGACATAGAGGTGGGCAATTTTTGATTTTTTAAAGTTAAATTTGTAGCCCAAATTTCGGAACCCCAGAATTACGTTGTTTACTTTGTTCAAGTGTTCCAATAACCCATCGTCTGTCAGATAAATGTCATCTACGTAGGACAATGCCTCCTCATCACAATTTTGAAGTAACTCTGTTACTCTTGCTGAGAACAACCCAGGGTTATTCTTATGCCCTTGGGGCAGTCTACAGGATTGGCGTTGAGTACCTAGGGCTGAGAATGCTGTTTCCAGGCGCTATATTTCGGCAGAAGAAACCATTTGAGATATCTAGCGTTGTTTTGTATTTTTTCCGCACAATTTTATTCATTAATGCGGCACTGTGTGCATTTTGTACTGCAAATATTCATGTGCATGTGCTCAATAGTCTAAAACTAGACAGTATGAATTGTTGGGTTTCATTACGGGAAACAAAGGATTATTCATGGAAGAGGTGCAGTTTTCAAACACACCTTGGTACTCAAATTGATCTAAGATCTCCATGACTTGTTTTTTTGCGTCATGTTTTATTGGGTACTGCCTCTGTAGAGTAGGAGTAGATTTTAATAAGATTTCATGGTGAGGTGACTCAGCATCCCACCCTACATGATTGTGGTAGAGTGCGAGAGCTAGCGCTAATGCACACTCCTGCGCGTATGAATTTTTAAGTGACTCTGGAACAAGGTCGGAGAAAGCTGGTAAAATTACATCTTTCCCCTTAGGGCATTCCATAACGAACTCAGGCGGCCAATCTCTTTCAGCCAAAAGGATGTCGTATTCATGTGTCAGATGCTCCCAAAAGAGACCTTTCCATTTCCTAGGTATGTCCCCCTCAATTTGGAGTGTAATTTCGTATAAAGATGTGGGACACTTACCCTACTAACCGGTTTCTCCACCGTGATATGTTCATTCAACGCTGCAGTCACCAGAAATTCCATCAGGTTCTGGTGAGCTATTGGTACTTCTGCTGTGCTGTCTAGCATTGTCAGAGCCCATTCCCCTTTCAGAAGCAGATTCCTCAGTAGCCTGGGCATTTCTTATTTTAAGGCCAGCTACCTTCTTCTTTTTAAATTGAGGTTTAGTTTTGGGTTTATCTTCTTGTTTGATAATGTAGTCTGAAGTGCGATGTGTCTCCCTTTTCTGTTTGACTCGCTCTTCTGATCTGTGTTCTGACCGTCCTTCCCTCTCCAAGTGTTTTGATGAACTCTGTAAGTAATGAGAGGAACGTGTATCAGTATCCTGATACCTGTGAGGTTTTTTAATATTATCACAGTTTCTAAGATTATATATTTTTTCAGAGGGCTCCTGTTGAGGAGACCTACCCCATGATCGTGATGCATTCTGCTTATTATTTTTTGATTTTGTGTGTTATCCCATTTCTTTTTAGAAGAATCGGGTGCTTGCTTCGAGCTATCCTTTTCAGAATTACCTGCCACTTGTGGTTTCCCGTGTCTGGCTCCCAAGTTATCTTTACCCAGCGAAGTATATGTTTCTTTGATAATCTTAGGTAGTTCTCGCTCCTGTTGTGCAGGAGTGAATTCCCTCATATGTTGTCGTATAGCCACCGCTGCTGCCTCCCCTTTTATGTTACCTAAAATAATTGCTGATACCTGGTCAGAATTGACCATCAGTTTCATCCCTAAGTCCAGGGCAGGTTCTGCCCCGTAATCATTCTGTATTTGTTTCAATACATCTGGTAAAACTGCTATTGAGGGGGGTACCATGAGTTCTGGTATAAACGGCAGCGAAAACTGTACCCCGAGTTGTACAATCCTCTATCAGGTGAGCCATCCCCATTAGCAAGCAAATTGTTAGTATTCTGTGTTTTTCCTATGGGCCCCTATGGGGAAATACTGCTTCAAGCTGTGCTATTTTCTGTGCTGTCCAGAATGGAATTTGCTCCTGCTTGGTGGGCATTCTTCCCAAAACCGCGTTCAGCGTTTGTGGGCTCAATTGAGGATGACCAGCTTGAGCAATCCGAGCAGGTTGAACTGAAAGTGTTCCCATTATGAACTGTGTAAGGTTTCTCTATAATTTTACTACGTCTCTGTAAAGTGTACGCAATTCTGCTGCTGGCAATGTATCAATTTCTGGATGCGGTGTGTAAGCAGCTAGGACCGGCCTGGTCGCTCCTTCTCTGCTGAGAGGACCTAGTCTCACATGTGTTCAATCAATCAATCACGGCATTTATAGAGCGCGCTACTCACCCGGGAGGGTCTCAAGGCGCTGGGGGAGGGGGTAAGTTACTGCTCGAACAGCCAGGTCTTGAGCTGCTTCCTGAAGGAGAGATGGTCCTGGGTTCGCCGAAGGTGAGTGGGGAGGGAGTTCCAGGTCTTGGCTGCCAGGTAGGAGAAGGATCTTCCTCCGGCGGTGGTTCTGCGGAGGAAGTGTGGGGGAGGGCGCCTTTAACCAATTAATATGCTCTTGGTACATTAACAGGACTTCTATGTCCACGTATGGAAAGTATTCTTCAGGTGTGTCATCTTCAATTTGAGTATGAAACAACTTTGTGCGTGCATCTGCAGGCGGGAATCTGACCCAAGAATAGAATACCTCTGTGCTGAATGTCTCGTTTGCCTCAATCATGAAGGTGACACCACCACCCGTTGCAGGGAGGCTGTATTGCAATAATGTCATAGTAACTGCATGTCTGCAATTTTCTGTAATGTTAAGAGCAACTTCCTGTTCTTCTTCCCCTGTATTTGCAACGCTGTCACCAGTGACCGACATTGCGGAAGGAAGTAGTAAAGAAAAGAGATATGGTTTTGTACAGTGTGGGAATTTTTAATCCTTCAAGCTTGCATAACCTACAGCCAATACATAGGGTTTTACCTACTCAGCTGAGGCGGATTTCCCTTCTCACTACAGACGTCTCTGGTTAAATGTGAGTAGGGGTCTATGAGAAAGCACGACTGAACTACTCAGATTTGACCGTTAAATAAGAACCAAACCAACATTGGGCACCTTGTCTTGTAGTTCTTAAAAATAAATAGGATCTGTGCATTTGTTGGACAACATAAACCAAGTAATTGGTGTGTAGACTGATTTCGGACACTCCCACAGGATATGTCAGCCTATAGACTCACAGTGCCAGTATAAGCCCCCGAACCTTACCAAGGAGCGGATAGTTTCTGGCAACCACTGAACAAGACAACCCTTGATCCTTCAGGGATCGTGGAAACAGTACATTACTTTTCGCTCAGTCAATCGTGCTCACTTAGTCTCAAAGGGATACACAGAATAAACGGGGACGTTTTCAATAAGCATTTATTGAACCAGCGCCATTCTAGTATAAAACATGTTTGCTGCGACAATCAATAGACAGAGGCAAACGAAAGAGATTACAAGCACCAAAATCGTACATAGAAGGTAGAATTCTACCATGGTGCTAAAACAGTGAATATATGCAGTCATATAAACATGACAGTAATCAAGCGTACTCCTACGATGCGAACCCTACCTAAGTATACCTAGCATGTATGTAGGTGTAAAGGCAAGAATCCCCTAGGAAAGAGCCATCACAATTACTTGATAGGAGAGAATGAAGGCCCCCCTTCTTGGTGACGAATTGGACACCCCCCAAGGGATGTCAGACCGCTGCGTGTTGAAGCCTCAGCATGCAGGGACCTCTGTGTCAGTGTCCGCTTAGAAGAGTCTCCTCTATCTTCCTAGTGAAGGTGCAGTTCTTTTATACCAGAAAGGTAACCTCGGGGGTTCTACCACAATCGGTATATTGTGAGTGCGATTATGTAGATGAGCCTAAATCAATAATTGTAACTATGCAAAGTAGCCCTGTTGCCCGAGGATGAAGATAGCGATGACTTTTGTACAGAGCATGTTAATCCTGTTATGTACGTCATGTGCAGGGGATTTTTTTATATGATGCTAAGAATCCTCATGCATAATAAATGAGGCTAGTTTCATGGAATCAACCCACATTCATTCAGGACGTAACTGGGTAAAAGGTCATTGCTAGAACTGTTATGCAGAGCAAGGTAGGACAAATGTAGGTAAAATGTTGCTTTGCTACTTAGGCCTAGGTTAGGAAACATAACAGCTGGCTCTACATAAACCATACCAAAGTAAGGTATAGTGTGCACAGAGTCCAGTGGATCCCTAGAGGTATAGCAGAGGCTTATTAGATAATCACCAACACCTCTATTTGTGGTAGTGTGGTCGAGCAGTTAGGCTTATCGGGAGGGTGTGTTAAGCATTTATTGTATTCGCTCAATAAAGGCTGATGTCACACACTCAGAGACAGAATCCAGACCAATTAGGTAAGTATAAAAAAGGTATACTTATGGTTTATTTATAGAACCAAGCAGGACTTGATACAGGCAGGTAATAAATACTTTCGAATGCACTGCTATTCAAGGAAATGCAGTTGTTCTTGTAATTGTAACAGTTACAGGTTGATATCACTTTTCAGAATACTTGGCATTACACAGTAAATACTCTTTGATTACTTTCGGATTACGTTACAATAGTGGTCACTTTTCCCCATACATTAGCAGTTCTACATAGAACACTTTCTAGACCCAAAATCTCATACTATGAGTTCCAGTGGGAGGAAAAATGGTTATCGAGCTTGGAGGTAAGTATTGGACTTACGAGGTTGAGGTTTCGGGTTTAGGACCAAGGTTCCCCAAGGTCCAAGTGGACTCTCTAGTTACACCACCAGCGGTACTGGGGCTACCGGGTGCAGAGTGCCGGGGCCCAGCATTAGCCAACGGGCTAAGGGGCCTTTGTGTGTGGTCTGCTGGCAAGCAGGCCACTTGAGTGTGGGAGCAAAGCTCCTAAGGTTGCGGGTGGCACTGCAGAGACCAATGACTGACACAAGAACTGCGCCGCCAGCAGCTCCGAGGCGGCCGGGTGTAGGAGGTAAAGCAGACGTCACGGTCCCTGGGCTTCTCAGTGGAGACCTTCGGTTTTGGAAGGCTGCAGGCTTGGTTGGGAGGACTTCTTGGAGGCTACCAACGACTGTGAAGGTGACCGGGGTTCTAGGAGGATGCTTGGACACCACCCGTTGGGCCACCCAAGGCAGAGAAGGCATCGATGGTGAGGTGTCTTAGGCGTTGGTTTCCTTAGCCTGCGATTGGTCATGTTCGGCGTCAGTCGGACAGACGCGGTCGGTCTTCCGGGACTGCTTCGGTCAAGGGAGCAGTTGTCTTACAGCTTTCGGTCGCGGTCTGGTGGACCCTTTAAGTAAAGACTGCAGGTTTAGTTTCAAAGCTTGTGGGCGGTCAGGGGCCACCGGATCCCAACTTAGGATCGCCGCGGAGACCTCGTTGGAGTATGGGGTCACTCGACCTCGGGCCGTGGCGGCCAGGTCCAGGTGCAGAGTGGTGCAGAATCACGGAGTGCAGACTCTGACGGTTTATTCTTTGGTTTGAGCAAATCTGGTGCTCACGAGAGACAGAATCTGTTAGTTGAGTGCAGGGCAGGTCCTCGGGCTCTGGAGGTCTGTTGCTGCGGGACACGCCGGTTTCTTTGCTGTAGGCAGGTTGTGGTTTGGACAGGCTGGTAGGGCTGGGGTCAAGTCAGTTGGTGTCTCCGGTTTCTTCCTCTGTCAGCACGGCTCTTTGGTCCTTTTTCTTTATTCCTCGAATCGGAGTAGGCAAGGTTTGGGGTCGCCCCTAAATACTAAATTTAGTGGTGTTAAAGAGATGTGTAGGTTGGGACCAATGGGTCCCTGTCTTGGGGTGGGTACCATGAGCCTCTTCCTAATTGGCTGATTGATCTTCAAGATGGAGGGGACTGAGATGTGTGCTTCACCTTGCTTTCCTCACCTGAGGGGTGGGGTTGGCAACGGTGGGCACACCTCTCTTCCTAACTTCGATTTCCCGCCCATTCTCCCAACCAAGTGGGGGGGGGTCAGAACCGGTGGGAGCCAGTTGCTGGGGCAGCAATAGGCAGGGACAGCGTCCAAAGGCGGCAGGCCTTTGAAGCTTCCCCTTTCGTGGGCGCAGCCCATCCTGGGGGAGGAGGCATGACATCTCTACCAAGGAAGGGCTTTGTTTCTGGACCCAGAGAGTGGAGGCCCTCTACCCAGGGGTCCAGAAACCTGTCTGGTGGTGGCAATGGTGGGCAGCCATTCAGGAACCACACCAGGGCTGGTCTGTTTTCAGGGGGCATCTCTAAGATGCCCTCTGAGTGCATTTTACATTAGATCCCACACTGGCATCAGTGTGGGTTTAATATGCTGAGAAGTTTGCTACCAAACCTCCCAGTTTTTAGTAAAACCATTATGGAGCTGTGAAGCTCTTAGGGACCTACTCCCAGACCATATACTCTTTATAGCTTTACTACACTTAAAATGTCTATGAATAGACTTAGACACTGTAGGGGTACAGTGCTCATGCCTCTGTACCCTCACCTTAGGACTAGTGCACCCTGCTAGAGGGGTGACTTACCTCGGCCTTAGCCAGTAGATTGCAGGCATGGCACACAGGGGTGTGTGCCATGTCGACTCTTCACTTTTCTCTGCACCAAAACACGCAGCCTGCTGTGGCAGAATGTATATGTTAAGGTGCATGGCCCCTGAGGGTGGCTCAATGGGTGCTGCAGCACTCAGGGGCCTTCCTTGGTCACTGTGCCCTTGGTACCCATGGTACATTTTACAAGGAGCTTGCCTGTGGCCAGAGATGGGCCAGTTGTGGATAGAAAGGTAACATTTTGGGAAAGCACACATGCCCTAGAAACCTGATTGGCAGGGTCCCAGGTCACATCAAGTCGGGTTGCATCAGATGTCAGGCAAAAATGTGGGGTAACCATGCAAAGAAGGTGCACTTTCCTACAAGTACCATGACAGAGTTGACGACGGTCAAGACCTTGCTCAAGGTTACCTTCCTAGCGCTCTTCTGGGAGTAAGGGAAGAAGCACCAAAAACACAAAGGTAAGTCAACTCGTCTCCCCTCCATTCCCACAGAACCTTTGTCATCAGAGCTGGTTGACATTGAGCCAGTTGCTCCTCCCCAGAGTTGCCCTGCTCCGGCAACTCCACTGGACCAAGCCCTGGAGCAACTTCAATCTTCTTCAATGCTGAAACCCTTCATTCTTTACCCCACAGCACAGGTACCTTCGTTCCCAGAGTTTCCGATTCCAGGCTTGGATCCAGAAGTGTTTTTAAACACTATGTATTCCATTTTTGCGAAAGCATCAATGCCATTCGGCGTTCCTTCAGGTCCTTTTGCTACATATAGTTTCCAGATGTTGATGTCTATGGCCGGACGCCATTCGGTGCCTATCCATCTCAACGCACTCTGACTCCACACTGCTTTGACTCGGTGCTCTGTTATATGACACAGCAACCTTCGACGCCTTGGATGGCTTGTCTTCCACTAGCACCACCTGCACCAGTCCCTAAAGTTGCACAACAAAGCAGATCATGCAGGGAGGCCTAATGACTTATAGAAGAGGAGGAATACCAGAGCAGTGGAGCAGAATTCATGACACTTTTGGAACTGATTCAGATCCCCTGCAGCAATACCCTTATGGGTAGACTTGTGGTGATGGAGATCAAGGCCGGGACTTCCAAGGTTTGTCTTCTGCAAGTGGTTTGAACACCTCCCCAGAGTTAGTTATGGATGTCCCCACTGGTCCACCAGTACCTGAAGTGATGCCATTTCTTAAGTTAAAACAAAAGGCTGCTGAAGTGTTGTAACTTCAACTGCCAACAAAGGACATTAACACTAATGTTCTTACAGAGGTTCTCTTGCCATCAGTGCCAACTTCAGAATTTCTGCTCCCCTTCAGTGATGCCATCCTGGATCCAGTCATGATGGCATTGAAATTGAATTTTTTCCTCAAAAAGAAAAAGTTCAAGATGCTGACCCTAGCTTAAATGTTGCTGTTGTTGGAGCTTGGAGACTGGATTGTTTCACTCAACCTGCAGGACACATACCCTAATATCACTATTCTGTGGTCACATTGGAAGTACTTGTGATTTGTAGTGGGTTCCATGCACTACCAATTTGCAGTGCTTCCCTTTGGTTTAACATCTGCACCCTGAGTCTTCAAGAAGTTGATGGCGGTGATGGTAGCCAATTTCTTCTCGTACCTGGATAGCTGGCTAAACAAAGACGGATCGGCTGAGGTGGTTTTGCACCATCTGCAGTCGACAGCATCCCTGTTTCTCAACCTCTGATTTTCAATCTATGAGCCCAAATCCCACCTGTCTGCGCATGAGGCCCTTGCAGTGGTGCCTCCACAGGCCGTGGCTACAATATGGGGAAGACTTGTCGGACACCAGCGCTGTGGCTGAAGTGGTTTGGTCGGGGAACAAGCTGAACTGGAGCTGTGAGATGGCTTTCATTGCCCCTCCGACCATGGCTGCAGTTCTGACAGATGCCCGCACCTGAGGGTGGAGAGCTCATCTGGAGATCAGAGGTCTTAGGCCTCCGGAGGAACAGGTTCTTCAAAGCAACCTGTTGGAACAGCAGGCGATTCGACTGGGGCAGAAGGCCTTTTTCCCCTCCATCCAAGGTCGGCCTGTCTAGATATTGACAGACAATACAACAGCGATGAGATACATCAGCAAGCATGCAGGTGTCTAGTCTCACCTCTTTTGCCAGGAAGGGTTTAGACTATGGTCTCGGGTCTAGGCAGCTGGCTCTGTATGTACAATATCAAAATGAGGTATAGTTTGCACAAAGCCCGGTAGATCTCCAGAGGCTTTACAGAGGCTCAAGTAGATAATACTAATGCTCTCTTTCGTGGTAGTGTGGTCGAGTAGTTAGGCTTATCAGAGGGCAGTGCTAAGCATTTGTTGTACACACACAGGCAATAAATGATTTACACACTCAATGACTAAATCTGGGACCAATGGTTTGTAAAAATAATACTTACAGTATATTTATTTTATAGAACCAAAGATACTTTGTTGCAAGTAAATACATTTTGTAATATCAATGCTTTTCAATGTGAAAAGTGAACACCGCATTTTTCAACAATACAATGTTATCCCATGGGAGGAAACACTATCAGCAATATGCAGGTAAGTAAACGATTTACGATATTGAGCTTCTGGATAAACGATCAGTTCAAGGTAAGCTTCAGGTAACTAACAAAACTGCACCACCAGCGGCACAGGGGCGGCCGGGTGCAGAGGTCAAACCCGGTATCTAGTGCCATTGTTATCCAATGGAGAAAAGGGGCAATTGAGGTGGTACTACTTACAGGTAAGCAGCACAGTTTGGTAACCCAGTCTCCGGGGGTAGCACAGGGGGGGCACAAAGCAGCACCAAACTTACACCTCCAGCGGCATGGGGCAACCGGGTGCAGAGTGCCAACACAGCGTTGGGGGCCCAATGCAAACCAATGGGGAATCTCGAAGCTGGAAAAAGGCTCCAGGGTTAGGCCAGGAGGCTGATCGAAGGAAACCTACAGCTGCACAGGTAAGTTGGGATGTGCTGGAGCATCGGACACCATCAGTAGATCTCCCTAAAGGCCCAGAGGCTCCGGGTGCAGGGGTGATCTTTGGCGTCGGAAAGCAGCTTATCCGTGCAGGTCGCAGTTGGGGGGGTCATCGTGCAGAGGCTGCAGAGGTCGATGCGGAGTCCCACAGGGGTCAACCCAGGGGGGACTCAGGCTCTGGATCGCTGGGGAACCTTTGCTGGACCTGTTGGTCACTTTGACTCGGGCCTTAGGCGTCGGGTGCAGAGGTGGTCGGTTTTGCGGTTCCACAGGCAGAGCTTTGGTCTTTGAAGTTGGTTTTCTTTTGGACAGGTCAGCTGTCCACGGGACATCAGGAGTCTTTATCGAACGCAGGGAGTCCTCCTAGGGTTTTGAAGGTCGCTGTTCTGAGGGACAAGTCATGGAAGCTTGCAAAGTTTGAAGATCGCAGACAGGCTGGCAGGGCTGGGACCAAGTTAGTGGATGGTGCTTCTTGTCGTGCAGGATTCAGCTCTTCTTTGTTCACTTCTTCGTAGGTCATTGGTAATCTGAAGATCAGGGTTCTGGGGTGCCCCTAAATACTAGTTTTAGGGGCGTTACAGGGGTCGGAAGGTAGTAGACAATGGTCTACTTACCTTTAGGGTGCCTACACCCATTGTATGTACACTCCCTCTGGGAAGGGGGCATATCCCTAACCCTATTGGCTATAATCTTCCAAAACAATATGGAGGATTTTCAAAGGAGGGGATCACTTCAGCTCAGGGCACCTTAGGGGTGGCTCTGGCTGAGAAGGGAGACACATCAGTTGCTTACTAATTTTCCCACCGACCTTGTGGGGCTTGGTCTGGGGTGTGGGCATCCCCACTAGCTGGAGAGGCCCTGGTCAGCATAACAAAGGATGGGAAGCCTTTAAGGCTCACCGCCTTTCTATGCTGTTCCTGCTTGGGGGTAGGTGTGAAGCACCTTCAGCCGGAGCAGGCTTTGTTTCTGGCCCACGAGAGCAAAAGTCTCCCACCTCAGGAGGTCAGAAACATGTCTAGAAGTAGCAGGCTGGCAGGGACCAGTCAGGTACACACTAGCGAGTTTGCAGGATTTCAGGGGGCACCTCTGAGGTACCCTCTGAGTGCATTTCTTAATAAATTCAACACTGGAATCAGTGTGGGTTTATTAAGATGAAAAGTTTGGTAACATACATCTTGGCATTCGGTGAAGCCATCATGGAGCTGTGGAACTCGTAGTGATAAGCTCCCAGCCCATGTACTCAGTATGGCTTCACAAGGCACTTTTAATGTCTAAGAATCTACTTAGATACTATAGTGGCATATCTGCTCATGCAGTTATGCCCTCACATGAGGTATAGTGCACTCTACCTTAGGGCTGTAAGGATTGCTGTAGGGGAGCCTTACCTATGCCTCATGCAGTGCTGGGAGGCCTGGCACACAGGGTTGTGTTCAACCACAAATAACCTGGTCATTCGGAACACATTATGGACTTTATATTTTATGTGTAATGGGTATTAAATATTCCCAGGTAGGGCTACGTTAAATTGTCCAATCATGCCTACCTATACGTTTTCCTCATTACAAATTGTTATCAACCATCCACATCTCCTCTCCCATTCACCAAGAAAAAAAGGTGAGAGAAGTCAGAAAGTGCCTCACGTAAGCACCACCCATGGAGCTACTGGTTGGTACTCAGGTGAGGAGTATCGGAGCGCGAACTGCCGGAGTAGCGGTACTTTTTCGCCTGTGCTGTACCGAATTCTGCAGTGGAGGCTGACTGTTAACCCCTGTTGGTGTGTTGCTGGTAGGAGTCACCAGGCAGCCACCTGATTTTAAGCATCAGTGAGGTGGCGATGCATCTCCGTGCCCTAATGAAATTGCCGCAAAGGGTCTGGGCAATGAAACATGTTGGCCGTTCAAGCTAAGATGGTCATAACATGCTGTTTCCTTTAACCGAGTGTGGACACAATGGAAATAAAGTATGTGTAGAATAGATGTTCATAACTCAGTTTTATAAAGAGATTTCTTCACCTTTTTACACTACGGGGCTTAGGTGTGCAATAGATGATACGATCACTTACACGTAACTATTATTCTTTCACCACTTCACATGAGCCTAAAGGATTAGGTTACACACTTTTTCTTTCTGTCAAGAAAGTTGCCAATGATGACAGAATGAGCAAACTGGTGAGTACTGTGAGAAGTTGGCCTGGTATATGCTGTCCACTAATTAAAGTGGGCACCTTGCACCAGTTCAAACGACCCTTATTGATGATTAGGTTAAAGACAACCTTTATTGAAAGCTATCCTAGTGGTAACTATGGAGAGCAGCCTTCAGGCTAAGTCTCGAAGGAATGTAAAGCAGCTTGTTTTACCAGATCATAACCTCCTGAATGACCAAATGAAAGGAGAACCACACAAGGAATATATAAAATATATGTATTTATTACTAAACACTGTCTACTAACCTCTTTATGAGATTAGAGAACAAAGCACACAATATTAAATCACTAGAACGACAGTAAATAGCACAATACACAGTGGGCTCCAGGGAGAGACCAAAACATATACTAAGAAAGTGGTATAACAACCACCACTTGACTAGACACAGTGCCTAGAGCACGTAGAATCGCTGGGACCCCAAGGAACCACCCAAGGTAGTGACACAGGGGACCCACGGAGGACGGGTGCAGTGTGTGAACACAGGCGCAAGCTCCGTACAACTCTATGAGAATGTCGCGGTTGGAAATTTAAAGATTAATGACACTTCGGAGAGGACTTTAAGCAAACCCAGCTAAACATAGAAGGTTCTAAGGCCAGCACCCTTGAGAGTACCGAGGTACCCGTGTTACCTATCCCAGAGGAGCCGGGTGCATAGGGGTCAAGTGTTGTCGGAAACCCTCGTCCTTTTCAATGGCGTGATGCGAAAAAGTACTGCTGCCGTGGAGAAGAAAAGTGTCCAGTGTGATCCAAGCCTGGATCGGAGATGAGAAGAACCTGAAAGCAGAGGGGACAAAGTCTGGGCCACTTCACGTGACCAGGAGCGGAGCAATCGAAAGCCCACCGATGTCGGGTGCTTCAGGTGAGAAGAGGTGAAGCTTGACTCTGCAGCCACGGGGACCAGGAGACGTCGACGACAACCAAAGTCCGGAGGTGAGCTGTCCCACGAAGGATGTCGAGTGCTGGGGGTCAGTGTCCGGATTGAACACCAACAAGCCTTGGCAACTGCAACCCACGCGGTCAGAGGAAAGATGCTTCTGTGAGGACCAGCAAGGTCCTGGGGACTCTCCAAGCTATGGAGAGTCAGGGCACGTCTGGAGCAACCAGGAAAGCTCGCTGAAAGTCAAAGTTACCTTCACAGGGACCCACAGGCCAACGGACCAGAGATCGCGAAGGGACCTCAAGCTGAATCACTAAATACCAGCCCACGGAACACTCGTGGAGTGTAGGCCGGAAATCTTCGGTGGAATTACTGCTCGGGGTCAGGACTACAAGTAGCCCAAAGCACATCCGCAGGGATCGCCAAAAAGCATATGCTGCTGCAAATGTACACGGTGCACAGGGGTACGGGTTACACGGTCCCCACGAGGGATACGGGCCTCAGAGTTGCTGAGAGCGCAGATCAACCTCAGAGACCTCGGGAACCCACCTCCTGTGTTGCAGAAATCTTCAGAGTCCTTCAGGAGCTTGGTAGATGCAAACCGGTCAGATGCGTTTAGGTGCCTGCTCAGCAGGGGAGTAACGCCTTTACTCCAAGGGAGATTCTTCAGTCATCCAGCGTTGTGCAGATCGTCGAAGTACTTGGTTTCTGTAGCAGAGTTTAGTCCAGGTAAAATCCAAAGTCCTTTAGTCAGGGGTTCCTATTTTATACCCAAGGAAGGGGTGGGACAAACTCTGGGGACCCACCTATGGGAGGGTCAGGACAGAGGGGTGGCTACACCCATGTCCTTTGTCCAGTTTCACGCCAGAGCAGGAGCAAATGGCTCCTGCAACCGGTATGAGTTGGACTATGCACAGGGACACCAAATGTGCCCCCAGTGCAGACATCAAAGCACTCTCAGAGTGCACCCACCCAGCCCCAATACACTAAAGCCTGTCTGGGAGGTGGTCACACCTCCCTGTGACAGGAAACCTATTGTCCAACCTTCCCCTGCCGGAGTTTCGTCCAGCAGCAGGAGGGCAGACTCGTGTCTGTGGCTGGCAGCATCCATTTTGTGATGCCAGGGTCAAGAAAGCTGGTACCGGGTGTATCGGTGTTGTCATATTTCTCCCTCTAGGAGGGTGGAATCATACCTCCCACACCAGTTACTGGTGTGGAGGTATGATTCCAAGGTATTTGACACCAAACACGACATGTTTCCATGCAGCCGTTTTAAAGTTAGCATTTACCGCGAGTTTATAATGCACTTAAGTATATACGGTTGGCTGCATCACAAACAACCCCGGAATATAGGTTCCGAAGGCTGCAGAGGGGCTCTGCTCATGCATGGGCACCCTCTCACATAAAACCCAGCACCCTGCCTTCAGGATTGATAAGGCCTGCTATAGGGGTGACTGATAGGTTTATATGTGCAGTGATTAGGATAGATATAGTGAACCTATATCTAAGTAAGGGGTGCATGAACCACCTTACACAGGCTGCTGTAGCAGACCTGTTGTGTCATTTTAAATGGTCTCTCAGGGGTGGCATAATACATGCTGCAGCCCCTGGGAGGCCTCTGGGGTACCTAGGCCCTGGGTACATAGTATACCATATACTAGGGACTTATCAGTACCCCAGAATCCAATCTGGAGTGTACCTAAAGTACTTGCAATCAATTTAGAGGAGAAAGCAGATAGACTGGGGTCCTGAATAGCAGGATCCCAGTCAGACTAAGTCAAAAACAGTGAAACATCAGGAAAAAGTGGGGGTAACTATAAGAAGCAGATCCTACTCTCCTACACAACTCCCCCCCCCCAAACGTCAGGACATTAAACTAACCTTGACCAGTTGAGTCTAATTGGAAATATCTGGAGAGTCCATCTGCATTGGCATGGTTACTCCCAAGTCTATGTTCCACTGTATAGTCCATCCCCTGTAGGGAAATGGACCACCTCAAAAGTTTGGGGTTTTCACCCTTCATCTGTTTTAGCCATAAGAGGGGCTTATGGTCTGTCTGAACAATGAAGTGAGTGCCAAACAAGTATGGCCTCAGCTTCTTCAGAGCCCAAACCACAGCAAAGGCTTCCCTCTCAATGGCTGACCAAAGTTTCTCTCTGGGGGTCAGCCTTCTGCTAATAAAAGCTACTGGCTGATCCTGACCCTCATCATTCCATTATGATAACACAGCCCCTACCCCCAACACAGATGCATCTGTTTGGACAATGAATTGTTTGGAATAGTCAGGACTTTGCAGAATGGGAGCAGTGCACATGTCCTGCTTCAGGTCATCAAATGCCTTTTGACAGCTAACTGTCCACTGAACTTTCTTTGGCATTCTCTTGGAAGTTAAGTCATTCAAAGGGGTCACTATGGATCCATATCCTTTGACAAACCTCCTATAGTACCCAGTCAGGCCCAAGAAAGCTCTGACCTGAGTCTCGGTGGTTGGAGCAACCCAGTCCATGATGGTCTGGATTTTGCTCTGCAATGGTTGAACCTGGCCTCCACCCACAAGGTGGCCCGGGTATACAACTTGACTCTGCCCTATCTGGCACTTGGTGGTTTTGATAGTGAGGCCTGCTTTCTGCAGGGCCTCCAAAACATTTCTCAGGTGGACCAGGTGATCCTCCCAGGTGGAGCTAAAGACAGCAATATCATCAAGATAAGCTGCACTATAGGCTTCCAGGCCTGTAAGGACTTTATTCACCAACCTTTGAAAAGTGGCAGGTGCATTCTTCAAACCAAAGGGCATCACCACAAATTGGTAGTGCCCACTAGGGGTTGAGAATGCTGTTTTGGCTATTGCATCCTCAGCTAGTCTGATTTGCCAGTAGCCAGCTGTCAGGTCAAATGTGCTCAGAAACTTGGCTGAGGCCAAAGTATCTATAAGCTCATCTGCCCTAGGGATTGGATGGGCATCAGTCCTAGTGACTGCATTGAGACCTCTGTAGTCAACACAAAACCTTATCTCTCTCTTACCATCCTGGGTGTGAGGTTTGGGTACCAAGACTACTGGACGAGCCCAAGGGCTATCTGAGGGTTCAATCACTCCCAAATCCAACATCTTTTGGACCTCAGTCCTGATGCAGTCCCTGACATGGTCAGGTTGCCTGTAAATCTTATTTTTAACAGGCAGACTGTCCCCAGTGTCCACTTCATGAGTGCACCAGGTAGTCTGACTTGGAGTCAGTGAAAACATATGTCTAAACTGATTACGAACGTTTCTGCAATCAGTTTTCTGTGGGACAGTGAGGCTGCCTGCCAACGCTATACCATCAACTGAACCATCATCAGGGTTCTGTGAGAGCAGGTCAGGGAGTGGATCACTCTCTTCCTCCTGTCCCTCATCAGTAGCCATGAGCAAGCCCATGTCTGCCCTGTCAACATATGGTTTGAGCCAGTTGACATGGAGCACCCTATGGGGGCACCTGGGAGTTCCAAGGTCCACCAGGTAGGTAACCTCTCCCTTTTGCTCAACAATGGTATGAGGGCCACTCCACTTGTCTTGGAGTCCTGCTGGGGCCACAGGCTCCAACACCCATACTTTCTGTCCTGGCTGATAAACAGTCAACACAGCCTTTTGGTCATGCCAGGCCTTTTGTAATTCCTGGCTAGCCTCAAGGTTTTTAGTTGCCTTCTTCATGTACTCAGCCATCCTGGAGCGGAGACCAAGTACATAGTCCACAATATCCTGTTTAGGGGTTTGAGAGGTAACTCCCATCCCTCCTTCACTAGACACAATGGACCCCTAACTGGATGTCCAAACAGAAGTTCAAATGGGCTGTAACCAACCCCTTCTGAGGAACCTCTCTGTAGGCAAAGAGAAGGCAGGGCAAAAGTATGTCCCATCTGCGCCTTAGCTTTTCTGGGAGACCTTTAATCATGCCCTTTAGGGTTTTGTTGAACCTTTCAACTAACCCATTGCATTGTGGGTGATAAGGGGTGGTAAATTTGTAATTTACTCCACACTCCTTCCACATAGCAGTCAAGTAACTAGACATGAAGTTTGCACCTCTGTCTGATACTACCTCCTTAGGAAAACTCACCCTGGAAAAGATTCCAGGAGGGCCCTTGCCACCACAGGAGCTGTGGTAGTTCTAAGGGGAATTGCCTCTGGAAACCTAGTGGCATGGTCCACCACCACCAGTATAAATCTGTGCCCAGATGCAGTTTGAGGATCCATGGGACCAACAATGTCAATCCCATCCCTCTCAAAGGGAACCCCTACCACAGCTAGTGGTATCAGGGGGGCCTTTGTAGTACCACCTGCCTTACCACTGGCTTGACAGGTGACACAGGAGCGACAAAACTCCTTGGTGTCTTCAGACATATGAGGCCAATGAAAGTGAGGGACAATTCTGTCCCAAGTCTTGTTTTGGCCTAGGTGACTTGCTAATGGGATGTCATGTGCTAGTGTCAATAGGAAGCCCCTAAACTTCAGAGGTATAACCAACCTCCTGGTGGCACCAGGCTTGGGGTCTCTACTCTCTGAGTAAAGGAGTCCATCATCCCAGTAGATCCTATGGGACCCACTAGCACTCCCAGCAGTCTCAGCAGCAGCTTGCTGTCTGAGGGGTTCAAGAGAGGGGCAGCTCAGCTGCTCCTGGCTCTGATCTGCCCTGGAAGGGCCCTCTGTCCCCAAGAACTCAACCTGATCAGGTTCAATCTCATCTGAGACAGTTCCTTCTTCAGGACTAAGATCAGCTCCCTCAAGAGACTGGTCTGGATTCTGAGGCAGGGGGGAAGACACTGCCTTACCCCTACTGCTCCTTCTCTTGGAAGGCGCCTGGTCCATTTTTCCAGGATCCAGGGCCTGTTCAGTGTTAGACATTTTTGCCTGTGACCTAGTCATAGCAAACACATCTGCAGGGATACCCAACATTTCTGCATGAGTCCTGAGTTCCACTTCAGCCCAAGCTGAAGTTTCTAAATCATTGCCCAACAAGCATTCAACAGGGAGGTCTGCACTTACCATAACCTTCTTAGGGCCAGTTACCCCTCCCAAGGTGAAATTAACAACTGCCAAGGAATGGTCTGTCCTGACATTGCTAGCATTGGTCACTTGGTACATCTCACCAAGTATGATTTGCTCAGGAGCCACAAGATCTTTTGTCACCATTGTGACACTTGCTCCTGTGTCCCTGAATGCCAAGGCCTCTTTTCCATTTATCAGAGGCTGCTGTCTGTATTTGCCCAGATTACTGAGGCTTACAAATAAGGAGGCAATATCCATGCCTCCATCACAGACCAACACAGCCTGAGTTGGAACTCTGACTAGGCCAGAGTCCATCTCAGATCCCAGGGTTAACCCTACTACACCCTTATTCTGAGTACCACCACTTGGAGCTGGACTAGGGGGAACAGTTGCCTTAGGGGCAGTGGTGGTTGGAGTTGAGTCCTTGGACTTGGTACAATCACTTGTCCAATGGGTCTTCTGTTTACAGATTTGACACCATGGCTTCTTCTTGCCTTTACCCTTGTTTGATTGTGACTCCCCACCAGATGCAGATTTTTGGGGCCCTTGGAAGACTTCTGGTATTTACCCTTCTCCCCACCCTTATCAGAGTTTTTAGAATCTTGCTTCTTGGAGTCACCACCTTGGTTCTGAACCTTCTGCCTCACCCTGGGTCTGACCCATTTGTCTGCCTTCTTGCCCAATTCTTGGGGAGAGGTCAGATCAGAGTCCACCAGGTACTGATGCAACAGCTGATTTTGACAATTATTAAGGATCTGCTCCCTCATAATTAAATTGTACAATCCTTTAAAATCACACACTTTACTGCCAAGTAACCAGCCTTCCAGAGCCTTAGTAGCACAATCTACAAAGTCAACCCAGTCTTGAGTCTGTGCCTTTGGGTATCTCTGAACTTAATCCTGTATTGCTCAGTGGTTAAGCCAAACCCATCAATCAGAGCACTCTTCAAGACTTTGTAATTATCAGCATCCTCTTCTCTAACAGTGAGGAGCTTGTCTCTACCTTTGTCTGCAAAGGAGAGCCACAAGATTGCTGCCCACTGCTCCTGAGGGACCCTCTGTACCTTACAGGCCCTCTCCAGTGCAGTTATCCATTTGTGGATGTCATCCCCACTCTGGTAGGGAGGGACAATCTTGTTCAGGTTCCTATGGTCATGAGTATGTTCTCTACTCCTAGGGACACTGTTGTTGCCACCATGGGGCTCTAGCCCCAACTTTTAGAAGCTCTCTGAAGCTCCAGGGATTCCCTATCTAAGGCCAATTGCTCTCTCTTGATTCTGAGCTTAGCTCTCTCAAACTCAAGCAGTTGGCACTTCCTCTCATAAGAGGACTCCCTTTTATGAGAAGCAGAGGTCCTATGAGAAACAGAGCTCCCTACAGAAGTACCAGAATGATTAGATTCCTGAGAAGGAGATCTTGATCTTCTTGGTAAACTGTTAACCCTTCCAGGTGAGGTAAAGAGAGGGCCACTGAGGCCTTCTTCCTCACCCTCAGGAAGAATTGGATTGTCCAGGTTAGGATCAGTTTGATCCTCCTGGCCAGCATCAGAGTCCAGGTCATAGAAGTTTTCACTTCCTGGCCTTTCCTCTTCTGCTGCCCCACCCCCTTTGCCTGCCTCATCAGACCCTGGGGTCTTTCTGAGGTCATCTAAAAGCAAAGCCTCTATGAGGCGTTGAGTGTTTGAGTTTTTCCCTGTCTTCAGTTTTCTAGGTGTACACATGGTTCTCAATTCCTGAAATGAGATGTGGTCATACTTAGTTGGCAGAGGCACACTGGCTTCTGGCCTAGAAGACATACTAGTTTGGTGTGGTGTAGGCACCTACCTACCCTAGTGGGAACTGAGACTCTCTTGAGTTGGAGAAAGGGCGTGCTAGGCCCTTGACTTACCCAACTCTAAGTTCAGTAGAACTTACTTTATTCTAGTCTTGATTTATATGTACTTAAGTACCTTTAGTGGTTTTCAGTTAGTCACTCAATGAGATTATCTGGTAAAACAATAGCAAGCTTGAATCCCAACCGCTGCACACCAATGTGAGAAGTTGGCCTGGTATATGCTGTCCACTAATTAAAGTGGGCACCTTGCACCAGTCCAAACGACCCTTATTGATGATTAGGTTAAAGACAACCTTTATTGAAAGCTATCCTAGTGGTAGCTATGGAGAGCAGCCTTCAGGCTAAGTCTCGAAGGAATGTAAAGCAGCTTGTTTTACCAGATCATAACCTCCTGAATGACCAAATGAAAGGAGAACCACACAAGGAATATATAAAATATATGTATTTATTACTAAACACTCTCTACTAACCTCTTTATGAGATTAGAGAACAAAGCACACAATTTTAAATCACTAGAACGACAGTAAATAGCACAATACACAGTGGGCTCCAGGGGGAGACCAAACCATATACTAAGAAAGTGGTATAACAACCACGACTTCACTAGACACAGTGCCTAGAGCACGTAGAATCGATTCGGGGTTACATAACCCCTCGACATTCATCCCGAACAGTGGGATGATACCGAATGAAGTAATAACTTATGAACAGGCGGTCCTTAAGGAGGTTAAAGCAGCCTCTGACCCTAGGCATTACAGCAACATCTCTAAAAGAGAGATGATGGCCATCGAGTCCCTAGCCAACGACCCCACCATCACCGTGAAACAAGCAGATAAGGGTGGTGCAACGGTCATAATGGCTACATCGGACTATGATACTGAATGCTTGAGGCAATTGAGTAATAGGAGTACTATACCCCGATTTCTGGGAGCCCCCTAGAGCGTTTGACTAAAACCATCACAGGGCTGGTTGACTGTGCAGAGAATGAAGGATGGATAAGTAAGAAGGAGGCTTCCTTCTTGATCAAAAAGAACCCAAGACCCCCTACTTCTACATATTACCGAAGATCCATAAGGGGGTCACTCCAGTGCCTGGCCGTCCAATTGTATCTGGTATCGACTCGGTTTTAGAACCCTTGTCACAATTTTGTGACCATTTCCTCCAACCATTGGTGAAACATGGACCATCGTATATACAAGACACTACCGACATACTGCGTCTACTTGACCAGTTTCAACCAACTAATGAGATTGACTTCCTCATCACTCTAGACGTGGAAGCTCTGTATACTAACATCCTCAGAGAGCCACTCTAGATGTGATAGAGGAAGAGCTCAATTCAGTTACCTGGGAATCATTAACTCCACCCAGCTTCGTTATGGAATGTGCCACACTGGCGCTGACAGAAAACTTTTTGAGTTTAAGGGGCAGTTATATCATCAAACACAAGGTACTTCCATGGGAAGTACCTTTGCTCCCAGTGTGGCCTGCCTCTATATGGCCGCTTTGAGTCACAACATGTCCTGCTTGATTCAAACCCATACCGTACTAACATACAGTTGTGGAAGCGATTCATTGACGATATCCTGGTTTTCTGGACAGGGAACCCTGAATCCTACCAAAACTTTTTTAAGTGGCTCAATAACTTAAACCCGTACTTGAAATTTACCACCACTGTATCTCCCAACCAGATAGCCTTCCTGGACCTGACAATAACAATTGAGGGAGGGCGTCTGATGACTACTATGTATAGGAAGAGCACTGATCGGAACAGTCTGTTGCTTTACAGCAGCCACCACCCCAAAGCACTAAAAGAGAACTTGCCCTTTGGGCAGTTCCTGAGGGTGAGGAGAAACTGCAGCACCGTGGAAGAATACAAATCTGAGTCAGCCATCCTTGCTAAAAACTTAGCCGCAAGAGACTACCCACCACGGAGCATAGCACTTTCCAGAAAGAGAGCAAGAAACAATAACCGGGAGGGTCTCTTGGAACATAAAGAGCAGACCCGACCGAGACCCTAACCTGTGTGACTACTTTCACACCTGTTTCCAACCACATAACTAAAGCCATAAGAAAACACTGGAACATACTAAATACAGGCTCTATGAGCCTGGATCTTCCACGCTTCGCATTTAAACGTTCTAGGAACATCAAAGACATGTTGATCCATACTAGACCTCAGGTGAAAGCAGCTAACCAACAGGGAACATTGTGGCATTTACCAGCGGTAAAAGGCCACTACCCATGCGGAGCGTGTACAGCTTGCGCATTCACCTCTGTACAGAAGACCATCACACTTAATAATACGTTCACATGGGAGATGAGGTCACACACGAATTGTAAAACATCCAACTGCATCTATTTGATTACATGCCCCTGTAATTTATATTACATAGGGATGACGAGTCGCCCAATAAAATTACGTATATCAGAACACCGCAGCAATTTTCGATGTCGTCAGAATAACACGAAAATGTGCTCTCATTACCTTGAGAATAACCACACACCAGACTCTTTGAAATGGGTTATTCTAGAAGCATTCCCTAAGATAACCAAGAGAGGCTTATTTGCAAAAGAGCAAAGGTGGGTTCACCGTTTATCTACAAGCGATAAGGGGCTCAACGAAGACATACCATGGAGCTCAGTTATAACCTGACTAAACATATGACAGTAGAGTGGGACATGATTTTTTGCATCTCAGCAGATAAATAACGAAATAATATGCATGACCTGTATCTGACCCTTCAGAGCTATACCACTAAGCTCACAGATACCGAAGGTCAGCTACTACACACAAGTATCAACACACTGCTTGTGATTAGATCATATCCGTGACCACTTTAGGTTCTTATTCAGCCACCTCATTGCACCACTTCCATATGACAGCTTGAGGAGTTTGCGAGTGACCAATATGGAACTAGATTTTTGATATAAAATAAATTTTCTTGATAAGGGTTGATTATTTAATTTCTGATAACATGCATAGTATTCAAACAACTGACCCTCCTTATTTTGGCCAAGGTATGCAGGGCCACCAAAATTACAGTCTCGTTAATTGTTTCCTCCACCGAGACGCCTAGTAGCCATTACGCCGATACACCACTCAAAGATGGCAGCCAAATTCACGACCCCACACCGATTGGTTAAGCAATGTACATGCTGTGTAGTTCCGCTTCCGGCATGTGACACTCAGACATATAAAAACAGCGAGCCCTTTGACCCCCACACCACCCGGACCCGGTAGGAGTGGGTAGGTCGTAGCCGAAGCACAACAAACTGAACCGTGAGTATCTAGAGATGGCACACAGTGACATCAATCTTGACTGTGGGATAATTGGTGCGGTTTAGATCCCTTTTAGACCTTACTACAGGGAGTTGACCAGGAGCACTATATAGTCGCCTCTGTTTTTCTGCAAACTCCTCGTTGAGGCTGGTAGGCACAGTGTTTCGCCCACTTACACGAACAACGCTCGTCAGGCTAATCAACCAGTTCATCTTTCACGGATTAACGTTGCCCCATTAAGACAGGACAATCTGGGAGGCGTAGTGCTCGCTTTAGTGGAGTACGCGAGCACTTCAGTGAATGATTATGGGTTACCGTGCCACTGCGATGGAAGTTGGATTAGCGCTAAGATTTGAATAATGCGGGGTAGTCGTGAGTGCTACCGCCAGCACCAACAGCACCTAAATAGTCTGTGAATGTCCTTTTTAAACAATATAAATGCGCATGATCTAGACCAAGCAACGCAACCTCTCGAATTATTCTATGTTGATTTTCAAAAGAGTACTTGAACGATGTATGTTGCATATGAACCATGAGAACGTTTTTCTAACAAATATTAAGTGATGCTGCAACCACCAGTTGTCCTACATTTCTCTCCTTTTAGTTAGTTACATATAAGAGCAATGCCTTATACGTGGCCTACCGGGTACTGTTGAAGCCTGGTTCACATACAGATTTGGGTGAGTTTCTTAGTATTGTATCTTTGCTGCATTACTGAAGTGCCACAAGGGCAATAATTTATTAGCTCACTGTGGGCACTCACCATTAATCACTGTTTTAACTATTTTAAGAGTTCTCGAACGCTATTGCGTCCACCATTCACCTATAAAGATAAGGAGTAAGGATCACCAATACAGTATATACGTGTCACTGTTGTGTACAATGCCAAATAAGTATGATGCCATGAACCTGAATGATGTCACAATTTTGTTTCCCCATACAGGTAGATCCAGGTTCAAACAGGTACACGAATAGTAAAACACTTGTTGTGAGGTAATTCCATGTCACAAATATTAGTGTAGATAGTTTCACTTTTTTGGTCCTGAAGAATCGCAAGTGGAATACACTTTGAGCGAGAAACATGTTGACCTGCACATTTTATCAACGAGGACACTACAATCCGAGACATTAAGCTTGGATGGGAGCCTTGTTGTCTGTTTTTACTTAGGGTAGGAGACCTCCAGAATAAAGCTTGTCGTTCTAAGTACTCTGAACCCTATTTTAATCACCTCTTCACATCTACACAGTTCTGGCCCCACACCCGCACTTCACCATACGGCTATTGGATAAAAGATCTCCGAAAAAGTGCCCCTACTATAGGGAGCCCGTCGGGCATTGCACCGCCGGCCCGACGAGGAGCAGCCCAGATGATGAAGCATGACACCTGAAAGGGTGTGTGAGGGCATTAAAATCCAATACATGGATTTCCAACTTCTAACCCTGCCTAGGGATTAGTTGGATCTTGTTTCCTTATCTTTTATTCACTGACATTGGGGAACAGCATAATCTATTTTTGAATCTTGATTTTGGGGCCTTTATGCTGGACCTCTTACTCTGGTACATGAGTAATAAGCCCCCCCTTGTCCCTTTATTTGTGTACAGACACAGGGGACCCACGGAGGACGGGTGCAGTGTGTGAACACAGGCGCGAGCTCCGTACAACTCTATGAGAAAGTCGCGGTTGGAAATTTAAAGATTAAGGACACTTCGGAGAGGACTTTAAGCAAACCCAGCTAAACATAGAAGGTTCTAAGGCCAGCACCCTTGAGATTACCGAGGTACCCATGTTACCTATCCCAGAGGAGCCGGGTGCATAGGGGTCAAGTGGTGTCGGAAACCCTCGTTGTTTTCAATGGCGTGATGCGAAAAAGTACTGCTGCCGTGGAGTAGAAAAGTGTCCGGTGTGATCCAAGCCTGGATCGGAGATGAGAAGAACCTGAAAGCAGAGGGGACAAAGTCTGGGTCACTTCACGTGACCAGGAGCGGAGCAATCGAATGCCCACCGATGTCGGGTGCTTCAGGTGAGAAGAGGTGAAGCTTGACTCTGCAGCCACGGGGACCAGGAGACGTCGACGATGACCAAAGTCCGGAGGTGAGCTGTTCCACGAAGGATGTCGAGTGCTGGGGGGTCAGTGTCCGGATTGAACACCAACAAGCCTTGGCAACTGCAACCCACGCGGTCAGAGGACAGATGCTTCTGTGAGGACCGACAAGGTCCTGGGGACTCTCCAAGCTATGGAGAGTCAGGGCACGTCTGGAGCAACCAGGAAAGCCTACTGAAAGTCAAAGTTACCTTCACAGGGACCCACCAACGGACCAGGGATCGCGAAGGGACCTCGAGCTGAATCACTAAATACCAGCCCACGGAACACTCGTAGAGTGTAGGCCGGAAATCTTCGGTGGAATTACTGCTCGGGGTCAGGACTACAAGTAGCCCACAGCACAGCCTCAGGGGTCGCCAAAAAGCATATGCTGCTGCAAATGTACACGGTGCACGGGGGTACGGGTTACACGGTCCCCACGAGGGATACGGGCCTCCAAATTGCTGAGAGCACAGATCAACCTCAGAGACCTCAGGAACCCACCTCCTGTGTTGCAGAAGTCTTCGGAGTCCTTCAGGAGCTTCGTAGATGCAAACCGGTCAGATGCGTTTAGGTGCCTGCTCAGCAGGGGAGTAACTCCTTTACTCCATGGGAGATTCTTCAGTCATCCAGCGTTGTGCAGATCGTCGAAGTACTTGGTTTCTGTAGCAGAGTTTAGTCCAGGTAAAATCCAAAGTCCTGTAGTCAGGGGTTCCTATTTTATACCCAAGGAAGGGGTGGGACAAACTCTGGGGACCCACCTATGGGAGGGTCAGGACAGAGGGGTGGCTACACCCATGTCCTTTGTCCAGTTTCGCGCCAGAGCAGGAGCAAATCGCTCCTGCAACCAGTCTGAGCTGGACTATGCACAGGGACACCAAATGTGCCCCCAGTGCAGACATCAAAGCACTCTCAGAGTGCACCCACCCAGCCCCAATACACTAAAGCCTGTCTGGGAGGTGGTCACACCTCCCTGTGACAGGAAACCTATTGTCCAACCTTCCCCTGCCGGAGTTTCGTCCAGCAGCAGGAGGGCAGACTCGTGTCTGTGGCGGGCAGCATCCATTTTGTGATGCCAGGGTCAAGAAAGCTGGTACCGGGTGTATCGGTGTTGTCATATTTCTCCCTCTAGGAGGGTGGAATCATACCTCCCACACCAGTTACTAGTGTGGAGGTATGATTCCAAGGTGTTTGACACCAAACACAACATGTTTCCATGCAGCCGTTTTAAAGTTAGCATTTACCGCAAGGTTATAATGCACTTAAGTATATATGGTTGGCTGCATCACAAACAACCCCGGAATACAGGTTCCGAAGGCTGCAGAGGGGCTCTGCTCATGCATGGGCACCCTCTCACATAAAACCCAGCACCCTGCCTTCAGGATTGATAAGGCCTACTATAGGGGTGACTGATAGGATTATATGTGCAGTGATTAGGATAGATATAGTGAACCTATATCTAAGTAAGGGGTGCAGGCACCACCTTACACAGGCTGCTGTAGCAGACCTGTTGTGTCATTTTAAATGGTCTCTCAGGGGTGGCATAATACATGCTGCAGCCCCTGGGAGCCCTCTGGGGTACCTAGGCCCTGGGTACATAGTATACCATATACTAGGGACTTATAAGGGTACCCCAGAATCCAATCTGGAGTGTACCTAAAGTACTTGCAATCAATTTAGAGGAGAAATAAGATAGACTGGGGCCTGAATAGCAGGATCCCAGTCAGACTAAGTCGACAACAGTGAAACATCAGCAAAAGTGGGGGTAACTATAAGAAGCAGATCCTACTCTCCTACAAGTACCAAGCAGTAGCTCAACGGGTGGTGCGTGCGTGAGGCACTTTCTGACATCTCTCACCTTTTTTCTTGGTGAATTGGAGAGTAGATGTGGATGGTTGATAACAATTTTTAATGAGGAACACTTATAGGTAGGCATGATTGAACAATTTAACATAGCCCTACCTGGGAGTATTTAATACCCATTACACATAAAGTATAAAGTCCATAATGTGTTCCGTATAATCAGGTTATTTGTGTTTAGGAATACAATATACATAAAAAATTACTAATACCTGCCTCCCCAGCCATTCCTATAGCTTTAAGAACCTCAAATAATCTGAACTGTCGCACTTGCAGGTGAGAGAGTTGTTTTGGTACCATTGTTGGCAGCTATGGCAGGGGCAATGGGTGGTGCAAGCTGCAGTGGCCTCCTGGTCAGGACCCTGGCACTTATTATTTTACAAATTAAACACTGCTAACAAGCAAGTGTTGAGAACCAGCACTGCTTTTCTGCCTAAGGAGGTGACTCTATTCCATCTGAGTCAGTACATCACACCCGCCACCCCCTCCCAAGAAGTAGGAGAAGCGGTTGCATAGATTGGATCTTAGGCATGTGGGTTACTACTACCTGGACCATACCAAGGACATACAACTGACTGAATAGCTCTTCATAGGATACTACTGCGCCAAAAAAGGCAAGGCAGTGCAGAAAAGGACTTCTTCTAAATGTAGCATCCTCTGCATTCAGACATGCTATGCGGTGGTCAAAAAGGAACCTATAGAAGGAATTAGGGCCAATTCTACCAGAGCCAAAGCAACTATTTCTGCCTTTTCAAGAAGAGTTCTGATTGCAGAGATCTGCAAGGCAACTACATAGGGTTCTCTGCACATATTTCCCAAGCATTACTGCCTAGATTCTGAGATGCATAGAGATGGCCATATTGCCAGATCCTTCTTGTAGAATTTTTTAGTATAGCCATACAGCACCCCTCCTCTTGGGTGGGTATGGCTATGGAATCTACTCTGCAGGTGCGGAATCTGCAGGTAGCATTATCCATTGGAGGAAAATGTTACTTACTTGCTGTAGCGATCTTTCTGGTGGATACTCTATCTACCCATAGATTCCTCACTGTGCCGCCCACCTCCTCGTTTGATTTATAATTACAGGGAAAGTTAATAAGATCCCAAATGTATACATATGTTGGCATTACACAACTCTTTCAATCCATCCTATCGCTTCGCAGGCTGGGAAAGAATCGATGGCAATTGACATCATTGTGCTGGGGTGGGAACTATATGGCTTAAGTGACATCATCTAATGCCTCTTCCTGTGCAGAAAGAAAACCAGTGCACTCTAACAGCATTGTGAGAGCTTCAAAGTTTCCGGGTCCAGTTTGAGATTTGGATTATTCTACAGGTGAGGAATCTGCAGGTAGATAGAATACCCACCAGAAATCTAGTTACTGCAGGTAAGTAACTTTTTCTTCTCACTGTCATTCCTATATGGAATTAAACTTCCCATGCACCCTCCTTCATTTGCAATTGAATTGGATTTCTCCTTATGTAAGCTCTTGCTATCATTGCGCTTTGCTTCCACTTACTTAGCAGGAAGCTAGTGGGTGTCCCATGTATTTCCAGCTTTTCGACCCCAGCTCTTAACGTATCTAACCATATTTGTCCGTGAGTCACCGGTCTGGTTTCTTTTTCCTCTTCCGTTAGTATTAAGTTCTTCTACTATGTGTACGACTTGTGTTTGCATTTAATTCCTCCATCGGAGCCAGAGGTAACACCATATCTCCTATTCCTTGACATAATCATGTGCTTCTAGGCATGAAGTGTAACCAGGTCACTGTGTACCCCATCCTATTAAATAACTTACACAAGTGCTTCCCAAACTTTTTACAACCACAACCCATTTTTTAGAACAACAAATGCTCACGACCCACCTATCTTTATTGAACATGAGGCAATCTATTTTTTAACATAATCAAAGCATCATGTGGTAGTGCGCTGTCATTTACGGACAGCATATTTTCCATTGAAATGGCCACTAAATTTGCACACAGATACAGTTTTACTGATAAAACTATATTGCACACAAATTATAATGTGTGAAAATCGGGTTTCAGTGAATATTTATCGTTTGTGCATCACCAAGTGAAGTTTCTTGATTTGTTTTGATCCTATTAAAATATTTGCTTCCATCACACTTCAGAATTACTAAAGAAAGTGGTTTATTTTTGCACTCCTGACTGCTGAATGTGTATAGTTCATTTACAGGTACTTATATTTTGGTGTGTGTTAAAAAAAAGACATCCTACATTTCCTTTCACACTCCCTCTGCCCCAGCAAGATTGTTACATAATTCACCTTCGCTTTCTTTCTCTGACTGCAAAGAGACAGGAGTTTGTAAACACCAATCCCTATGTTAAACAAAATAAGCAGCAATTTGTCAGTCGACATAGCCTGACATTTGACCTCTGTCTTTGAAGTGCAGCAAGTGTGACTAAATAAATATAGACTTTAAAGGCATCATTAATTTAATTCTTGGACTTTCGCGACCCACCAAAAATCAGCTTGTTGCGACCCACAGTTTGGGAAACACTGACTTAGACAGTACATAAATCAGAAAAAGCATGTGTATAAAGACTTAAGGAATTCTTCTCACCGACCTATCTCTTGTTGTATTGCATTGCATCATTTATATAGCACTTAAAACCCCTTAGTATGGGGGTGAAGCGCTTGCCTACATGAGTAGCATGCTACACCATTTGGCATGTGTAATTAGAAAGATGTTTTTGTTTTGATTCTGTGTGGTGTTTCCATGGCGTGTGTGATTACCACCGTGGTGCGGTTATTGTGTTATGGGACACAGCTTGTTGGATGATGAAGTGTAAGAGACGGACGCGTAGTTTTATGGTTTTTAGTATGCTGGTAGCTTTGAACAGCTCTGCAGGTCCCTTTATGGTATTTCAGATGATACAGTATGCTTTGCTGGTTACTGCACTGGTTCATCCCAGATGAGCGAGATTTTTTGTATAGTTGTGGTTGAACTGGCATGGTTGGAGGGAGAGAGAAGTGGATAGATCTGTTCGGGTGGACATTGTTATTATCATCTCATATCTGTGTCTATGTGAGATGTAATAAAGCGGTCAGATGCATAGCTATTTGAGACCTGCAGTGAATAGACTATATCTATCTGATAGAGACATCTAGCCGCAGATTCCTTACCTTTGAACTTCCAAGCGTCAGGCTGGATCCGGAAGATTTTTCTTAGCAGTACCCCTGCGCACCGGTATGTGGTGTCGGTCGACTCCGGGTGATGTCGTGATGTAATCCGAACCCCAGTCTCTGTGCTTCTTCCCTAAATTGGACATGGTGAGTACTTAGGTACACTCCAGATTGGCTACTGGTGTACCCTTGTAAGTCCCTAGTGTATGGTACTAATGTACCCAGGGCATAATTACACCAGGGATCTCTCATGGGGTGAAGCATGTATTATGCCACCCATGAGAGTCCACTCAAATTGTGACTACATTGCAGGCTGTGTAAGCTGGTTGGTGCTAGCACCACTTACGACAGATATACGTTCCCTAATATCTGAGGTCACTGCACTTAAAACCTATAAGTCCCTCTAAGGTAGGCCTTTCAATCATGAAGGCAGGGTCCTCAGTTCTAAGTGTGAGGGTGCCCCTGCATGAGCGGGCATCCCTAAAACCTTCGGACTCCATTCTCCCGGGTTTTAAGTGCAACAGCCATTACGACATATAGAGTGGCCATACGTCATTATGTGATAACCATCTCTAAACTGGCTGTAACGAACCCTGTCATGTTTGGTATCGAACATTTTGAAATCATAACTCCCACACCGTTGAATCATACCCCCACACCGTAAACTGTGTGGGAGGTATGATTCCATGCACTGTAAAGCTCCTCGTGGAGGCCCTCAGTGCTCCCAGAACCAGACTTCGAGAACCGGACAGCAAGCTAGGGCTGCTGCGGACCAGAGACATGATTCTGCCCTCCTGCTGCTGAGGCAAGCTCGAGCAGGGGAAGGCAGAACAATAGGTATCCTGTCACAGGGAGGTGTGACCACCTCCCAGACAAGTTTTAGTGTATCATCCCCACTGTCCAGCCCCTCCTCTGGGAGGGACCCCTGAATCGTCCCAACCCTTTCCTAAGGGTACTTTTGGGCTTACCTGTGGGTGGGTCCCAAGATTCATCGTGGGACATGATTCAGATCGCATACCACCTCAACTTCGACTGTCTGGACACTCTAAACTTCGCTTTGGGAACTGAGACTGCATCGGGGAAGATTCGTGCTGCTCCCGGTCTCGTCGTCCTGCTGGTCTTCTGCAACGTCTGTGGCCATGCTCCATACAGGTTCTTCACCAGGCCTGTGGACATCCAAGACACCTGAAGGAATCTCCCTTGGAGTGAAGGAGTCACTCCCCTGCATCTGCAGGCACCGCAACACAGCTGACTGGTCTGCTGACCCTGGGCTCCCACGTACTCCGAAAGGTTCAGCAACTCAGGTCGTGGTTCTGATACTGCCTCAAGGCCTGCACTGTCTTCATACTGAATTTGAGGCCAGTATCCCTCGTTAGAAATGCTGGAACAGGACCCCTGTGCACCGTGTCGACTGGTCGTTGCCAAGACTTGTTTACTCTCTCCTCCAGAGATATGAAGACAGTGCAGGCCTCGAGGGAGTTGCAGAACCACCACCTGTGTTGCTGAGCCTTTCGGAGTCCGTGGGAGCCCAGGATCAGCAGACTGGTCAGCTGCGTTGCTGTGCCTGCGGATGCAGGGGAGTGACTCCTTCACTCCAAGGGAGATTCCTTTGGATGTCTTGCATGTCCACAGGCCTTGTGAAGAACCTGTATGGAGCACGGGCACAGACTTTACAGAAGACTGGCAGGACAACGAGACCAGGAGCATCAGGAATCTTCCCAGTTGCAGTCTAGGTTCCCAAAGCGAAGTCCATTGTGTCCAGACGGTTGAAGTTGAAGTGGTGTTTGATCTGAATCTTGTCTTATGACAAATCTAGGGACCCACCCACAGGTAAGCCCTTAAGTTCCCTTAGGAAATGGTTGGGAAGATTCAGGGGTCCCTCCCAGAAGAGGGGCTGGACAATGGGGAGGATACTTCCATGTCCTTTGTCCAGTTTTGTGCCAGAGCGGAAGCCAACAGCTCCCTGAACTGGTTTGAACTGGAATAATCAAGGAGGGCACCAAATGTACCCTTCAAGCAGTCTCAGTGGCGCTGGCAACTGCCCCCACCCTGCCCCAATACACTAAACCCTGTCTGGGAGATGGTCACTCCTCCCTGTGACAGGCTACCTATTGTTCTGCCTTCCCCTGCTCGAGCTTGGCTCCGCAGCAGGAGGGCAAAATCGTGACTGTGGTCGGCAGCAGCCCTAGCTTGCTGTCCGGGTCCAGAAGACTGGTACAGGGAGCACTGAGGGCCTCCCGGAGGAGCTTTATTGTGCATGGAATCATACCTCCCACACCGTTGGAGGTATAATTCCAACGTGTTTGATACTAAACATGACAGGGCTTGTTACAGCCAGTTTAGAGATGGTCATCGCGTAATGACGCATGGCCACTCTATATGTCATAATGACTGATGCACTTACAACCCAGGAGAATGGACTCCGAAGGTTGTAGGGGTGTCCTGCTCACGCAGGGGTACCCTCACACTTAGTACCGGGCACCCTGCCTTCAGGATTGAAAGGCCTGCCTTAGGGGTGACTTATAGGTTTTAAGTGTAGTGACCTCAGATATAGGAAAACCTATATCTGTCATAAGTGGTGCTAGCACCAGCTTACACGGGCTGCAATGGCAGGCCTGTAGTCACAATTTGAGTGGTCTCCCATGGGTGGCATAATACATGCTGCAGCCCTTGGGTGACCCCTGGTGTACCTATGCCTTAGGTACCTTAGTACCATATACTAGGGACTTACAAGGGTACACCTTTAGCCGATCTGTGTGGTACCTAAGTACTCACCATGTCCAATTTAGGGAGGAAGCACAGAGACTGGGGTCCTGGTAGCAGGATCCCAGTCAGACTAGTCAGAAAAACATAATGACAGCAGCAAAAAGTGGGGGTGACCATGAAAGCAGATCCTACTTTCCTACACAACCCCACCCCCCCAAACTTAAGCAGATGAGACTAACCTTGCCCAGTTGAGTCTTCATTTTCGAAGTGGAAATATTGTCATGTGGCGGATAGGGACATTGTCGACATCACTAAGTTAACATGGCTCGTGCAACCATGATGCTGCTTTTGCGCACGTTACTACATGACTTTATTTTTGCAAGACTCTGTTTATGCCTTTCGCATGAGAACTATCTGCTGTGTTCATTCTCTGCTTGTTTCTGGAGTTTAGTCTGAACATTGTGAGCAAGGTCGATAAACAATGCCCCTTGTTTTTCTGTTCTGGTCAGGCCCTAGCACCTAGACAAAACACACTAACGCAGCTGCTGCTGGAAGCTCGTACTTTGATATTACCGGAATACATGTTTAGGAAAGACACACTTGGAGAGGGACCTTTCCAGGAGAAGAGCAACACCCAGCTTCGATGTAGACATCCCATCTATGCTTTAAGGTATGGGGTCTGCTGACAAAACCCAGAGATCTTCTATTATATAATAATAATACCCATTCCTACCAAGGGAAGGGAAGTTAGGCACTATAGCCCTTTCTCCATTGTCTTTATACGATGACATCTCCCTTCATAAATTATGGACTGGCTGCGATGCTAACTGTATTACGGTTATGCATTTTTCTGGTTGTTGTGGCTCGTATACTTCATGTTAGAGCATGTTAGTTAAAATAAACATTTTAAACTATATTCGTGTCTCAGTCAGATCTTATTGTGGACAGGAGCGAGAGTGTAAGCGAAAAGGTGTGTCTTGTTACCATGATTCCTGAGAGATCCGGGAGTGTTGTGTTCTGGGTTATCTAATCATTTGCTTCTTCGTGTTTGTGTAGGGGAGCGAGTGAGACACTATAGCTAGTCGGTCCTGGGCTCGTGGGTACTAAGGCGGTAGGAAGGCTCAGCCCCTATACACCAAGGTCCCACAATCCTGCGCATAGTTCTGTGTATGTGCAGAATCCCTGCAACAATATCTGGAGAGTCCATCTGCGTTGGCATGGTTGCTCCCAGGCCTATGTTCCACTGAAAAGTCCATCTCATGTAGGGAAAGGGACCACCTCAAAAGTTTGGGATTTTCAACCTTAATGTGTTTAAGCCATAAAATGGGATTATGGTCTGTCTGAATAATGAAGTGAGTACCAGGTATGGTCTCAACTTCTTCAGAGCCCAGACCACCGCAAAGGCCTCCCTCTCTATAGCTGAGCAGCGTTTCTCCCTGGGGGTTAACCTTCTGCTTATGAAAGCTAATGGTTGGTCCTGGCCCTCTGCATTAAGTTGTGATAATACAGCTCCTACCCCTATCTCAGATGCATCTGTCTGGACAATGGAGGTTTTGGAGTAGTCAGGACTTTGAAGAATGGGAGCAGTGTACATGGCCTGCTTCAGGTCATCAAATGCCTTTGACAGCTAACTGTCCACTGAACTTTCTTTGGCATTCTTTTGGAGGTGAGATCATTAAGGGGAGTCACAATGGACCCATACCCCTTAACAAACCTCTTGTAGTACCCAGTCAGGCCCAAGAAAGCTCTTACCTGAGTCTGGATAGTGGGAGCAACCCACTCCATGATGGCTGAATTTGGCCTCCACCTACCAGGTCGCCCAAGTATACAACCTTGCTCTGCCCTATCTGGTACTTGGCAGGCTTGATAGTGAGGCCTGCCTTTTGCAGGGCCTCAAGAACATTTTTGAGGTGAACCAGGTGATCCTCCCAGGGGGAGCTAAAGACAGCAACACCATCTAGATATGCTGCACTATAGTCTTTCAGACCTGTTAGGACGTTTTTCACCAGCCTCTGAAATGTGGCAGGTGCATTTTTTCAGACCAAAGGGCATCACTATGAATTGATAATGCCCACTGGGGGTTGAAAATGCAGTTTTTGGCTAGGCATCCTCAGCTAGTCTGATTTGCCAGTAGCCAGCTGTTAGGTCAAATGTAATGGGCATCAGTCCTAGTGACGGCATTGAGACCTCGGTAGTCCACACAAAACCTCTTCTCTCCCTTTGTGTGAGGTTTTGGCACCAGGACTACTGGACTAGTCCAAGGGCAATCTGAAGGCTCAATGACCCCCAATTCCAGCATCTTTTGGACCTCTGTCCTGATGCAGTCTCTGACATGGTCAGGCTGTCTGTAAATGTTGTTCTTTACTGGCAGACTGTCACCCGTGTCCACTCCATGGGTACACCAGGTGGTTTGACTGGGTGTCAGAGAAAACATGTGTTTGTACTGATTGAGAACCTTCCTACAATCAGCTTGCTGCTGGTCAGTGAGGCTGCCTGCCAAGGCTACTCTATCAACGGGAATCTGCAAGAGGAGATCAGGGAGCGGGTCACTCTCTTCCTCCTGTCCCTCCTCAGTGGCCATGAGCAAGCTCATGTCAGCCCTGTCTACAAAAGGTTTCAGGCGGTTCACATGAAGTACCCTGTGGGGACTTCTGGGAGTGCCTAGGTCCACCAAATAGGTGACCTCACCTTTCTTTTCACAGATTGTGTGGGGGCCATTCCATTTGTCCTGGAGAGCTGCTGTGGCCACAGGTTCCAACACCCACACTTTCTGGCCTGGCTGATTAACAGTCAGGACAGCCTTTTGGTCATGCCAAGCTTTCTGAAGCTCCTGGCTGGTCTCAAGATTTTTGGTGGCCTTCTTCATGTACTCAGCCATGCGTGAACGCAGGCCAAGGACTTAGTCCACAATGTCCTGTTTAGGGGGTTTGAGAGATTGCTCCCAGCCCTCCTTAACTAGACACAATGGATCCCTAACTGGATGTCCAAACATAAGTTCAAATGGGCTGTAACCAGCCCCCTTCTGTGGAACCTTTCTGTAGGCAAAGAGCTGTCAGGGTAGTAAGACATCCCATTTTCGCCTGAGCTTTTCTGGAAGTCTCATGATCATACCCTTTAGGGTCTTGTTGAACCTTTCAACAAGCCCATTGCGCTGTGGATGGTAGGGTGTGGTAAACTTATAGTTTACTCCTCATTCTTTCCACATTGAAGTGATATAACTAGACATGAAGTTGGTACCTCTGTCTGTTAAGACCTCCTTAAGGAAGCCCACACTGGAAAAGATTCTCAAGAGGGCCCTGGCCACTACAGGGGCTGTAGTGGTTCTAAGAGGAATTGCTTCTGGATACATTGTGGCATGGTACACCACCACCAGGATATAACTGTGTCCAGATGCAGTTGGAGGGTTCAAGGGACCAACAATGTCAATCCATACCCTCTCAAAGGGAACCCCAACCACTGGAAGTAGAATTAAGGGGGCCTTTGTAGTGCCACCTGACTTAGCACTGGCTTGGCAAGTGACACAGGAGCGACCAAACTCCTTGGTGTCTTCAGACATATGGGGCCAGTAAAAGTGAAGGACAATTCTGTCCCAAGTCTTACTTTGCCCAAGGTGTCCTGCAAGGGGAATGTCATGTGCCAGGAGAGAAGAAAACTCCTGAACTTCTGAGGTATTATCAACCTCCTGGTGGCTCCAACTTGCGGTCTCTACCTTCAGAATACAGAAGGCCATCTTCCCAATAGATCCTTTGGGACCCACTGACATTCCCTGCTTACTCAGCAGCAGCTTGCTGTCTGAGCTGTTCAAGAGAGGGGCAGGATTGCTTCTCCAAACTCAAGTCTGTCCTGCAAGGGCCCCCAGCCCCCAAGAACTCTGCCTGTTCAGGCCCACCTCCCTCTGGGACAGTTCCTTCACAGGGACTGAGATCATCTCCCTCAGGAGACTGATCCTCACTGGGAGTTTGGGAGGAGGATATATCCTTACCCTTCCTGCTCCTTCTCTTAGGAGCAATCTGGTCCATTCTTCCAGGATTCAGTGCTCTCGCAGAGCTGAGCTGTTTGGCCTCGGCACTGTTGACAGCAAACACACTGGCAGAGATGCCCATCATCTCTGCAAGAGTCCTGACCTCTACTTCAGACCAGGCTGAAGTTTCTAAATCATTGCCCAACAGACAATCTACAGGCAGGTCTGGAGATACCACAACTCTTTTAGGGCTAGTTACCCCTCCCCAGCTGAGATTCACAACTGCCAAAGAAGATCAGTTCTGACATTGCTAGCGTTGGTAACTTGGTACATTTGTCCAATTATGATTTGTTCAGGGGACACAAGTTTCTCTGTCACCATGGTGACACTGGCCCCTGTGTCCCTGAAAGCTATTGCTTCCTTTCCATTGATCAAAGGCTGTTGTCTGTACTTTCCCAAATTAGTGGGACTTACTACTAAGGTGGCAGGATCAATGCCACCATCACAGACTAGAACAACCTGAGCTGGAGTTCTGACTAGGCCAGAACCCACCTCAGAACCCAAGGTTATCCCAACTAATACCTTGGTTGCTGTACTACCACTTGTACTGGTGCTAGGGGGTGCAGTTGCCTTAGGGGCAGTGGTAGTAGGTTCCTTGGCCTTTGGACAATCAGCATCTCTTGTCCGTTGGGTCTTTACTTTACATAGATAACACCAAGGTTTCTTTTTGCCTTTCTTGGAGTTTTGGGACTCACCCTCAGATGCAGGTTTCTGTGGACCTTGAGAGACTCTCTCTTGTCTTTGCCCTTTTCCCCACCCTTCTCCTGGGTCTTAGAAGAATCTTGCTTCTTCTGGTCACCTCCACTACCATGGTCCTTCCGCTTAACCCTGGTGCGGACCCATTTGTCTGCCTTCTTTCCCAATTCCCGGGGAGAGCTCAAAACAGAATCCACCAGGTACTGGTGCAAAAGTTGGTTCTGACAGTTATTAAGGATGTGCTCCCTCATTATCAAATTGTACAATCCTTCATAGTCCTGTACCTTGCTTCCATGATGCCAGCCTTCCACAGACCTAACAGCACTATCAATGAAATCTACCCAGTCCTGGGTGTGTGCCTTCTGGGTGTCTTTGAACCTAATCCTGTATTGCTCAGTGGTTAAACCAAACCCATCAATGAGGGCTCTCTTCAGTACTGAATAATTGTCAGCATCCTCTTCTCTAACAGTGAGGAGCTTATCTTTACCTTTGTTAGCAAAGGAGGGACACAGGATAGTGTCCCACTGCCTTTGAGGGACCTTCTGAACTTTACAGGCCCTCTATAAGGCAGACGTCCATTTCTGAATATCATCCTCCTTCTGGGAAGGAGGGACTTCCTGCTCAGGTTCCTAGTGTCATATATTGGTTCCCTGATTCTAGGTACACTTGGGCTGCCACCATGGGAATCTAGATACACAGATACCGACACAGATACACCCAAGATGGCCGACAGGTGAGGAGCTACGGCCGGGAGCTCCCGGCCAGGGATTGCCTTTTTGGCTCGGATCCCCCTATTTCTACCCCGCCTCGGACCCTTTTGCTCTCCTGGGGTCATGCTCGACGGCGGTCCTCATCTCTCCGTTCTCCCGCCTCGGGGTTCGGATCCGTGATTGGTCTTGCAGCCGCGGAGTACGAGGTGACATGGCCGATGCCCGGTGGAGCTGCTTGGATTGGCTATAGAGGAGACTGGCTCGGGTGCCTTCCCGCGACCGTCACCTACCCAGCCGGACATGGGGCATGGCTTTCCTCGTCCCTCCGCTGTTGATCTCCTTCTCCCCCTTCTTCAGTTGAATCGCAGCTGATCTGCTGACTATTGATCCAGCCTTGGAGCGGCCAATGCTCGATCGGAAGCTCCGGATGGCGGTTGAGTTAGCGGGTGTGAGATTCCCCCCTCCTTGCCGTGCCCTTGCCTTTCCGGTTTGGATTACAGCTGCCTGCCTTGCCGCTTGACCTCTTGCTTCCTCTCCTGTGGCTCACTGAGACGCGCTAGTCTTCACACGATGGAGTCGTAACAGCAATGAGTGCCTCGGCGCTGCTGGTCCTGTGCCCCCGAATTCTGGTTTTTCACTTCCCGAGCCAGGGGAGGCTCGCCCTCCTGGTCCCCGCTGCTGCCTCCCTTCTTCCTGGTCTGCTTCCTGGGCATGCGAGTTGACTTCCCTGCTGTAGCCCGGAGTACTTCTGCACGACGACCCGAGTGAGATCGATGGCCTCCCGCATTTTCCTTCCATCTTCGTTCCTCTTGGCTTGCCTCCCTCTTTCCTGTCCGATGCCGTGGAGTTGCCGTTCTTCGTGGCTTTTTTGGACTGAATTTCCTTGTTTTCTTTTTTCGTCAAGCCCACCATCTTGTGATTGAACGGACTGGTGTCCCTATCCGGGGTCCTCCATCTTGATGGCATTGACTGCTCTTTGGTTCCAGAGTGGACCGTTGGTTTTTCTCCGTACTTGCACAGATTGCCCTCTGCCTTCATGTCAACGCCTCCATGGCTCACCTACACCCCTCTCATCGTATTTCCCCCCCTCGAGACTCTCCTCTGCACTCACCCTCTGACCCGCTCCTTTGCCTATGTGATCCGACATTTTGAGGTAGCCTGGCTCTGGACGCTCATGTTCTTTTCTTGACCCCTATCTAGCTCGATGACTCTTCTTCTCTGTTCTTTTTTTCGTACCTTGTTTCCCCCTGGATCTCTATCTTACGTTACTGGTCCACTCTGACCTGATCGGTTTTCCACCCCTTTGATTCTCCCCCTCCTCCTTGGACTTGTTCTATGTACTTTTGCGATGCCCTATTTTATTGATGTAACAGTTCTACTTTATTTTATTGTTGTAACCTTGTAACTATATTATTGTTCCTCATGTAAAGTGCTCTGATACCTCCGGGTCTAGCCAGCGCTATATAAAACTTTCCAAAAAAATAAAATAAATAAATCTAATCACAGATTTTTCCTAGCTCTCTGGACTTCCAGGGTCTCCTTGTCAAGGGTCAACTGATCTTGCCTGAGCTTGAGTCTAACTCTCTCAAGTTTGATCAGTTGGTACTCCCTTTCCAAGGAGTCCTCTCTCTTGCTAGAGACAGAGGTCCCTATGGAATGTTCTGAAGCATTGGACTCAGCAGAGGGAGACCTAGATCTCCTCTGTCTGCTCTGAACCCTCCCAGGAGGAATAAAGGGGGACCTACTTCTAGGGACACCCTCTGTGCCATCTGCACTATTCTCTGTGGGATCCGATTTCACCAAGGTGGAGTCATTAGACTCCTCTTGGTCATGCTCAGAATTTGAGCCAGTAGGTAGCAGTGCGCCGGAAGGCAAAGCTACTCGAGTTTTAGAGTTTACATTTGCTGTGTTTTTTAAATTACCAATTGAATGCTGATATTTTAAGAATAGCGTCCGCTTTTAAAATCTTGTATTGGTGACTTTCACTGTACCTTAGGCACTTGCACTTGCACTTTGATTACAGCCGGTCCCCGGTCCACCGCAGCTCTTTGTGCTGTTCGTGTGGAGTGACGAGGCTCCTCCCCCTGTTCCCTCATTTCCGCTACTGGGGGCAATATTTAAATTGCATGTGTGCCCGGCCATGCAGCAGACGCGCGCAGCGGGCGCGCCAAAGGCGCGCCTAAGGCAAGCCCGTCTGCGCCCGTCCGCGGCCGGACCGCGGCCAGCCATGCTGCCCGGCTGATTACCAAAGAGGTAATTCAATGGTCCAGAAATGATCTTCTGTCCCTAAGTGATAAACCTTGTCCTAGGGCACATTGTTGTAACCTGGCAATCGATACGCTTCCCAGCGCGTGCACTGGATGTAACCGGGCTCTAGGGGACACCGCAGGATATCTAAGCAAAAGCGACCGGAAGGGCTAAAAGCTGGGGCAGAGTAAGCAGGCTGAGCTGATTAGGGCGTGTCTAATCAATTGTAGATCTCTGTCAAAGCACGCGGAGGACATATGGCTACTACTCGCTGAGAATGAGTGGGAGGTCATGCTCCTGACAGAAACAAGGCTGAAGGAAGATGCCTTAGCAGCAGTGGTGTTAGCCATTCCACCTGGTTTTAAAATATGTTGTGTGAACAGGGAGGGAGGAAAAAGAGGAGGGGGGGTTGCTATTATTTTAAAGGACTCGTGGGAAATAGCATCCTCAGCGCTGCTTAACATGGATGTGATTGAAGGGCTTAACTTCTGTATTAAGATCAGCCCGACAACCTCCTTTGCGGGACTACTGGTCTACAGACTACCAGACTGTACGGCTAGTATACACCCGGAATTGTGCAATTACATTGCCCAGAAATCTTTACTGTTTTCCAATTTCACTGCGTTGGGGGATTTTAATCTACATGTGAATGACCCAAGCTGCGTTCAGGCGACGCAGTCTGTCTCTTCTCTTTCCGGTGCTAACTTGACTCAGCACGTGAAACTCCCTAATCATAAGGCAGGGCACACCCTTGACCTTGTATTCTCCAACATCCCGTCCCTGAAAATGGAAGTGCCAAGCCAAATGGCCTGGACTGACCATTGCCTTATTCCATTTTCATTTAGTGTGGTAAGACCCGGCCTGCACGAGAGCACCCGTTACCTTTTAAAGAGAAAATGGAAGAAGCTGACTGCTGAGTTCCTAGGGCCAGTTTTGCAGACTAGTCAACCACCATTATCTACAGATCCTAACACTGATACACTGGCCTTAAATAAGTGGATTTCTGCAGCAGTGGAGTCCACTGCCCCAGCCAGAGTCACTAAAACAATGAGAAAATCCCCCTCAGCCCCTTGGTTTTCAGAGACTCTTAGGTTAAACAAAAGCAGGTGCAAACGCCTGGAACGCCAGTGGAGGGTGGATTATGGTGCTACGGCTAAAGTGGCATATAAGAAATCACTGAAAGAGCTCCACAAATTGATGAGAAAGGCTAGGAGGGACTATTTAACAATGTGCATCGATAATGCTGACAACTCAGGTAAAGACATTTTTAAGGTTGTTAATTATTTTCTTAAACCACGAGAATTAGTGATCGAAGCACACCCTCTCTATCACTGTGCGTAAGAATTTCTGACTTTTTCGACAGCAAAATTCGAAAGGTCTATAATTCCTTTTCGGCTGTAGTAGAGACTGTCAAAACAGATGTGACTGAAAGAAATAAACCTGTTTTTCTTTTCAGAATTTTCTCTCAGCAGGAAGCGCTGGGAGAGATACAGAGATGTAAGTCTGGGTCACCGGAGGACCCTTGTCCCCCTAAATTGTGGAAAGAGTTGGCACACCACTCCATTCATGTGTTATCTCACATATGGAACACCTCTCTTACTTCTGGCATTTTCCCTGACCTGTGGAAGCATGCTACACTCCTGCCACTTAAGAAAAAACCTAATGTTGATCCAGGGGAATTGAACAACTATAGACCTATCTCTTTGTTACCAGCACCAGCAAAAATGCTAGAAAAAGTGGTACAGCGACAACTGGCCAATTTCATCGAGAACCACAGTATTCTGCATGATACCCAATCTGGTTTTCGTGCCGGTTTTAGCACTGAGACGGCTCTGCTAGAGGTGGCAGAATCAGTGAGGATGGCGGTAGATTCAGGGGCATCAGCTATGCTGGTGCGCCTGGATTTATCAGCGGCATTCGATACGGTTGACCATTCAATACTGGTTCAACGACTCCAGGACATCGGCATTGGGGAACAGTCCTTGCCTGGCTGAAGTCATTCCTTAACAATCGCACACAAAGGGTTGCTTTACAACCATATCAGTCGGATCGTAAGCATTTATGGTGTGGGGTTCCTCAGGGGTCGGCACTGAGCCCGCTTCTTTTTAATATTTATCTGGCCCCACTGTTCTCACTTATAGCTAACTGGGGTGTGAAGGCGATTTCATACGCCGATGATACCCAGTTGGTGTTTTCCTTCAAAGATCAGTCGGAGGACTCCTTTAAGTGCTTCAAGGGCTGTCTGAAAGACATTGCCTTTTGGATGAATAACAATAAACTCAAACTCAATGCTGAGAAAACAGAAGTGGTGTTCTTCGGCAAGAACCAGCCACCAGCATCGGATTTGTGGTGGCCAGTGGAAATGGGCTCACCGCCCATTCCAGCAGGCACTGTTAAAAATCTGGGAGTAAAGTGGGAGGCAGATCTCTCTTTTTCGGCCCAAACCCAGCAGGTGACAGCCTCCTGTTTCAGCAAATTGAGAAATTTGCGGACATTTTTACATCTGCTGCCGGAGAAACGCCGCCGGGTCATAGTCCATGCCACTGTGACATCTAGGCTGGACTATGCTAATGGCCTTTCCTTGAGCTTGCCAGCGTACCTAGTCAAAAGACTACAGATGGTACAGAATGCGGCTGCGAGACTGATTAGACGTGTTCCATTTCGTCATCACATCTCTCCACATATCAAAGAACTGCACTGGCTGCCGGTGGCAAAAAGAATCAAGTTTAAGGCCTTAACCCTAGCATTCCGGTCAATCCATGGCAATTGTCCCAGTTACCTGAAACAACGGCTACGCCCTTATAAGCAGATTCGTTCACTTAGGTCCAATTCGCAAAACCTGCTTTGCACCCCACGAGTTAGGAAAGCTCGGCTAGGCGGCAGTTCTTTCACGGCTGGGGTGTCCAAATTATGGAACTCTCTGCCTAACTACATGCAACATATTGATTCTGAACCACTTTTCAGGAAAGCTGCGAAAACGTGGCTCTTCAGTCTAGACTAACTTTGAGGAGCTTGCTGTTTGTGTCATCTATGCGGGCCGCCTGCTGCTATAGCGCCGGGACACCTCTGATGGAGGTAGCTGTTCTCGCTTTATAAATGTCAGTATTATTATTATTATTAGGGGTAACCCCTTCTGACCCATTTTCTGGAACATCCCTACCCACTTTATCCTGATCCTCTGACCTGTCAGGGTTCTGGAGATCATCTATGAAAAGCAGCTCTAAGAGATGCTTAGTGGCTGGATTGCTACCTGTCTTTAACTTCCTAGAAGTACACAGGGTCCTTAGTTCCTGGAATGTAAGACCACTGTATCTAGAAGATGGGGCCCCACTGAGGTCCATTACTAAAGACATGTCTAGGTGTAGTGTGGTGTTGCACCTACCTACCCTAGTGGAAACTAAACTTTCTAAGATTGGAGCAAGGGTTCTGCTAGACCTTTAACAACCAATCTATAAGTTCAGTAGAACTTACTTAGTCTATCTAAATATTATATGTGCCTAATGCTAGTGATGATTTTTCTATTAATCCACACCTAGATTAGCTAGTAAAACAATGCAGGCTTGAATCCCAACTGCTGCACACCCATGTGAGAGGTTGGCTTAGTATATGGTGCTCACTTATGTAAGTGTAGCACCCTGCACTAATCCAGACAACCCTTATGGTGATTTTAGGTGTTTTAGACAACCATAGAAAGCTCTCTTAATTGTAGCTCTGGAGAGCAGCTTTCAGGCTTAGTCCAGAAGGAGTGTAAAGCGGCTTGTTTTACCAGTTCTTAATCTTATGGTATAGGTTAAGTGAAAAAGAATCACACAGTGTAGTTATAAAAATATGTATTTTATTACAAACACTCACTAACACATTGCAATATCTCCTACCCGGAGATATATTCACAATACACACAATACTTTGATAATAGACAGGTAAGTAGCACAAATACACAGTGGTCTCCAGGGGGAGACCAAACCATATACTGAGATAGTGGGATGCGAACCACGACCTAAGTTGAGACTGGACCCAGAAGACGTAGAAGTGTTTGGGACCCACGGAACCACCCAAGGTAAGTAGCCAGGAAGCCTCCAGAGGCCATGTGTAGAGCGTGAACCCGGCCGCAGAATCAACACAAGTGAATGGGTAAGTTGCAGTTTTAAAAAAGGACCCTTCCCAGTGGACCCTGAAGAAACCCCGTGGAAGATGGAAGGTTGGAGAGTCACCTCACCCATGGATACCCCTGGAACCAGGAGACCTACACCAGGGAAGCCGGGTGCATAGGTGTCAAGTGAGATGTCGGAAACCGCCGTAGACCACAATGGAGGACTTCAGGAAAGATTCCGCTGTAGAGGAAGACAAAGGAGTCCGGTGGAACCCAAAGGTGGATTCAAGATGAGAGGTACCTGCTAGCAGAGGGGACAGAGTCTATGCCACTCAGGAGTGACCAGGAGGCACGGAAGACGGATGCCCACCAATGTCGATAGATGCAGGAGAGTTGATGGTGCCATTGAAGTTGCAGCTGTGCAGACCAGACGATGCTGTGGAAGACCAGGAGCAGTTCACAAGCTGTCCCACGTAGGATGTCGAGAGCCAGAGGGTCATTGTCTGGAAGGGGCACCAATAAGCCTTGGCAGCGGCAACCAACGTAGTAGTCCAAAAAGGTGTCGTGTCAGGACCAGCAAGGTGCAAGTCACTCATGTCGAGTAGGTAAGTCAGAGTAGGCCGCGAGCAAGCAGGGGAGCCCACTGGACACAAAGGAGACCCTTGAGAGGACCCACAGGCCGGAGGCAAAGGAGTCGCAAGAGGACCTCGAGCAGCTCCCCAATGAAGAAGGCCCATGGTGCAGAGGAAGTGGTGAGGGCGAAGATCTTGGCTGCAGGAGTTGCTTGAGGTTGGAGCTTTTTGGAGTCCGAAGATCTCTGGAGGAGAGAGTCAACAAGCCTTGGCAACAGCCAGTCGACGCAGTGCACAGGGCTTCTGTTCCAGTGGTTCCGACGAGGGATACTGGCCTCAAACTCAGTATGAAGACACTGCAGGCCTCGAGGGAGTTGCAGAACCACCACCTGTGTTGCTGAGCCTTTCAGAGTCTGTGGGAGCTCAGGATCAGCAAACCGGTCAGCTGCGTTGTGGTGCCTGCGGATGCAGGGGAGTGACTCCTTCACTCCAAGGGAGATTCCTTCGGGTGTCTAGGATGTCCACAGGCCTTATGAAGAACCTGTATGGAGCATGGGCACAGACGTTGCAGAAGACTGGCAGGACGACGAGACCAGGAGCAGCAGGAATCTTCCCTGTTGCATTCTCGGTACCCAAAGTGAAGTCCAGATGGTTGAAGTTGAAGTGGTGTTCAATCTGAATCTTGTCCCATGACGAATCTAGAGACCCACCAACAGGTAAGCCCGTAATTACCCTTAGGAAAGGGTTGTGACGATTCAGGGGTCCCTCCCAGAGAAAGGGCTGGACAGTGGGGAGGTTACTCCCATGTCCTTTGTCCAGTTTTGCGCCGGAGTGGAAGCCAACGGCTCCCTGAACTGGTTTGAACTGGAGTATGCAAGGAGGGCACAAAATGTGTCCTTCAAGCAGTCTCAGTGGCGCTGGAAAGCGCCCCCACCCTGCCCCAATACACTAAACCCTGTTTGGGAGATGGTCACACCTCTCTGTTACAGAATACCTATTGTTCTGCCTTCCCCTGCTCAAGCTTGGCTCAGCGGCAGGGGGGCAGAATCGTGTCTGTGGTCAGCAGCAGCCCTAGCTTGCTGTCCGGGTATAGAAGACTGGTACCAGGAGCACTGAGGGCCTCCCGGAGGAGCTTTACAGTGCATGGTATCATGCCTCCCACAACGGTGTGAGGGTGTGAATCCAACATGTTTGATACCAAACATGACAGTGTTCGTTACAGCCAGTTTAGAGATGGTCATTGTGTAATGACACATGGCCACTCTATGTATCTTAATGGCTGATTCACTTACGACCCGGGAGAATGGACTTGGATGGTTGTAGGGGTGTTCTGCTCATGCAGATGCACCCTCACACTTAGAACCAAGCACCCTGCCTTCAGGATTAAAAGGCCTGCCTTAGGGGTGACTTATAGGTTTTAAGTGTAGTGACCTCAGATATAAGGAAACCTATGTCTGTCGTAAGTGGTGCTAGCACCAGCTTACACAGGCTGCAATGGCAGGCCTGTAGTCACAATTTGAGTGGTCTCCCATTTGTGGCATAATGCATGCTGCAGCCCATTGGGGACCCCTGGTATACCTATGCCCTAGGTACCTTAGTACCATATACTAGGAACTTACAAGGGTACACCAGTAGCCAATCTGGGGGGTACCTAAGTACTCACCATGTCCAATTTAGGGAGGAAGCACAGAGACTGGGGTCCTGGTTAGCAGGATCCGAATCAGACTAGTCAGGAAAACATGACACAAGCAAAAAGTGGGGGTGACCATAAAAGCAGATCCTACTTTCCTACAGATGCTTTTTGCCGCAAGTGGAGCTAAGGTCTCCTATATGCCTTTCCGCCCATACCACTCCTGTCCAAAGTGCTCAAGAAGATCAAGAGTGTTATCATTCTATTTCGATCGCACTAAAGAGTTCCGGGTGGATGACCAACTCTTTATAGGAGACATGTGAGCACAGAAGGGGCGTGCGGTTCAAAAGAGGACCATCTCTCGTTGGGTCATCATCTGTATAAAAATCTGTTACCCCTTAGCAAAGAAGCAGCCTCTGGAAGGCCTTCCACCAGGACGAAGGCAGCCGCCACAACCCTCCAGTGTGGGGTTCCGATTGCCGCTCTCTGTCAAGCGGCCACGTGGGCGTCTCTGCACGTTTGCCAGACACTATTGCCTGGATTCTCAGGTCCGCAGAGAAGGCCTGTTTGGCCGCTCTGTTCTGCAGGATTTTCTGGTCTAAAAGGTTTCTGCAGTCCCTCCTCCGGGGAAGGTATTGCTTGGGTATCTGTTCAAAGGTACGGAATTTGCGGCTAGATGTCTCTATCAGATGGACAAGTTACTTACCTACAGTAACGCCTTATCTGGTAGACACATGATATAGCCGCAGATTCCTTACCGACTCACCCATCCTCCCCTCACTGTGGAATTGTTTTTTGTATCAGGGATGTTCCCCTTCATGGCCCTAGGTGTTCTTTTTTAACACACCATGGTCAGTCATTTCATGGCTCAGCGCTTCTGTTGTGGAAAGTCGTGAAAAGTACTTACATCAGCGCGCTGGAGTGGCGGTTATATTGACGACGCAGACGTCACGATGCCGACGATGTCATGCAGAGTCGACCAGTGCCACCCCACCGGCGCGCAGGGGTACTGCTAAGAAAAATCTTCCGGATCCAGCCTGACTCCTGGAAGTTCAAAGGTAAGGAATCTGCTGCTAGATCATGTCTCTACCAGAAAAGGCTTAACCGAAGGTAAGTAGCTTGTCCGATAAAGCCTTATAGCCGCAGATTCCTTACCTTAGAATATTCCCTTGGCATCAGACTGGATCCAGAAATTTTCGAGCAGTACTAGCCAGTAGGTGGTTTCGCTCGGATCCGCTTCGGCCTCTTCTGCCACGAAAGTGGTGTGTATTTAGCCTTTGTAGGTACTACTCCAGCGTGCTGATTTTGGTTCTTTTCTTTCCGCGCCAGTCAGTGCTGATCATAAGAGCTACAACTAAGTACATTTTTTACTGCTCTTTTTATGACTTTTTGTCAACATGTTTTTGAGAATTTCTTTTCCTGGTGTGACAAGGATGTTTCTAAGAGACCTACGGTTTCAAGCCATGTGGTGTCTGTCACAGGCAGATGTCTGTGACAGACCCACTCTTGGTTTGTCTGTGGTGCTTGTAGAGGGACCACAACTTCAACACAGTTGAGAACTGCTGCATCATGCACCCTAAGGTGCGTTCCCTCAAGCTCCTCGCAGCCCGATGTCGGATGACCCCACTACATTCACGATCCCAGTTGCTCAGAAGGTCCGAGACCGCGCGTGGAGCCACACCCAACGATTGTCTCGATCCAAGTCGTCGGGTAAGTCCCACCAAAAGAAGAAGTCGATGAGGTCTTCGACTTCGCTGTGCCCATCTAAAGCCTCGGACGAGGCGCAGGAGCGTTGGCACTCCTGGACTCGCTCCTCTGCAGAGCCTGCACCAGCGTCTGCTCTGCGCCTCCCTGCCTTTCCCCGAGCCGGGGCAACCCCAGCCTATCTAAAAGAGTTGTATGGGGCCTTACACCTCATATTTGGGTAGTCCGACCACTCTGGAGTGCCTTGAGGCCCCATGGTTTCAGTAGGGGGCCCCCACTGAATTCTCGCCAGCGGGTTCACCCACAGTGCCAGTCAGGCCCCTTGGATCCGGTGCTGGATCTGTAGCGGTGACACCCACGAGACCATGACCTTCCTCACAGCCCACTCCATTACCGACGCTTCAGATGCCGTCATCCCCATCGTCATTCCCAACTCCGACATGGAGCCGGATGGGCGTTGTCCAACGCCACTCCAGGACCATGACCTCCAAGTTGGAACCAATATCTTTTTCATTCGAAGAGGCCTGGAGAGGGAGATAAATGGGAGGGGTCTGTGGACCCTTCTGGATACTAGCATCCACTAGATTACATAGAGGACAACTGGTATGTGAAACTGGCGGAATGCCAGTGGGTTAGACGCCTCACCGGACACTGGCTTCGTCTCACCCCCTACCGTACGTATGGAGGAAGGTGCCTCATTCGCTATGTTGGTGCGAAGAACGGCTGAGGTCTTGGACCTTCAGTTGCCCTCAGTGGCAGTCAAGACAAATGTCTTGAGAGAGGTGCTTCAACCGGGAGTTGCCCCCTCCGAACGCTTGCTCCCATTTAATGATGCCAATAACCATGTCCTACAATTACCTATTTCCTACATTGGTCCTAGTCTAAGCCTTGCACAGGGGCTCCTGTGCACAGGACAATTGTCCACCACCATCACCCCACTCCAAGGCACTCCACCTCCCTCACCCAGCACCCCACCAAATACAGTTTGGTGCTCCAAGCCTCCACTTCCAGAGTCAATCCTGGCCCATCCCCAACCACTCGATCAGATAGGGAATCCAAGAGACTGGATATCTTTGATAACAGGATGTTGACTTGCCAGTCTAGTACTGCTGTCGGTGAACACTGCGTGCGTCTTGGGCCAATTCAACCATACGATCTGGGACTCGGTTACACAAGTGCTGTTCATGGTCTCGAAGGAGACTCAAGCCATAGTGTTGTGGGCAATTGCAAACAGCAGAGATGCAGTAAAGTTCACCATCAGATTTGAAATAGATATGACTCACTGGGCAGAATGATCACACAGCCAGGGGCTCTTAGCCGCCACGCCTGGTTGAGAACCACTGGCTTTTCAGGAAATGTCCTAACATTGCTCATAGACTTTCCCTTTGATAGCTCTCACATTTTTGGTGAGAAGGTGAACTCAGCACTCAGGCACTTTGAGGAAAGCAAAGCTATGGCTGGGACCTTGGGCCTATCCATGGCCCCAGGCCAACCCCAGTCTGCCTTTCATCCTGAGGACGCGGTTACCCCAGACCACATTTGGCAGCTATCCAGAGGTCGACCCAGTCTACCACCCGCCCCAGCAGCCACAGCCTCCAAACCCCTGTAGTGTGCCCTCATACCTGTTTGGGCATCCAGTGGGGGGCAGGATACACCATCACCTGTACCACTGGCAGTCAAAAACATCCAACAAATGGGTTTAACAGATGGTCCAAAGGGGCTCCTCTATCCCTTTTCCGGGCACCCTTCAACCCATGCCACCTACTTACGACCGACAGACAGAGGACCATCCCTCCTTACTCAGATATTGTTGGCTCTCTTGGCCAAGGATCCATCGAGAGGTGGCCAGCATCAGAATAGGTTGTGCTTGCCATGTCCTGCTACTTTCTGGTGGCCAAGAAGAATGAAGCCCTTCATCCTGTTCTAGACCTTCACCTTCTCATCTTCTTTCTGAAATTGTAGAAGTTCAGAATTGTCACATTAGCTCAAGTTTTGTATGCCCTGGACCCCAGAGACTGGATGGCAGCATTGGATTTGCAGAACGCGTACTTCCACATTCATGTCCTGCCTGCCCATAGGCATTACTTGCAGTTCATGGACCATGTAGGAAGGTAGGATCCTTCTAGCATTGTTAACCCCACTTTTTGCCCGGTGTCAGTGTGTTTTGGACTAGTCTGACTGGGATCCTGCTAACCAGGAACCCAGTGTCTGTGCTTTCTCCCTAAATTTCATTATGGTAAATACTTTGGTACCTTCTTAATTGGCTACTGGTGTACCCTTCTAAGTCCCTAGTATATGGTACTAAGGTACCCAGGGCATAGGTACACAAGGGGTTTCCTATGGGCTGCAGCATGTATTATGCCACCCATGAGAGACCACTCAAACTGTGACTACAGGCCTGCCATTGCAGCCTGTGTGAGCTGGTGCTAGCACCATTTACGACAGATATAAGTTTCCTTATATCTGAGGTCACTGCACTTAAATCCTATAAGTCACCCCTAAGGTAGGCCCTTCAATCCTGAAGGCAGGGTGCTAGTTTATAAGTGTGAGGGTGCCCTGCATGAGCAGGACACCCCCTACAAACCCAGGAGTTGATTCTCCATGCTTTGTAAGTGTGGTCAGCCATTTTATACATATAGTGGACATCAAGTCAATTACGAGATGTCTAACTATATATTGGCTGCACCAAAATCGGTCATGTTTGGTATCAAACATTTTGGAATCCTACCCCAACACCGATTCCAGTGTTGTATTTGGGATCTCATGTACTGGGGGCTCACCTAGGGAGCCCCCCTGTATTCCTGGTACCAGCCTTTCAGGGACTAACAGCAAGCTAGTGCTGCTACCGACTACAGACGCAATTCTACCCTCCTGCTGCTGAGCCAGGCTCGAGCAGAGGAAGGTAGAACAAATGGGTTTCTGTCACAGGGAGGTGTGACCACCTCACAGTCAGGACTTAGTGTATTGGGCTGGAGTGGGGATGCTTGCCAGCGCCACCAGACTGCTTTGAAAGGCACCTTTGGTGCCCCCCCTGCATACTCCAGTTGAAACCAATTCAGGCAGATGTTGGCTCTCGCTCTGGCACAAAACTGGACAAAGGACATGGGAGTATCCTCCTGTGGTAGGGACCCCTGAATCGTCCCAACCCTTTCCTTTGGGTACTTAAGGTCTTACCTGTGGGTGGCTCTTCAGATTCGTCGTGGGACAAGATTCAGATCTGAAACCACTTCTACTTCTACCATCTGGGCACTTTGGACTTCGTTGGACTTTGGTTTGGGAACCAAGACTGCATCCGGGAAGACTCCTGCTGCTCCTGGTCTTGCCATCCTGCCAGTCTTCTGCATCGTCTGTGCTTCATCCAGGCTCTTCTCCAGGCATGTGGGCATCAACGATACCCGAAGGAATCTCCCTTGGAGTGAAGGAGTCACTCCCCTGCATCTGCAGACACCGCAACTAAGCTGACCGGTCTGCTGCTCCTGACGTCCTCTGGACTTCGAATGGCCCAGCAACACAGGTGGTGGTTCTGCAACTCTCTCGAGGCCTGCAGTGTCTTCTCACCGTGTTTGAGTCCAGTATCCCTCATCGGAACCGCTGGAACAGAACCCCTGTGCACCGCGTCGACTTGCCATTGCCAAGGCTTGTTGACTCTCTTCTCCAGAGATCTTCGGGCTCCAAGCAGCTACAGCCTCCAGCATCTCTTGCTACCAAGATGTTTTTCCTCACCGTATCCTCTGCACCATAGGCATGCCTCCTCTTGCAACTCCTGTGCCTTCGGCCTGTGGGTTATCTTGAGTGTCTTCTTTGGCTCCAGTGGGCTCCCCTGCTTGCTCGGGGCCTGCTCTGACTCTCCTGCATTTGGTGAGTCCCTTGGACCTTGCTGGTCCCGACACTGCACTTTCTTCGTTCTCCGCGTCTGTTGCGGCTGCCAATGCTTGTTGGTGCTCTCGCCGGACACGACACCCTGGTTCTCGACTTCGGACGTGGGACAGCTCGTGAACGGCTCCATGTCTTCCACAGAGTCTCCTGGCCCCCACAGCTGCAGCGACAAGGTCACAGTCAACTCTCCTGCATCTTCCGTCATCGGTGGTCATTGGTCTTCCGTGCCTCCTGGTCACTCCAGAGTGGCATAGACTCTGTCTCCTCTGCTTGCAGGAACTCCTCTTCAAGAATCCACCCTTGGATTCCACCAGACTCTTTCACCTTCTTCCCCAGTCCCATCGTCACTGAAGTCAATCATTGTGGTCCACGGCGGTTTCCGACGTCGCTTTGCACCTATGCATCCGGCTTCCCTGTTGTAAGCATCCTGGTTCCTGGGGTATCCATGAGTTAGGTGACTCTGCACCCTTCCATCTTTCACAGGGTTTCTTCAGGGACTTCTGGGAAGGGTCCTTCTTCTTGAAAACTGCAACCGCGACTTTCCCAATGACTTGCATTGAGTATGCGGCTGTGTTTCCACTCTGCACACAGCCTCCGTGGGGTTCCTGGGTACTTACCTTCGGTGGTTCCTTGGGTCCCCAGCTCTTCTAAGTCTTCTGGGTCATGTCTTGACTTTGGTCACAGTTTGCATTCCACTTTATTAGTATATGGTTTATTGTCCCCCTGGAGACCACTGTTTATTTGTGCTACTTCCCTGTTCTCCGTTTGAAATATTGTGTGTATTGTGTTTATATCTCCAAGTAGGAGATATGCCAATGTGTTTGTGAGTGTGTATAATAAATATTACTATTTTCATAACTACACTGTGTGGTTCTTTTTCGTGTAACTTACACTACATGATTAGTACTGGTAAAACAAGCTGCTTAACACTCTTGGACTAAGCCTGAATGCTGCTCTCCACAGCTACAACTTAAAGAGCTTTCTAAGGTTGTCTAAGACCACTAAAATCACCATAACAGTGGTCTGGATTAGTGCAGGGTACTTCACTTAAATAAGTGTGCACTATATACTAAGCCATCCTCCTACATTGGTGTGCAGTGGTTGGGATTTAAGCCTGCACTGTTTTACCAGCTAATCTAGGTGTGGATTAAATGAAAAACCATCTCTAGCATTAGGGACCTATAAAATATTTTTGTAGACAAGTAAGTTCTACTGAACTTTTAGATTGGTTGTTAAGGGTCTAGCACAATCCTTTCTTCAATCTTAGAAAGTTTAGTTTTCACTAGGGTAGGTAGGTGCTACACCACACTACACCTAGACACCATCTCTTTAGTTATGGAATCCAATGGGTCCCAACCCTCTAGATACAATGGTCTTCAGTTCCAGGAACTAAGGACCCTGTGTACCTCTAGAAAGTTAAAGACAAGTAGTAAACCCACTACTAAGCACCTCTCAGCGCTGCTTATCTGAGATGACCTCCAGAATCCCAATAGGTCAGAAGAACAGGAAAAAGTGGGTGGGGATGATCCAGAAGATGGGTCAGGAGGGGTTGCCCCTAGTGCCCTTAATTCTGAGCATGACCAGGAGGAGCCTGATGAACCCACCCTGGTGAACTCTGATCCCCAGGGAATAGTACTGATGGTACAGAGGGTGTCCCTAGAGGTAGGTCCATCTTTGTTGCTCCTGGGAGAGTGCAGATAATGCAGAGATCTGAAAGAAACACATAGTGATAGATTCCTTACCTTAGAATATCCCCAGGCGTCAGACTGGATCCGGAAAGTTTTCGTCAGCAGTACCCCTGCGCGTCGGTAAGTGGCGTCGTGCGGCTCCGCGTCCGTCGTTGGCGTCGTGGTCGCCGAGATGACGTCGCGGGCGCTACTTGGACGCCACCCATGCGCGCTGACGTCAGTTCTTTCTTTTTCCGCGCCGGCAAGCGCAGATTCGGGAAGAGCAGGAACCCCCAGTCAATTTTTGACTGACTTTTTTAGGCTTTTTGTCTCTGTTTTTTCATCGAGTCTTCGACTCCTGGTGCAGATAGGATGCCCGGTTTTAAGTCCTGCAGGGACTGTCACCGTATGATGTCGGTGACGGACCCGCACCGTGTGTGTCTTTTCTGCCTGGGGCGCGACCACGACCCCAAGTCGTGCCCCGACTGCCGAGCCATGGCACTGAAGACTTTGGGGGAGTGGTCCCGAAAGTTGCTGGAAGCCCGGCAGTCGGCTCCGCGCCGTTCGAGGTACCGGTCCCGTGGGAGGTCGAGGGACCGTGCGCGGAGTCATCACCATCGGTCTTCGGGATCCAAGTCTTCGCACTCGGGGTCAGGTAAGGCGAAGCACAAGAAGTCGAAGAAACGCCATAGTTCTCCGACTTCCCCTCGCCAGTCGGGCGACGCGGTTGAGGGTACGGGTGGTGCCTCCCCCGCGGCTCCGGCGGAGCCTATGCAGTCGCCGCCGGACTACCCGCCCTTTCCGGGTTCGTCGGCGACTCCGGCCCAAATACAGGAATTCCTGTCGGCCATGGCTCACCTCTTTGGGCCGTCGGGTCCCGCTGGTGCGCCTTCGTGCCCCGCGGTCCCGACTGGGGATCCTCGCCTTTCATCGCCGGCGGCTCCGGCCCCGGCGTCGCTGTCGGCTCTGGCCTCGGCGCCGCAGGACCCCCTTGGATCCAGGCCAGGATCCCGGTCGACGCCGGTTGACCTTATAACACCTCCACCGACGTCGACCCCACCGGCACCACTTTTGACGCTGCCCGCTCCTCGGGACGACGTCGACCCCGGTTTCAGCCCCGAAGTGGACGCGGCGTTGAGCCGGCGTCGATCGATGCCGTTCTCGACGTTGCTCGGGGATTTCTATCCCCATGTCCATGCTCCTTATTTTACACCTGTTGAACAGCCTGAGGAGCCAGGGGAGGGCTGGGAGGGGTCTGAGGACCCTCTCGCAGCTGCTTGCGAGTTTTAACAGGACTGGGCTGAGGAGTTGGGGGGTGCCAGTGGTCTGGATACCTCACCAGACCTTGGCATGCTGTCTCCTCCTACCGTGGCTACGGAGGAGGGTGCTAGTTTTGCTGTGGTGTTGCGTAGGGCGGCCGAGGCCCTACACCTCGAGCTTCCTACGTTGGCCGTTAGGACTAACCTCCTGACAGAGGTGCTTCAGCTAGCAGCTACTTCTGCGGAGCCGCTGCTTCCCTTTAATGAAGCCCTTTCTAACGTTCTTTTGGGCACTTGGTCCAGGCCCACCACAGGGGCTCCTGTGGATAGCAACGTGGCCCGACGCCATCGCCCGGCTCCGGGTGACCCCCTTTTCCTCTCCCAACATCCTACCCCCGAGAGCTTGGTTGTCCAAGCCTCTGCTTCCCCTACCGCCTTCCCTACCGCACCACCGGATAGGGAATCCAAGAAACTGGATCAGTTTGGAAAGAAGATTTTTTCTTCCACCAGTTCTGCGCTGCGGTCCGTGAACACTGCATGCCTCTTGGGCCGTTATTCCCACTCTCTGTGGGATACGGTGGCGAAGGTGCTGCCCCACTGTCCGGAGGAGGCCCGGCCAGATCTCTCCCAGGCTGTTGCAGAGGGGAGAGACGCAGCTAAGTTCATGATTCGTTGTGGCCTATACACCGCCGACTCACTGGGCAGATCGATTGCAACGACGGTGGCGGTTCGCCGCCATGCCTGGTTGAGGACCACTGGATTTTCGGGGGATGTCCAAAACACACTTATGGACATGCCTTTTGATGGCCGTCGCCTCTTCGGCGACAAAGCAGACAGCGCGTTGGAGCGGTTTAAGGACTCACGGGCTACGGCCAAGTCCTTGGGACTCTCTGCAGTCCGCCCTCCTCCGCCTTCTGCTTTTCGCTCCTTTCGTGGTACCGGAAGGGGCGCCCCACAGTGTTCGCAACAGAGCCACAGGCTTGCGCAGCAAGCATCCCAGCGCGGACGCGAGTTCCGCCTTGGCGGACCAAGGGGCCAGCGGGCGGGTCAGTCCACCGCCACCCCGGCCACCACTGCCTTCAAACGTTCCTAGTCCGAACTTTCAGACCCATCAAACGCCAGTGGGCGGCAGGCTTCGCCATCACCTCCCCCACTGGCGCACCATCACTTCGGACAGGTGGGTTTTAGAGATAGTCCGGAGGGGCTACTCCCTCCCCTTCGAGACTACCCCTCCAGCCATGCCACCTCAGTACCATCGCATGTCGGGGGATCACTTGGTGCTTCTTCAGCAGGAAGTTGCGGCCCTCTTGGCCAAGGGGGCCATCGAGCGCGTTCCAATGCCAGAAGTAGGTCGTGGTTGCTATTCCTACTACTTTCTGGTGCCCAAGAAGGACAAGGGCCTGCGTCCTATCTTAGACCTCCGGAACGTCAATCGCTTCCTCCGCAAAGAGAAGTTCAAGATGCTCAATCTAGCTCAGGTCTTGTCTGCTCTCGATCCACAAGACTGGATGGTAGCGCTGGACTTGCAGGATGCCTATTTCCATACCCCTGTCCTGCCAGCCCACCGGCGTTACCTGCGGTTCACAGTAGGCCACGAGCACTTTCAGTTCACCGTGCTCCCCTTTGGCCTTACCAGCGCCCCTCGGGTGTTCACAAAGGTGGTGGCGGTGGTCGCAGCTCATCTGCGCAGATCAGGGGTTTCAGTCTTCCCCTATCTCGACGACTGGTTGTTGAAGGCGGGCTCGCCCCAGACAGTCGTCTCCCACCTCCAGACTACGGCCGACCTCCTGCACTTGCTGGGGTTCTCCATCAACGTGCCGAAGTCGCACCTGATTCCCTCTCAGAAGCTCCTCTTTATCGGAGCAGTTCTGGACACGGCGCAGTTTCGGGTCTATGCTCCCGAACAGCGAGTCCGGGATATTCGGGCTCTGATTCCCATCTTTCAACCCTTGTCCCGGGTTTCGGTCAGAGTGACTCTGAGGCTGCTGGGCCTCATGGCCTCCTGCATCCTGCTGATCAATCATGCCAGATGGCATATGCGGGCTCTGCAGTGGGACCTGAAGTTCCAGTGGGCGCAGCATCAGGGGAACCTGTCCGATCACGTCCAGATCTCGGAGGGCACTGTACAACAGTGGCAGTGGTGGCTCACGAACCGGCATTGGGTCGACGGCAGATCCCTCTCCCTTACCCAACCGGAGTTTACAGTGGTGACGGATGCGTCCCTCCTGGGATGGGGCGGGCACATGGGAGAGGTGGAGATCAGAGGCCTCTGGTCTCCGGCGGAGTCCAAGCTCCATATCAACCTTCTGGAGCTTCGGGCGATATGGCTTGCACTGAAAGCATTCCTTCCCTCTGTCAAGGGGAGAGTAGTGCAGGTGTTCACAGACAACACCACCGCCATGTGGTACTGCAACAATCAAGGCGGGGTGGGGTCGTGGACCCTCTGTCAGGAGGCTCTGCGTCTCTGGACATGGCTGGAACATCAGGGCATGTCCCTGGTGGTTCAACACCTGGCAGGTTCTCTGAACGCCAGGGCAGACGAACTCAGCCGCAGGTGCATGCTGGATCACGAATGGCGTCTGCACTCGGAGGTGGTGCAAGGTCTCTTTCAGCAGTGGGGAGAGCCTTGGTTAGATCTATTCGCCACCGAAGAGAACAGTTCTGCGCGTTGGAATTTCCAAGGCGGCACTCGCTTGGCGACGCTTTTCGTCGCGAGTGGAGTTGCGGTCTATTGTACGCCTTTCCGCCTATACCACTTCTGCCCAGAGTGCTGAAGAAGATCAGGCGCCACCGGGCACAAGTCATCCTTGTGGCCCCGGACTGGGCTCGAAGAGTATGGTATCCCGAGCTACTCAGTATGAGCAACGAATCCCCAATCAGACTGCCTCTTCGGGAGGATCTTCTGTCGCAGCAGCAGGGGACGGTCCTCCACCCGAACCTGTCCAGCCTCCACCTCTTTGCGTGGAGATTGAGCGGCGGCAGTTGATTCCTTTCGACTTGCCTCCTGAAGTTTGTGATGTCATTCTGGCAGCCAGGCGTCCCTCTACTAAAGTGGTATACGCCTGCAGGTGGAACAAGTTTGTGGCATGGTGCACAGCAAAGGCTGTGGATCCCCTTTCTGCCCCTCTTTCTGAAGTTCTACTGTTCCTTCTTTCTTTGGCCCAGCAGGGCTCTGCTCTGGGCACTCTCAAGGGCTACCTTTCTGCTATTTCGGCCTTTCTCAGGCTCCCTGATCAGCCCTCTCTTTTCAAGTCCCCTGTTGTAAATAGATTTCTCAAAGGCATTACACACCTTTTTCCTCCTATTCCTTTTGTTTTGCCTCAGTGGGACTTGAATTTGGTTCTTACATACTTGATGTGTGCTCCCTTTGAGCCACTTCATAACTGTCCTCTTCGTCTCTTGACCTTGAAGACTGCTTTCCTGGTGACCATCACCTCCGCTAGGCGAGTGAGTGAGCTCCAGGCTCTTTCTTGTAAGCCTCCTTTCCTATCAGTCCATCCGGACAAGGTTGTGCTCAGGCCCTGTCCTTCCTTTTTGCCAAAAGTGGTTACGGCCTTTCACATTGAGCAGACTATTACCTTGCCCACCTTCTTTCCGCCTCCGCATCCTTCCAGAGAGGAAGAGAGGCTCCACCGTCTGGACCCAAAACGTGCGCTCTCCTTTTATCTCAACCGCACACAGCAGTTCCGGGTGGATGACCAGCTCTTTGTTGGCTACGTTGGCACCAAGAAAGGTCGGGCTGTACACAAGAGAACTATCTCCCGCTGGGTTGCCTTATGTATCAAAGCCTGTTACTCTTTGGCTAAAAAAGAACCTCCGGTGGGGCTGCGTGCTCATTCCACAAAAGCTACTGCAGCCACTACTGCATTGGGACGTGGTGTCCCCCTGCAAGACATCTGTCAGGCAGCCATGTGGGCCTCGCTGCACACGTTTACCAAGCTTTATTGCCTGGACAGCCAAGTCCGGAGAGACGGCTTCTTTGGCCGTTCTGTTCTCCGTGACTTTCTGGTGTGATCTTGGTTCGCAGACCCACCACCGGGGTTGGTATTGCTGGGGTATCTATTCTAAGGTAAGGAATCTATCACTATGTGTTTCTTTCAGATGAACAAGTTACTTACCTTCGGTAACGATATATCTGTAAGAAACATTAGTAGTGATAGATTCCTTACCGCCCAACCCATCCTCCCCGTTCTACGAACTGATTTCTAGGGTTAAGGTCATCCCTTTCAGGGCCCTAGTTTCAATGCACCAGTGGTCAGTATCTTGCATGGCTCTGCGTTCCTGGCGCGGAAAGTCGTGTACAGAACTGACGTCAGCGTAGTAGCGCCCGCAACATCTCGGCGACCACAACGCCAACGACGGACGTGGTGTCCCAGTCCAAGACATGTGTCAGGCAGCAGCGTGGGCATCATTGCACACGTTTGCAAAGCACTACTGCCTGTATGGCCAGGTACGCAGGTATGGGCATTTTGCCCGTTCAGTCCTGCAAGACTTCTTAGTTTAGGATATGAGTCCGCAACCCACCGCCGGGATGGTATGGCTCGGGTAGCTGATTCAAAGGTAAGGAATCTGCAGCTAGAAGTCTCTATCAGATGAACAAGTTACTTACCTTCGGTAACGCATTATCTGGTAGAGACTCTATCTAGCCGCAGATTCCTTACAGCCCCATCCATGCCTCTCCGCTTTGCGGACTGATATTGTAGGACTATGGTTGTTTCCCCCTTTCAGGGCCCTAGTTTTGCACGTGACTACGTCAGTTACTTCGTGGCTCTGCGCTTCCGGCATAGAAAAAACTAAAAGTACTGACGTCCGCGTGCCTGGGTGGCGCATATATAGGCACCACAACATCATAACCGATGCAGACGATGTCACGCGGAGCCGAATGGAGCCACCCGACGCCGTGCAAGTTCAGCAGCCTCCGCGTGTCCGTGGTCGTGGCGCGTTCCAACCCGGTGGGTTGGACGGCCAGAGGTCGGGTCAGACCCCACCCCTCCTGCAGCCTCAGCCGATCATGAGCGGCCAGTTGGTGGCAGGGTTGGCCATCACCTTCACCATTGGCAGAAAGTCACTTCATATATGAAGTGGCCAGGTCCCCGTGGGTAACTTGGACTCTAGCGTGCACGACTATATGTGATATACACAAATTTCAACCATATATAACATTTCTTCAAACAATATTTAACTAGAACTCTTTGGACATTTCAAAATTCATGCCTTTCTCATTATTTTAGATATATACAAAACAAATTTTGTGTTACATAAGATATACAATCAATCATTACACAATGGAGTTTAGACAATACGACGCCCAATGCATTTCGGGACGAATGGTCCCTTCATCAGGGGCAAAACCTGTAAATGTAAAAGGAAACAAATGAATTGATGTGCAGCACATACTAGAAATTTCTCATGAAACCATTTTCTTTAAAAAAACATGATGACAATCATGAACCATACACCCTGTGGTGGCCTTAGTCTCATAAAACACCCTAGTGATTGCCTTGTGTGTAGCATGCTTCAAAGAATAAGAACACTTACTCCGTTGCGCCGTCGCGGGACCCAAATTCCTCGACACTCTACCAGGTGACCTGACGATATGAATAAGCACATGATTATCTGTGCTGTTTATTACTCAAGAATTCCCCTCTATGAAATCAAATAATCGCGTACCTTAGACAGAGGATCCAAATGCAGAAGTCACCTGTCCTAGCCGTGACGTATTGTATGGTGTAAGAATCAAACGATGAAACCTGGTGATAAGAATACCATAAAATCACTCCCAGTAACACACTCTATAACACCCATTCAACCTCTTCTGAACACCCCTGTACATCAACACGTACCTTGATCACAATGAGCGTCCATTCCCTGATATTAGTATGAACGACACCGTAATTCTAAAAGATTATGGAACGCCGCGTTAAAATTGATCGTCAGTCAAAGACAATATGCAAGGTATATTCAACTATTTAACAGTGCTCACCTTCCTGCGTACTCGGTTCCAGTGATGTTTACAATATGCTGTGGCACCAATTGTCAAAAGCGAACGTAACAACGTACTACAAAAGATGAACAACTAGCGTTGCTCAACATGCAATATCCTCGACACCAAGTTAACCCTCCAAAGTCCAACAACACACCGCGCTTACCGATGGAGTGTATTCCCGTTCCAAACTGCTGCCGACAATCAAAGCCGTCTCTAACCTCACTAGTACTTATGCGTGTCATCAACGAGATACCACGAGGATTCCACCAAATTGAAAACGCGCGCCATATTAGAACAGTAAAACGTCAATATTCGAGCTTCAACAACTTATGCTAATCCGAAACGATACCACTCAAAAAGACGCATTTTGTACTATCTCAGTGATGAAATGATGGTTATTCAAGTAAAGATCTCTCCTCACTGTTATTCGGACCGGGGACAGTCGTATTTCACAAGTGACTCAAGTCACTTTTTGATGGACTGAAACTCGGTGGCCATCTTAGAATGGTGGAATGTTAAGTAATTTATGTGCTTTATAACCTATATACTTTGCTCAAAAGTGTTAACAACCAATCCACTATGAACATGTTCTTCCTCCTGGTTTCTCAAATGCGTGTCCAATACTATGGATACGTTTCATCAGAAATAAGAACAAATACATACAAATTCATACATGTAAACAATCATGAAATACAAATAGATCGCATGGTATTCATATCATGGATGTATAAAGTATTTTTCTAAGTGTACAGGTGTTTTCTTGCTAACAATGTGTGTGATGAAATCTATAATGACTCTACAGAATGTCGGGTGTTGTGAATCATAAGAAGCATGCCATTTCAAATTTGTCGTTAAGCCCATTGGGCATCAAGGTATTTAGCCTTTTAATCCAGAATGCCTCTCTGTAAAAGTTTTTGGGAGTTATCAATGCCTTCTAAAAATGGTACTTGTTCTATAATCTGGAACTTGAGTTGTGCAATACTGTGTCGACTTTGCTCCCAATGTGTGGCGAGACTTTAATGAATATTTTTATTTCGAATTTTGCTTTTATGTTCTGTCAGGCGAACTTTCATTTTTCTCTCCGTTTTCCCTATGTAAAGGAGTCCACACGGGCATTTTATGGAGTATACTACGTTTTGAGAGTTGCAGTCTGTAGTCTCTGTTAACCAAATTTGTTCACCAGTTCTGGGGTGCAATAATGTTTCTCCCATAATAGCGTTATTGCAATGGATGCAATTCCAGCATTTTTTTGTACCACCTTTACCAGCTGGTAATTCTTTCTTTTTTGATGCTAGCAATTCTTTAAGGTTTCGTGCTCTCGAGTATGCGAAAAATGGTTTTTCCAAGAATAAATCATTGAAATCGCTTTCTGATTCAAGGAGTTCCCAGCGTTTGTAGATAACGTTTTGATTTCCCTTGAGGCAGTCGAAAATTTTGATACAAAAACTGTCCTAGTCATGCTTTTCTGTGGAGTTTTTTGTAATGATGCCTCTCTTGGTGTTTGTAGTGCCCTATTCATATGTTTATCCAATAACTCTTCTGGGTATCTTCTGGCCATGTAGTTACTTTTTTGACTGGTTAAAGTTTCCTGGCATACATTAATCTCAGATGATATCCGTCGTGTTCTCAAGAATTGAGATACTGGTAAGTTCTTGATGCGCGACGTTGGATGAAAACTTTCGAACAGTAGCGCATTATTTTTATCCGTTGGTTTTTTATACAAGCGTGTGCTTATGTGGTTGGATTGAAGTTCTACCCATACGTCTAAGAATGCCAATGCATTTTTCTGAGTAGTGTGTGTGAACTGTATTCTTGGGTCCTTCATGTTTAATGTTCGTAAGTTTTCAATCAATGTTTCTTCTGATTTATTCCCAAAAATAAAGATGTCATCTATAAATCTCCGAAAAAATATGAGACCTCCTTGCCAAGCGGAGTCTGTCAAAATGTGGTTGTGCTCGAATTTAGCCATAAACGTATTCGCGTAGGCTGGTGCTCCTGGAAATCCCATGGATGTACCGTTCAACTGAATGTAATATTCCTCGTTCTATGCAAAATAACTATGTTGCAGGCAGAATTCTAATAGTTCTAATACTAAACTCTTGGGGGTGTCTGAACTTTCTTGCCTGAGTAGCGCCCATTCTACTGCCTCTAGCCCGCTTGAGTGTGGTATCGAGGTGTACAATGCCACCACATCTATTGTACATAACAGCCAATCTTCTGTTATTTCTTCAGTAATGGTAGATAAACTGCGTAAAAAATCAGTTGTATCTTCAATATATGTAGTCCAACTCTGTACAAATGGTTGAAGATGAGCATCTATGTACCGTCCTGGGCCTTCAAATAATGATTCACATCCCGAAACGATTGGTCTAAATGGGGGATCAACTAAACTTCTGTGTATCTTGGGCAGCATATACATTTTTGGACGTCTCGGAAAACGGTTTAGCAAGTATTGCTGCGTTGTAGAATCAATCCAGTTAAGATTTTCCGCTCTGTTTAGTATGTCCACTAGTGTTGCTGAAATTTTTGTGTAGGGTCATATTCTAGATGAGCGTAAATGTTATCATCATTAACATGCTCCTGTACTTTCCTCTCATAGTATTCACGATCCATCATAACCAAACCACCCCCTTTATCAGCTTTCTGGAAAACTAGTTTGGGATTATTAGCCAAATTAGATAATGTGCTGTATTCTGCCCGGCTTAAGTTGGTCCTGGTTTTTTTCTTTTTCGTGAAGTAAATTTTTTTGAAATCTTTTTTGACCAGTAGCTCAAACGTATCCAGAGTTTTATGTGACACTGGGGCCATGAATGTACTCTTGGGTTTGAATTGTAAACCTTCTCGTGTCTCTCTCGTAGGTTCAACAGGTATTATATTCGTGAAATAATTCCGTAATCTCAGAACCCTCATGAATTTGTAAAATGCCACTTCAGTTTCAAGTTCCGTAGTATTATAAGTTGCTACAAAAGATATCCCCTTATTGAGAATGTTTTCTTGTGACTTAGTGAGGTGAACTGTTGGAATGTTTATTATAAGACCCTCGTTTGGCTCCTGAGGCCTTTCTTGCCTTTGTCCCTTTCTTTTTCCTCTCCTGGTTTTAGTTGAACGACGTTTAATTTCGTTTGTAATGGGTCCGGAGGTTGTCCTTGATCCCCACCTTCCTCTAAAAAGTCACAGTTGATGAGCTTGCTTGTGCTCTATCTTCAGTTGTCTTATGAGTTCCTTCCCGTTCAGCTTGTATAATTTTTAACGGTGCTCTTGATGTATCTATGTCTTTGTCAAATATTACACTCTCTTCAGAAGACGTTTGAGTGTTTCTCTTAATGAATCTTTTTGTGCATATACCTCGGCCCATGTAGAGGCTTCGTTTAACTTATAATCGATAGTGTCTCTTTTAAATTTGCGTAGTTTTGTCTCTTGTAATTCCTTTCCATATTTGTCAAGTCTTAAATTCAACTCTTCAAGAAATTTTTGCCAGGGTTCATTCTCCATATTTTTGGACAAATCACTTTTGATAGTGAAGATTTCTTCTTCAAGGTCATGGATTATTCAAGATAATTCCTCAATCAATAGCGGGATCAAATCCAGGGAGCATTTATTCAAAATGGCGAACCACATCTCCATAAATTGATGGTTCTTTTGTAACCTGAACAACATCGGTTTAATTGCCAATCTGAGGCCACGTGGTATCCTCTTGACCCGATGGTATTGTATGAGCGTAGATGCGTGTAGGCGTTGAGTTAGTTCTCTTCTAGTTAAGTATTCCAATTGTCGGAGTTGCTGTGTGGTCGAGCCACTTTGCACATCAAATGATTTAGTTTCCTGAATTAAATTATAAATCTCATTAGCTTCATCTGTAATATAAGCTTTAGTTGTTGCTCTATTTTCCGTAATGTTTGCAATTGATTCAAACGACATTTTGATGGGAGGACCTACAATCCACTGTGAGGCAGTAAAGAGAATCAATTAATAATGTTGGTGGGTTGTGCACACTTAATTTTTCTGCGTATTGGTGCTTGTTACTGCAATCAATTAATAATGTTGGTGGGTTGTGCACACTTAATTTTTCTGCGTATTGGTGCTTGTTACTGCAACTTAACCGATCAGTGTGCTACGCTAGAATTATGCCTGCCTAGCATATGAGTAACTAATATGAAGTGGCCAGGTCCCCGTGGGTAACTTGGACTCTTGCGTGCACGACTATATGTGATATACACAAATTTCAACCATATATAACATTTCTTCAAACAATATTTTACTAGAACTCTTTGGACATTTCAAAATTCATGCCTTTCTCATTATTTTAGATATATACAAAACAAATTTTGTGTTACATAAGATATACAATCAATCATTACACAATGGAGTTTAGACAATACGACGCCCAATGCATTTCGGGACGAATGGTCCCTTCATCAGGGGCAAAACCTGTAAATGTAAAAGGAAACAAATGAATTGATGTGCAGCACATACTAGGAATTTCTCATGAAGCCATTTTCTTTAAAAAACATGATCACAATCATGAACCATACACCCTGTGGTGGTCTTAGGCTCATAAAACACCCTAGTGATTGCCTTGTGTGTGGCATGCTTCAAAGAATAAGAACACTTACTCCGTTGCGCGGTCGCGGGACCCAAATTCCTCGACACTCTACCAGGTGACCTGACGATATGAATAAGCACATGATTATCTGTGCTGTTTATTACTCAAGAATTCCCCTCTATGAAATCAAATAATCGCGTACCTTAGACAGAGGATCCAAATGCAGAAGTCACCTGTCCTAGCCGTGACGTATTGTATGGTGTAAGAATCAAACGATGAAACCTGGTGATAAGAATACCATAAAATCACTCCCAGTAACACACTCTATAACACCCATTCAACCTCTTCTGAACACCCCTGTACATCAACACGTACCTTGATCACAGTGAGCGTCCATTCCCTGATATTAGTACGAAGGACACCGTAATTCTAAAAGATTATGGAACGCCGCGTTAAAATCGATCGTCAGTCAAAGACAATATGCAAGGTATATTCAACTATTTAACAGTGCTCACCTTCCTGCATACTCCGTTCCAGTGATGTTTACAATACGCTGTGGCACCAATTGTCAAAAGCGAACGTAACGACGTACTACAAAAGATGAACAACTAGCGTTACTCAACATGCAATGTCCTCGACACCAAGTTAACCCTCCAAAGTCCAACAACACACCGCGCTTACCGATGGAGTGTATTCCCCTTCCAAATTGCTGCCGACAATCGAAGCCGTCTCTAACCTCACTAGTACTTATGCGTGTCATCAACGAGATACCGCGAGGATTCCACCAAATTGAAAACGCGCGCCATATTAGAACAGTAAAACATCAATATTCGAGCTTCAACAACTAATGCTAATCCGAAACGATACCACTCAAAAAGACGCATTTTGTACTATCTCAGTGATGAAATGATGGTTATTCAAGTAAAGATCTCTCCTCACTGTTGTTCAGACCGGGGACAGTCGTATCTCACAAGTGACTCATGTAACTTTTTGATGGACTGAAACTCGGTGGCCATCTTAGAATGGTGGAATGTTAAGTAATTTATGTGCTTTATAACCTATTTACTTTGCTCAAAAGTGTTAACAACCAATCCACTATGAACATGTTCTTCCTCCTGGTTTCTCAAATGCGTGTCCAATACTATGGATACGTTTAGTCAGAAATAAGAACAAATACATACAAATTCATACATGTAAACAATCATGAAATACAAATAGATCGCATGGTATTCATATCATGGATGTATAAAGTATTTTTCTAAGTGTACAGGTGTTTTCTGCTAACAATGTGTGTGATGAAATCTATAATGACTCTACAGAATGTCGGGTGTTGTGAATCATAAGAAGCATGCCATTTCAAATTTGTCGTTAAGCCCATTGGGCATCAAGATATTTAGCCTTTTAAACCAGAATGCCTCTCTCTAAAAGTTTTTGGGAGTTATCAATGCCTTCTAAAAATGGTACTTGTTCTATAATCTGGAACTTGAGTTGTGCAATACTGTGTCGACTTTGCTCCCAATGTGTGGCGAGACTTTAATGAATATTTTTATTTCGAATTTTGCTTTTATGTTCTGTCAGGCGAACTTTCATTTTTCTCTCCGTTTTCCCTATGTAAAGGAGTCCACACGGGCATTTTATGGAGTATACTACGTTTTGAGAGTTGCAGTCTGTAGTCTCTGTTAACCAAATTTGTTCACCAGTTCTGGGGTGCAATAATGTTTCTCCCATAATAGCGTTATTGCAATGGATGCAATTCCAGCATTTTTTTGTACCACCTTTACCAGCTGGTAATTCTTTCTTTTTTGATGCTAGCAATTCTTTAAGGTTTCGTGCTCTCGAGTATGCGAAAAATGGTTTTTCCAAGAATAAATCATTGAAATCGCTTTCTGATTCAAGGAGTTCCCAGCGTTTGTAGATAACGTTTTGATTTCCCTTGAGGCAGTCGAAAATTTTGATACAAAAACTGTCCTAGTCATGCTTTTCTGTGGAGTTTTTTGTAATGATGCCTCTCTTGGTGTTTGTAGTGCCCTATTCATATGTTTATCCAATAACTCTTCTGGGTATCTTCTGGCCATGTAGTTACTTTTTTGACTGGTTAAAGTTTCCTGGCATACATTAATCTCAGATGATATCCGTCGTGTTCTCAAGAATTGAGATACTGGTAAGTTCTTGATGCGCGACGTTGGATGAAAACTTTCGAACAGTAGCGCATTATTTTTATCCGTTGGTTTTTTATACAAGCGTGTGCTTATGTGGTTGGATTGAAGTTCTACCCATACGTCTAAGAATGCCAATGCATTTTTCTGAGTAGTGTGTGTGAACTGTATTCTTGGGTCCTTCATGTTTAATGTTCGTAAGTTTTCAATCAATGTTTCTTCTGATTTATTCCCAAAAATAAAGATGTCATCTATAAATCTCCGAAAAAATATGAGACCTCCTTGCCAAGCGGAGTCTGTCAAAATGTGGTTGTGCTCGAATTTAGCCATAAACGTATTCGCGTAGGCTGGTGCTCCTGGAAATCCCATGGATGTACCGTTCAACTGAATGTAATATTCCTCGTTCTATGCAAAATAACTATGTTGCAGGCAGAATTCTAATAGTTCTAATACTAAACTCTTGGGGGTGTCTGAACTTTCTTGCCTGAGTAGCGCCCATTCTACTGCCTCTAGCCCGCTTGAGTGTGGTATCGAGGTGTACAATGCCACCACATCTATTGTACATAACAGCCAATCTTCTGTTATTTCTTCAGTAATGGTAGATAAACTGCGTAAAAAATCAGTTGTATCTTCAATATATGTAGTCCAACTCTGTACAAATGGTTGAAGATGAGCATCTATGTACCGTCCTGGGCCTTCAAATAATGATTCACATCCCGAAACGATTGGTCTAAATGGGGGATCAACTAAACTTCTGTGTATCTTGGGCAGCATATACATTTTTGGACGTCTCGGAAAACGGTTTAGCAAGTATTGCTGCGTTGTAGAATCAATCCAGTTAAGATTTTCCGCTCTGTTTAGTATGTCCACTAGTGTTGCTGAAATTTTTGTGTAGGGTCATATTCTAGATGAGCGTAAATGTTATCATCATTAACATGCTCCTGTACTTTCCTCTCATAGTATTCACGATCCATCATAACCAAACCACCCCCTTTATCAGCTTTCTGGAAAACTAGTTTGGGATTATTAGCCAAATTAGATAATGTGCTGTATTCTGCCCGGCTTAAGTTGGTCCTGGTTTTTTTCTTTTTCGTGAAGTAAATTTTTTTGAAATCTTTTTTGACCAGTAGCTCAAACGTATCCAGAGTTTTATGTGACACTGGGGCCATGAATGTACTCTTGGGTTTGAATTGTAAACCTTCTCGTGTCTCTCTCGTAGGTTCAACAGGTATTATATTCGTGAAATAATTCCGTAATCTCAGAACCCTCATGAATTTGTAAAATGCCACTTCAGTTTCAAGTTCCGTAGTATTATAAGTTGCTACAAAAGATATCCCCTTATTGAGAATGTTTTCTTGTGACTTAGTGAGGTGAACTGTTGGAATGTTTATTATAAGACCCTCGTTTGGCTCCTGAGGCCTTTCTTGCCTTTGTCCCTTTCTTTTTCCTCTCCTGGTTTTAGTTGAACGACGTTTAATTTCGTTTGTAATGGGTCCGGAGGTTGTCCTTGATCCCCACCTTCCTCTAAAAAAGTCACAGTTGATGAGCTTGCTTGTGCTCTATCTTCAGTTGTCTTATGAGTTCCTTCCCGTTCAGCTTGTATAATTTTTAACGGTGCTCTTGATGTATCTATGTCTTTGTCAAATATTACACTCTCTTCAGAAGACGTTTGAGTGTTTCTCTTAATGAATCTTTTTTGTGCATATACCTCGGCCCATGTAGAGGCTTCGTTTAACTTATAATCGATAGTGTCTCTTTTAAATTTGCGTAGTTTTGTCTCTTGTAATTCCTTTCCATATTTGTCAAGTCTTAAATTCAACTCTTCAAGAAATTTTTGCCAGGGTTCATTCTCCATATTTTTGGACAAATCACTTTTGATAGTGAAGATTTCTTCTTCAAGGTCATGGATTATTCAAGATAATTCCTCAATCAATAGCGGGATCAAATCCAGGGAGCATTTATTCAAAATGGCGAACCACATCTCCATAAATTGATGGTTCTTTTGTAACCTGAACAACATCGGTTTAATTGCCAATCTGAGGCCACGTGGTATCCTCTTGACCCGATGGTATTGTATGAGCGTAGATGCGTGTAGGCGTTGAGTTAGTTCTCTTCTAGTTAAGTATTCCAATTGTCGGAGTTGCTGTGTGGTCGAGCCACTTTGCACATCAAATGATTTAGTTTCCTGAATTAAATTATAAATCTCATTAGCTTCATCTGTAATATAAGCTTTAGTTGTTGCTCTATTTTCCGTAATGTTTGCAATTGATTCAAACGACATTTTGATGGGAGGACCTACAATCCACTGTGAGGCAGTAAAGAGAATCAATTAATAATGTTGGTGGGTTGTGCACACTTAATTTTTCTGCGTATTGGTGCTTGTTACTGCAATCAATTAATAATGTTGGTGGGTTGTGCACACTTAATTTTTCTGCGTATTGGTGCTTGTTACTGCAACTTAACCGATCAGTGTGCTACGCTAGAATTATGCCTGCCTAGCATATGAGTAACTAATATGAAGTGGCCAGGTCCCCGTGGGTAACTTGGACTCTTGCGTGCACGACTATATGTGATATACACAAATTTCAACCATATATAACATTTCTTCAAACAATATTTTACTAGAACTCTTTGGACATTTCAAAATTCATGCCTTTCTCATTATTTTAGATATATACAAAACAAATTTTGTGTTACATAAGATATACAATCAATCATTACACAATGGAGTTTAGACAATACGACGCCCAATGCATTTCGGGACGAATGGTCCCTTCATCAGGGGCAAAACCTGTAAATGTAAAAGGAAACAAATGAATTGATGTGCAGCACATACTAGGAATTTCTCATGAAGCCATTTTCTTTAAAAAACATGATCACAATCATGAACCATACACCCTGTGGTGGTCTTAGGCTCATAAAACACCCTAGTGATTGCCTTGTGTGTGGCATGCTTCAAAGAATAAGAACACTTACTCCGTTGCGCGGTCGCGGGACCCAAATTCCTCGACACTCTACCAGGTGACCTGACGATATGAATAAGCACATGATTATCTGTGCTGTTTATTACTCAAGAATTCCCCTCTATGAAATCAAATAATCGCGTACCTTAGACAGAGGATCCAAATGCAGAAGTCACCTGTCCTAGCCGTGACGTATTGTATGGTGTAAGAATCAAACGATGAAACCTGGTGATAAGAATACCATAAAATCACTCCCAGTAACACACTCTATAACACCCATTCAACCTCTTCTGAACACCCCTGTACATCAACACGTACCTTGATCACAGTGAGCGTCCATTCCCTGATATTAGTACGAAGGACACCGTAATTCTAAAAGATTATGGAACGCCGCGTTAAAATCGATCGTCAGTCAAAGACAATATGCAAGGTATATTCAACTATTTAACAGTGCTCACCTTCCTGCATACTCCGTTCCAGTGATGTTTACAATACGCTGTGGCACCAATTGTCAAAAGCGAACGTAACGACGTACTACAAAAGATGAACAACTAGCGTTACTCAACATGCAATGTCCTCGACACCAAGTTAACCCTCCAAAGTCCAACAACACACCGCGCTTACCGATGGAGTGTATTCCCCTTCCAAATTGCTGCCGACAATCGAAGCCGTCTCTAACCTCACTAGTACTTATGCGTGTCATCAACGAGATACCGCGAGGATTCCACCAAATTGAAAACGCGCGCCATATTAGAACAGTAAAACATCAATATTCGAGCTTCAACAACTAATGCTAATCCGAAACGATACCACTCAAAAAGACGCATTTTGTACTATCTCAGTGATGAAATGATGGTTATTCAAGTAAAGATCTCTCCTCACTGTTGTTCAGACCGGGGACAGTCGTATCTCACAAGTGACTCATGTAACTTTTTGATGGACTGAAACTCGGTGGCCATCTTAGAATGGTGGAATGTTAAGTAATTTATGTGCTTTATAACCTATTTACTTTGCTCAAAAGTGTTAACAACCAATCCACTATGAACATGTTCTTCCTCCTGGTTTCTCAAATGCGTGTCCAATACTATGGATACGTTTAGTCAGAAATAAGAACAAATACATACAAATTCATACATGTAAACAATCATGAAATACAAATAGATCGCATGGTATTCATATCATGGATGTATAAAGTATTTTTCTAAGTGTACAGGTGTTTTCTGCTAACAATGTGTGTGATGAAATCTATAATGACTCTACAGAATGTCGGGTGTTGTGAATCATAAGAAGCATGCCATTTCAAATTTGTCGTTAAGCCCATTGGGCATCAAGATATTTAGCCTTTTAAACCAGAATGCCTCTCTCTAAAAGTTTTTGGGAGTTATCAATGCCTTCTAAAAATGGTACTTGTTCTATAATCTGGAACTTGAGTTGTGCAATACTGTGTCGACTTTGCTCCCAATGTGTGGCGAGACTTGAATGAATATTTTTATTTCGAATTTTGCTTTTATGTTCTGTCAGGCGAACTTTCATTTTTCTCTCCGTTTTCCCTATGTAAAGGAGTCCACACGGGCATTTTATGGAGTATACTACGTTTTGAGAGTTGCAGTCTGTAGTCCCTGTTAACCAAATTTGTTCACCAGTTCTGGGGTGCAATAATGTTTCTCCCATAATAGCGTTATTGCAATGGATGCAATTCCAGCATTTTTTTGTACCACCTTTACCAGCTGGTAATTTTTTCTTTTTTGATGCTAGCAATTCTTTGAGGTTTCGTGCTCTCGAGTATGCGAACAATGGTTTTTCCAAGAATAATCATTGAAATCGCTTTCTGATTGAAGGAGTTCCCAGCGTTTGTAGATAACGTTTTTGATTTCCCTTGAGGCAGTCGAAAAATTTGATACAAAAACTGTCCTAGTCATGCTTTTCTTTGGAGTTTTTTGTAATAATGCCTCTCTTGGTGTTTGTAGTGCCCTATTCATATGTTTATCCAATAACTCTTCTGGGTATCCTCTGGCCATGTAGTTACTTTTTTGACTGGTTAAAGTTTCCTTGCATACATTAATCTCAGATGATATCCGTCGTGTTCTCAAGAGTTGAGATACTGGCAAGTTCTTGATAAGTGACGGTGGAGGAAAACTTTTGAACAGTAGCGCATAATTTTTATCCGTTGGTTTTTTATACAAGCGTGTGCTTATGTGGTTGGATTGAAGTTCTACCCATACGTCTAAGAATGCCAATGCATTTTTCTGAATAGTGTGTGTGAACTGTATTCTTGGGTCCTTCATGTTTAATGTTCGTATGTTTTCAATCAATGTTTCTTCTGATTTATTCCAAATGAGAAAGATGTCGGGCCTGATTCACAGAACTAACTTACGTCAAAAACGTAAGTTAGGAACTTTACTGCTCCTAAACTGAGAAAAATCCTAACTTTAAGACTTTCGGTATTCACAGAAGGCATTTAGGAGTCCTAAAGTTAGGAGTCCTAACTTTACTATTCCTAAACTGAGAAAAATCCTAACTTTAAGACTTTCGGTATTCACAGAAGGCATTTAGGAGTCCTAAAGTTAGGACTACTAACTTCTGTGAATACCAAAATGAGTAAGTGTATTCTGTGAATACCAAAAAGTACTAACTTTACGTTTTTGATGTAAGTTAGTTCTGTGAATCAGGCCCGTCATCTATAAATCTCCGAAAAAATATGAGACCTCCTTGCCACGCGGAGTCTGTCAAAATGTGGTTGTGCTCGAATTTAGCCATAAACGTATTCGCGTGTGCTGGTGCTCCTGGAAATCCCATGGATGTACCGTTAAACTGAATGTAATATTCCTCGTTCCATGCAAAATAACTATGTTGCAGGCAGAATTCTAATAGTTCTAATACAAAACTCTTGGGGGTGTCTGAACTTTCTTGCCTGAGTAGTGCCCATTCTACTGCCTCTAGCCCGCTTGAGTGTGGTATTGAGGTGTACAATGCCACCACATCTATTGTACATAACAGCCAATCTTCTGTTATTTCTTCAGTAATGGTAGATAAACTGCGTAAAAAATCAGTTGTATCTTCAATATATGTAGTCCAACTCTGTACAAATGGTTGAAGATGAGCATCTATGTACCGTCCTGGGCCTTCAAATAATGATTCACATCCCGAAACGATTGGTCTAAATGGGGGATCAACTAAACTTTTGTGTATCTTGGGCAGCATATACATTTTTGGACGTCTCGGAAAACGGTTTAGCAAGTATTGCTGCGTTGTAGAATCAATCCAGTTAAGATTTTCCGCTCTGTTTAGTATGTCCACTAGTGTTGCTGAAATTTCTTGTGTAGGGTCATATTCTAGATGAGCGTAAATGTTATCATCATTAACATGCTCCTGTACTTTCCTCTCATAGTATTCATGATCCATCATAACCAAACCACCCCCTTTATCAGCTTTCTGGAAAACTAGTTTGGGATTATTAGCCAAATTAGATAATGTGCTGTATTCTGCGCGGCTTAAGTTGGTCCTGGTTTTTTTCTTTTTCGTGAAGTACATTTTTTTGAAATCTTTTTTGACCAGTAGCGCAAACGTATCCAGAGTTTTATGTGACACTGGGGCCATGAATGTACTCTTGGGTTTGAATTGTAAACCTTCTCGTGTCTCTCTCGTAGGTTCAACAGGTATTATATTCGTGAAATAATTCCGTAATCTCAGAACCCTCATGAATTTGTAAAATGCCACTTCAGTTTCAAGTTCCGTACTATTATAAGTTGCTACAAAAGATTTCCCCTTAATGAGAATGTTTTCTTGTGACTTAGTGAGGTGAACTGTTGGAATGTTTATTATAAGACCCTCGTTTGGCTCCTGAGGCCTTTCTTGCCTTTGTCCCTTTCTTTTTCCTCTCCTGGTTTTAGTTGAACGACGTTTAATTTCGTTTGTAATGGGTCCGGAGGTTGACCTTGATCACCACCTTCCTCTAAAAAAGTCACAGTTGATGAGCTTGCTTGTGCTCTATCTTCAGTTGTCTTATGAGTTCCTTCCCGTTCAGCTTGTATAATTTTTAACGGTGCTCTTGATGTATCTATGTCTTTGTCAGATATTACACTCTCTTCAGAAGACGTTTGAGTGTTTCTCTTAATGAATCTTTTTTGTGCATATACCTCGGCCCATGTATAGGCTTCGTTTAACTTATAATCGATAGTGTCTCTTTTAAATTTGCGTAGTTTTGTCTCTTGTAATTCCTTTCCATATTTGTCAAGTCTTAAATTCAACTCTTCAAGAAATTTTTGCCAGGGTTCATTCTCCATATTTTTGGACAAATCACTTTTGATAGTGAAGATTTCTTCTTCAAGGTCATGGATTATTCTAGATAATTCCTCAATCAATAGCAGGATCAAATCCAGGGATCATTTATTCAAAATGGCGAACCACATCTCCATAAATTGATGGTTGTTTTGCAACCTGAACAACATCGGTTTAATTGCCAATCTGAGGCCACGTGGTATCCTCTTGACCCGATGGTATTGTATGAGCGTAGATGCATGTAGGCGTTGATTTAGTTCTCTTCTACTTAAGTATTCCAATTGTCTGAGTTGCTGTGTGGTCGAGCCACTTTGCACATCAAATGATTTAGTTTCCCGAATTAAATTATAAATCTCATTAGCTTCATCTGTGGTATAAGCTTTAGTTGTTGCTCTATTGTCCGTTTGTCCGTGTGCAATTGATTCAAATGACATTTTGATGGGAGGTGCTACAATCTACTGTGAGGCAGTAAAGAGAATCAATTAATAATGTTGGTGGGTTGTGCACACTTCATTTTTCTGCGTATTGGTGCTTGTTACTGCAACTTAACCGATCAGTGTGCTACGCTAGAATTATGCCTGCCTAGCATATCAGTAACTAATATGAAGTGGCCAGGTCCCCGTGGGTAACTTGGACTCTAGCATGCACGACTATATGTGATATACACAAATTTCAACCATATATAACATTTCTTCAAACAATATTTTACTAGAACTCTTTGGACATTTCAAAATTCATGCCTTTCTCATTATTTTAGATATATACAAAACAAATTTGTGTTACATAAGATATACAATCAATCATTACACAATGGAGTTTAGACAATACGACGCCCAATGCATTTCGGGACGAATGGTCCCTTCATCAGGGGCAAAACCTGTAAATGTAAAAGGAAACAAATGAATTGATGTGCATCACATACTAGAAATTTCTCATGAAGCCATTTTCTTTAAAAAACATGATTACAATCATGAACCATACACCCTGTGGTGGTCTTAGTCTCATAAAAGACCCTAGTGATTGCCTTGTGTGTGGCATGCTTCAAAGAATAAGAACACTTAGGGGTCGATTCCGATTCGGGCCGGAAAAAGCACCGACCGACTCGGATCCGGAAATAATACCGACCGACACGTACCTGTGGCGCCCGACACGCCAAGTACGATGCAAGGCGTGAAAAATCCGACCGACACGTACCGAAACCAAGTCGACCGACCGAGCCGCAAGGAAAACAGCAATCCGGCCAGAAAAACACGCGAATCCAACCGACCGACACGCACCCGGAACAAATCCGACCGAAACGTACACGCGAACTCCAAACCGCAAAGTACGATGCAAGGCGCGAAAACCACGAGCAAGTCGGACGGAGGCCAAGCCGCACGACCGACACGCATACAAAACCGAGCCGAAGCAACACAAAACACCGCGACCGACGCGTACGCAGCATAGAAAACTGCACAAACACAGCGTGAACGAAACGGAGAAGACCGTACGAGACAAATGCAGGGTCCGACTCGGTCACAAGAACGTTTCCAACATACACAAACAGCACAAAGGAAAAATCACCCAAAAAAAGGCCAAACAAGCAATTACCAAGCCAATAAATACTGGGGGGGTGGGGACAGAGAACAAAGACACACCCACAACTCCACCTATATAAAGGACACAAATCACAACCATGAGCCTTTGCAAATGCCATTCCACTGCCAGCACCCAAGAGAAAGCAACCACACACCCACAGCTCATCCTTCACACAAGCCACACACCATCAGCACACCAACAAATACCTACCTCACATACACCCAGCAAAACACACACTCACACACCCTCACCTGCACACCAACACACACATCACTCACCATCACCACCCATCACCATGCCCCCCAAGAAGAATCCCAAGTTCCTAGATTGTGAATTGGAAGTCATGGTAGACGAGATCCTCAGGGTAGAGCCACAGCTGTTTGGCACACTGGTCCAACAGACCCCCATCTCCCAGAAAACCAAGATGTGGGAGAGGATCATCAACAGGTTGAACGCACAATCACCATGTCGGCGCACAAAGAGCGACATCCGGAACAGGTGGTATGACGTGCGCAGGAGGGTACGGGACCTGCTGAAGAAAGACTACATCAACAGCCAATACACCGGCAGTGGCCCTCCTGCCAAGCCAATATACCTCAGGCCCTGGGAGGAGAAGGTGCGGGCCATCCTTCCGCCAGTGAGCGTATATGGACTAGAGGACATCCCAGAGCCTGGTGAGTACACAACAAATGTACACAATATACTGCCACAAAACACACACATCACTGTCAAGGGGAGAGTCAAACCATGCACTCATAGCAATTACACAGCAACCAGAACAGAATCATCCCAAAATGTGTATGTCAGTCAGATAAACACAACACATGCCATAAAAAAAGTCACATCCAACTGTGCCAACACATGTACAAACACAACTACAACTACAGCTAGGCAGTGGCACAAATAGAACTAACAAACACATCCAGACATGTAGCCACCACAACAACACCAACACACAGTGAAGACCACTCAAAGGAAGGAATTCTGTGTATGCTGGCCAAGTCAGTGTAGCCAATAGCATCATGGGAGTTGCAGTCACACATATTGCCCCCCCACAACTGTCCCATCAACACCACCCTGAACCATGCTCACATCACAGGGAGTGGAGAAGGACTCACAAGATGGCTGACACTGGCTACTGCTGTGGGGAGCACAAGGTCCTGCTGCCAACTGTGCACCAACAAACAGCAGGACACCACTGACTGACATCCTGAGAGACAACTTACACTCCCTGCAATGCAAGCACGTTCCATGGTGGGATATCTGGCTAGCTGGGTGGGAAGGAGGACTTGCAGCACTGACCATAGTCACAAGCACCTCCCCTCACACACACCCCAACACAAACTCCACAGAACCCACCTGGTAGAATGCAATGCCCCCATCCTAACACAAGATCCCACAAAGAACCACCACCCTGGGTTATGTTGTGTGAAGCACAGGGACACTCTTGGGACTTTTAGCCAAACAACTGCCAGGACAACACTCCCAGCCATCCTGTCAGCACAGCCAGCCCACCCCACAGGGAAGCAGAGTCAAAAGGAAGGAAGCATGGGCATGCTGGGAAAGGGGGTGGAGGCAATAGCATGATGGAAGTCGTAGTCACTGATATTGGTCACCCCCACAACTGTCCCATCAACACCACCCTGAACCATGCTCACATCACAGGAAGTGGAGAAGGACTCACAAGATGGCTGACACTGGCTACTGCTGTGGGGAGCACAAGGCCCTGCTGGCAACTGTGCACCAACAAACAGCAGGACACCACTGACTGACATCCTGAGAGACAACTTCCACTCCCTGCAATGCAAGCACGTTCCATGGTGGGATATCTGGCTAGCTGGGTGGGAAGGAGGACTTGCAGCACTGACCATAGTCACAAGCACCTCCCCTCACACACACCCCAACACAAACTCCACAGAACCCACCTGGTAGAATGCAATGCCCCCCATCCTAACACAAGATCCCACAAAGAACCACCACCCTGGGTTATGTTGTGTGAAGCACAGGGACACTCTTGGGACTTCTAGCCAAACAACTGCCAGGACAACACTCCCAGCCATCCTGTCAGCACAGCCAGCCCACCCCACAGGGAAGCAGAGTCAAAGGAAGGAAGCATGGGCATGCTGGGAAGGGGGAGGAGGCAATAGCATGATGGGAGTCGTAGTCACAGCTCTACATCCCCCACCACATGGCCCAGCAAGCTCACACTCACGCATGCACATCCCACAGAGAGTGGAAAGGCCCATCAAAGATGTCTGACACTGTTGCTGTGTCGTGGGGAGCACAAGGGCATGCTGGGTACTGCACACCAACCAACAGCAGGACACCACTGTCAGCCATCTTGCCATTGCTCTCACACCCACACACACTGAACTCCCCACAAAAGCAAGTAAGTATGGGAATGCTGGGAAGTGGGGTGGAGGCAATAGCATGATGGGAGTCGTAGTCACAGCTCTACATCCCCCACCACATGGCCCAGCAAGCTCACACTCACGCATGCACATCCCACAGAGAGTGGAAAGGCCCATCAAAGATGTCTGACACTGTTGCTGTGTCGTGGGGAGCACAAGGGCATGCTGGGTACTGCACACCAACCAACAGCAGGACACCACTGTCAGCCATCTTGCCATTGCTCTCACACCCACACACACTGAACTCCCCACAAAAGCAAGTAAGTATGGGAATGCTGGGAAGTGGGGTGGAGGCAATAGCATGATGGGAGTCGTAGTCACAGACATAGCTCACCCCCACAACTGTCCCATCAACACCACCCTGAACCATGCTCACATCACAGGGAGTGGAGAAGGACTCACAAGATGGCTGACACTGGCTACTGCTGTGGGGAGCACAAGGCCCTGCTGCCAACTGTGCACCAACAAACAGCAGGACACCACTGACTGACATCCTGAGAGACAACTTCCACTCCCTGCAATGCAAGCACGTTCCATGGTGGGATATCTGGCTAGCTGGGTGGGAAGGGGGACTTGCAGCACTGACCATAGTCACAAGCACCTCCCCTCACACACACCCCAACACAAACTCCACAGAACCCACCTGGTAGAATGCAATGCCCCCATCCTAACACAAGATCCCACAAAGAACCACCACCCTGGGTTATGTTGTGTGAAGCACAGGGACACTCTTGGGACTTCTAGCCAAACAACTGCCAGGACAACACTCCCAGCCATCCTGTCAGCACAGCCAGCCCACCCCACAGGGAAGCAGAGTCAAAAGGAAGGAAGCATGGGCATGCTGGGAAGGGGGAGGAGGCAATAGCATGATGGGAGTCGTAGTCACAGCTCTACATCCCCCACCACATGGCCCAGCAAGCTCACACTCACGCATGCACATCCCACAGAGAGTGGAAAGGCCCATCAAAGATGTCTGACACTGTTGCTGTGTCGTGGGGAGCACAAGGGCATGCTGGGTACTGCACACCAACCAACAGCAGGACACCACTGTCAGCCATCTTGCCATTGCTCTCACACCCACACACACTGAACTCCCCACAAAAGCAAGTAAGTATGGGAATGCTGGGAAGTGGGGTGGAGGCAATAGCATGATGGGAGTCGTAGTCACAGCTCTACATCCCCCACCACATGGCCCAGCAAGCTCACACTCACGCATGCACATCCCACAGAGAGTGGAAAGGCCCATCAAAGATGTCTGACACTGTTGCTGTGTCGTGGGGAGCACAAGGGCATGCTGGGTACTGCACACCAACCAACAGCAGGACACCACTGTCAGCCATCTTGCCATTGCTCTCACACCCACACACACTGAACTCCCCACAAAAGCAAGTAAGTATGGGAATGCTGGGAAGTGGGGTGGAGGCAATAGCATGATGGGAGTCGTAGTCACAGACATAGCTCACCCCCACAACTGTCCCATCAACACCACCCTGAACCATGCTCACATCACAGGGAGTGGAGAAGGACTCACAAGATGGCTGACACTGGCTACTGCTGTGGGGAGCACAAGGCCCTGCTGCCAACTGTGCACCAACAAACAGCAGGACACCACTGACTGACATCCTGAGAGACAACTTCCACTCCCTGCAATGCAAGCACGTTCCATGGTGGGATATCTGGCTAGCTGGGTGGGAAGGAGGACTTGCAGCACTGACCATAGTCACAAGCACCTCCCCTCACACACACCCCAACACAAACTCCACAGAACCCACCTGGTAGAATGCAATGCCCCCATCCTAACACAAGATCCCACAAAGAACCACCACCCTGGGTTATGTTGTGTGAAGCACAGGGACACTCTTGGGACTTCTAGCCAAACAACTGCCAGGACAACACTCCCAGCCATCCTGTCAGCACAGCCAGCCCACCCCACAGGGAAGCAGAGTCAAAGGAAGGAAGCATGGGCATGCTGGGAAGGGGGAGGAGGCAATAGCATGATGGGAGTCGTAGTCACAGCTCTACATCCCCCACCACATGGCCCAGCAAGCTCACACTAACGCATGCACATCCCACAGAGAGTGGAAAGGCCCATCAAAGATGTCTGACACTGTTGCTGTATCGTGGGGAGCACAAGGGCATGCTGGGTACTGCACACCAACCAACAGCAGGACACCACTGTCAGCCATCTTGCCATTGCTCTCACACCCACACACACTGAACTCCCCACAAAAGCAAGTAAGTATGGGAATGCTGGGAAGTGGGGTGGAGGCAATAGCATGATGGGAGTCGTAGTCACAGACATAGCTCACCCCCACAACTGTCCCATCAACACCACCCTGAACCATGCTCACATCACAGGGAGTGGAGAAGGACTCACAAGATGGCTGACACTGGCTACTGCTGTGGGGAGCACAAGGCCCTGCTGCCAACTGTGCACCAACAAACAGCAGGACACCACTGACTGACATCCTGAGAGACAACTTCCACTCCCTGCAACGCAAGCACGTTCCATGGTGGGATAACTGACTGGCTGGGTGGGTGGGAAGGAGGGCCGGCTGTCAACCAAACACAACCAATGCAGACCATGTTCACACCCCAGAAAATACATAGAAATGCCCAAATAATGCAGGACAATGTGCCACACCAATATCAACCCCTGACTGTGACGACTTAGGACAATGCAATGTACAGGCCCGCACCCAGAGGCACAGTCACAACTGTCATGTGTGTCAACCATTGATGCCTGCAGAAACATAACATACATTGTTTGTGTCTCCCAAAAACAGGTGATGATGGGGACACAGCAGCAGACGCTGAGGAGTCCCAGTCCCAGGCTCAAGAGGATGCAGAGCTCACTGGCGTCGTACAGCCTCTGTCCTCCTCGGACGATGAAGACCAACCTGGCACATCCGGTGCAAGTCAACATGCAGCACCAGCAGGACCACCAGCTGCAGCACCAGCAGGACCACCAGCTGCACCTCCTGCACCCACCCCTCCAACGACTGTCACCACAAATACCATCCCTGCCGACATGGACAGAACAAGGAGCAACACCAGCACAGGGACCCTGGACCAACCTGGGGCCATGGACACCACCACCACCACCAACCCCCAAGGTGGACCAGGGTTATCTGTGCGTGCCACTGCACACACTGCACATGTCAGCAGGGGTGGTGGGAGGGGTGGGAGACAGAGGTCGCTGCTTGCAGACGTTGCTGGTGTGCATGATGACCCACAACTGGTACGCATAGCTGATGCGTACCAGTCCAGCACCGGAGAGCTCAGCCAGGTAGTGGGGCTCCTCAGAGACATGAAACAGCAGCAGGCTGCCCATCATGCCCGCTTGGACTCCCACATGTCCCACGTGGAGTCACACATGTCCCGCGTGGACTCACACATGTCCCGCGTGGAGTCCAAGTGGGATGCACTGCATGAGATGACGGCGGTGCACAGGGACATTTTACAATGCCTCCGCCAGATGAACAGCAACCAGTCCACACCTCCCTGTGTGCCAACAACATCTGGTGCCGAACAAACTGCAACTGCCACAGGGAGGGAGGAGGACTCTGGCGGAGAGTCCCCTGCACCGCAGCAGCCTGTACTTGAGGGCCCCCCTAAGAAGAGGGGTCGTCCGAGGAGGGAAAAGTGAGAGGCCGATGGCCAAGCGCAACTCCCAGGAAGCCTGAACCTGTTCTGGATGTTCGCCTTTGTGCACAGACTGTTCACCCTGTTGACGGCAACACTACTCCCACACATTGCATGGGGAGTACAAGTTGGACCAATGTGTCAGACAACTGTGGCCCCGATACTGGGGATCCTGTCTACCAGGACTTTCAATTCACCTAGGAACTTCGGATTGCAAGATTTATGTACAGCACTACCCATCCTATGCACTATTAACACTAATGTATCACAATAAACACACTAATACACCATACTTGCCTCTGTCGTGATTCCAACGTGGGTGCTGTTATGGGGATGATGAACTGCAAAATTACACTGTGTATGCGAACTGCAACAGCAAGGACAACACAGGCATGTGAGTAAAGGCAACGTGACACATATGAGGGAGACACACCACCAGGGCTACACAACACATACACACCTAGGCCATCTGACTCATTGCCTACACTGATGTTGCCAGGGAAGACGGTGCAATGCACAGACACCACACCCATTCCCAGTTGTAGTCAAGTAGCCCACAGGTGCAGTAAGCAAATGGCAGTCAAATGTGTGACCACAGACAACGCACATCACAAAGTGAAGCACAGGTTTATTACACAGTTGCAACATGTCGTAACCACTACAGATGCAAGGTAATCCCACCTGGCAGCGGGCACACAGTCAACAACTGTAGACGGAAGGAAGTCCATGGGTGTGGCGCACATCACCTGTAGGGACACAACAGCTACCAGCCTGGATGTGCAATCACGTCGTCGGTGGACACAGTTGACCAAACGAATCTGAAAGTACCCTGTGAAGGACAGAAATGACACACAGTCAAAAGCAATGGAGTACAGGACAGAACAGCAAAACTCATGCACAATACATGTTACAAGATACCCACCCAGAACCAAGTTAGCATGTCAACACTGTTGGGGAGTACAGCCCACCTGTTAGCACACATCGCAACACACATCCAGTCAAGTAGCCCATGGACACACTCCAACAGCACCAGAGCACCACCCACACATCATGCCAACTCACATCATTGACATGACACCTCAGGATACTCACATTCAGCTAAAGAAGTTGGTGATGAGCTGTGTGCGGACATCACCATCATCATCATCATCATCGTCACTGGCATCGTGGTCCAGGCCAGGATCCTCCACAGGTGGCGGATGTTGGTCATTGTCATCCTGGATGAGAGGCAACTCCTTCCGCACTGCCAGGTTGTGGAGCATGCAGCAGACGATGATAATCTTGCACACTTTCGCAGGGGCATATGGGAGGGACCCTCCGGTCTTGTCCAGGCAGCGGAAGCGGCTCTTCAGGAGACCAAATGTCCGCTCAATCACTCTCCTGGTCCGACCATGTGCCTCATTGTAGCGCATCTGGGCTGGTGTCACAGGGTTCCTGAGGGGTGTCAGCAACCACGGCATGTTGGGGTATCCCGAGTCACCTACGGACAGACAAGTGCACATTA